>WBMW01012088.1:1918861-2026499 GCA_013396635.1 Penelope pileata | reverse complement strand
TCCCCTATGAGGAGAGGCTCAGTAAGCTGGGTCTGTTCAGCCTGGAGAAGAGAAGGCTGAGAGGGGACCTGATACATGTTTATAAGTATCTTAGTTGTGGGAGGCAAATGGAGGTGGGGAACCTCTTTTTGGTGGTCAGTGGGGACAGGACAAGGGGCAACGGCCTTAAGCTGGAGCACAGGAAGTTCCGCACCAACATGCGGAAGAACTTCTTCACGGTGCGGGTGACGGAGCACTGGAACAGGCTGCCCAGGGAGGTTGTGGAGTCTCCTTCCCTGGAGATATTCAAGACCCGCCTGGATGCCTACCTGTGCAACCTGCTATAGGGAACCTGCTCTGGCAGGGGGGTTGGACTCGATGATCTCTTGAGGTCCCTTCCAACCCCTGCAATTCTGTGATTCTGTGATTCTGTGATATGCAAACATACACCTGCAAGCAGTCTGGGTTGCATCTATCTATTACTTTTTTGAGATTTCTTAAGGTCTCCTTAGACCTTAGCAGAGCACATTCATTAGACAAGCAACACAGAGTGTCTCTGCATGAGATACCCACTAGGAATCATCATATTGCTAAAATACCTCTTGTTTGAATACTACTGCATCAGTGTAGCCCGTCAGGTTGCTTCCATTAATATTTTCTTTGCTTTCCTTGATGTGTTTCTTTAAGATCACACACACCTCTTCTACTTTTTTCAGTATCACCTTGTGAGGTTTAAGAAGAAATCCGATGAATGGGTAGAAATTACATAGCTAAAAAAAAAGAAAAAACAGAAAAAAATAAAGTTCCATATTACACTGTAAAGCTTATAGTGGAGAAATCATTTAGGTGAGGAACCAAATGACATGGTATTAGAGTCTCTCTTTCTGGGCAACTAAAAAAATTTAGTGTATAAAAATGTCTCCTCTTACTAAAAATTCTTTACAGAAATGAATGGAGCCTATCAGACTTGTCTAGACACAGCCTATAAACATGAATTAAGAAAATACAATTAAGGAAAAGTGATAGTGAACTCATGAAACAATGAAATTACATTTTTAAAGAGGTAATAAAGTAAAAAGATAAAGCATTATGCTTTAGCAAAGAAAACCCCAAATGTTTAGCAAGCCAAAATACTTACGTTTTAAAGTTGTTAGATCATCATTTTTAACTTTCACATGAATTATAAATCAATTACACTCAGTTCTCAGCATCGTAAAATTTCACAGCACAAAAACACTTGCATTTTATGTGCAGGGGTGTTACTTACACCATTTCTCAATGTTAGAAATAAAGTGGCTGCAGAGTAAAATTCACAAATCTCTTGCTCTACCCTGTGTTAACTGGTTGTAATTCTTTCTGTTTTCTGCAAAAGTTCAACCTGCTGCAGAGATTAACAGAAGCCTCAGTTACTGCACTTGCAAGCTGCAGAAGAGCTGAGCACATCCCCTCTGCTGGTGAGGTCACAGCAGTGTTTCAGCCCAATGCTACCATGCGATGTTGCACCTCCCTTGGAGGACACTGCAGTACATGCCGTGGGATTTCACAAAGGAGGCAAAACCCAAAATAAAGAATGTTATGTTTCAGTCCTGTAAGGCTTCTCCAAACCCACCCAGCATTAGTAAATCGCCTTGCCCTACCAAGACGCTGGAGCATCTCAGCTTGGAGGGCGACCTACATGCAGGAACAGAGAGCCAAGGAGGAGCATAACTTCATCTGAGTCTTAGCAGGGTGACAAACGTTGGGTCTCCATATTCAAACCTTCTCCCAAAGAGTATAGCAAAGGTGATGCTGGTGGGGCCGAATTCAAAAACTGAAGTCAGAAATAAAGGTCCGCCTGGCAATGACCAACACCACACCTGTATTTGTCATTTCCAGAGCAACCCAGAGGTCTTTGCAGTGGCTTTGCAAAGTAATATAAAGCACCCCAGCTCACCTTTGAAGGATTTGATCAGCTCAGTGAGAAATTGAAGCTCCTCAAGAATCCTTTCTTCTGCAAGCCGCTTCCCCATGCCCAGATCCCGCATAGCAGCCACGGTGAACTGCCATGTTGTCTTCCAGAGCTCTCGAGAAGAGAACTCACCTACAGAGGGACAGCACGGTGTGGTTGTCCAGGTGCTGTCAGATATTCTCAGAAACACTGAAAGCACAGCAGGGGAGCACATGGGTTTTGCAGCCTGGAGGACTGGGGTGCTCTGGGGAGGGCTGGCCTGGGAAAGCCCAGTGCCAGGGAGGTTCAGTAGGGCAGGAGGCAATCACTGAAGCAGCCAGCTGCTGTTCACACCTCTGGGTTTTTCTTAGTCATAGCTTTGTCCCTTGGCAGCCATGCACAGCAAAAAGCTCAATGCATAGTATTTGTCTCAGGCTGACTTGTTTTTCCGAAGAAAAGCAACACAGCTGTTTCAGAGAGCAAGGCTAGGAGCAGATGACACTGCTCTGCCCATGTCATGAACAGGACAAATGATTTCCCTGTTGTGTTTTAGTGGATGAACTTTTTTCTGTGCAAGACGGACAAGGAGGAGTGTCAGGGAGGCACCATTGCTTACAGCTGGGAAATCTCCCCAGCTGACCTTAGGTGATAGCCAAAAAACCTCCTGCTTCACAAAGACCTGCATGGCAGAGAGCCCAGGTGCAATTCAGGAGTCCTCCCTGCCCAGGTGGCCTCGAGGGCTGAGCACGGTCTACATCTTCGCACGGGGGCTGGGAAACCACCATAGTGTACCCTTCCTCACCCTGGGCCTCAATCTTAAAAGCAAGATGAAAAAAACCCCACACGCTGTATGCATTATATACATATTAGGTCATCAGATCTTTTCCTTTCAGCCCTGGATTATTCCCTTCACTGTTTTTCAATGTCTAGTCTTGGGCAATGTATTCCTTCTTAGCATGCAAATCAGAAACATGCCAAAAATCTGTTTACAGAAGTAATTGTTTGAGGTACAAACAGCTCGTGCTATTGCACTCCTGCCAGTTCTTGCAGTCTTTATCATGAGTCATGCATGATCCAGGCTTTGTCTGAACTCCCAGTAACTGCAGAAGAGAGATTGCATAAGGACCTCAGCCTTCATGTGAAAAATAATTTCCTTCCCTCTGCACTGCAAAGAAGTCTCGAAATGTGACCCAAGTGCTGCTAAACGCAAAAAACTTACAAGGCAAATAAGAAGATGCCCACAACTTCTTCTGAAGAAAGCAAACTGCCCCCAAACCCACGCAATGTGGCCGCTGATGGGCTCAAGACCCCTAAATACTGTTGCAATTGAAACAACACATCTGAAAAACAGCAGAGCGAGTGTATCCTTATCTTTTCAAGGCACCAGTACCATTTCCATGTTGGATGTGATGGAAGATGGATAGAACAGGTCTGTCTGCAAACAGAAGCGCATCCTTCACTGCCTCATAGCCCGTCAGCACCACCGTCTTTCTGCATCCCCAGGCAGACAGTGAACACTGGTCCGTATTTCTCTGAAATTTGGAAGGAGAGGAAAAAGCAGTGGTCAGCAGTAGCAGTTGTCCTGCTGTGGTGGTCAGGGAGCTGCCTCTGCTCCTCCTCCTGTAGCCAGAGGGGCCAGAGGGATGCCAGAGACAACTCTGAGACACTTAAATGGAACAGGAATCAAAAGAAGTAAATGCTGGTCTGTTTAACCCAGCCACTTCCATAAACCCATTGCTTTTCTGAGCTGAGTGCAGTCAGTTTGGTTCAATGGGTTAAAAGAGGCAGAAGGTAATGGGACACTTTCAACACCGACAACAGCCTTGTGTGTGCCCCATCCCTGGAGGTGCCCAAGGCCATGGATGGGCCCTGGGCAGCCTGAGCTGGGGGGCAGCCAGCCCACGGCAGGGGTGGGACTGGGAGGGCTGTAAGGTCCCTTCCAGCCCAACCATTCTATGCTATAATCCAATGGGAAAAAAAGCATCGGTGTGGCCAACATGCTTCCCAGCACCCAAGCCCTGGATGCTGAGCCCACCACAGGCTGGCAGCTGGGAGGAGAACAGGGATGAGGGTGGATCTCCATTGGCATTCTGGAGGCCCCTCACATGGCACGGTGACCTGAGTGAGACATGGGATGCCAGCTCCTCTCACCTGCATGGTGCTCAGCAGGTGGGAGGGCTGCTGGCAGCCTGGTGGTAACAGGCTTGGTGTAAGGAGCATGATGCTCACACCCCATGTCCTGACACGTGAACTGCCCGCTGAGCCATGTTCTGGCTCTAAGAGAAGAAATACATTGAAATTTTCCCTTTTTTCTCAAAGACAGATGCATGGCAACAGTAATTCCCACAGAGAAGTTTGTCTTGCACAAGTCCAAGCCATTCACTGCTTCAGATTATTTCTCCTACATCTCTTCTTTGGGCTGAGCTGTACTAACTCCCATCCAAAAAACTGGTATTGTGAACAAGAAATACAAGCCATTTTGGCAACTACAGTTAAGCATTCATTTTTCAATTTGGCCACGTGGACACTCAAATGCTTTAAAGTATTTCACAACAGAAGGAAGATGCCAAATTTTCAGTCCATCAGTCTGAACTGATGTGGGCACTCACAGCTTTCAGCGTGTGAGCAGTTCTCATATAAGCACTGCTCACCGATCTCTGCAGAGCTGAGGTTCAACAGTTTCCTTGGTCATTCTGAAACCTTGATGTTTAATTTATTAAACCACATTTTATTAAAACTGCATTTGGCATTGAACAGTTATCTCAGAACTTTCATGGGAGGAAGAACTTCCACCAGGCCCCTGCTGACCCCCAGCACGCTGAGCACCCTGCAAGCAGAGGACGCTTGTCCTTACCTTCAGGAGGGACTTGTCCTGCCTCCTGATGTCCAGCAGGTGCAGGTTGCCAATGATCAGAAGAGGAAACGGGTCAGGAGGCAAATTTAAAGCTGAGTGTTTTAAACCTTTTAGAACACAGCTCCTAAAAGCAAAGTGCTCAGCCGGCAGACAAAGAAGGGCATGAAGGCAGCCAGATTTCGTGGAGCCTGCCCTTCTGCAGCCTGCTGAGGGATGTTGATCAGAACACTCACACTGTATTTATTCGGAGTAGCTGATACTGGGGTTGCTGCTGAGCTTGGCACAATCTTCTTTTCCACACCCGTATCTCCACGAAACTTGGGAATATGTCTGCAAAAGGCAAAGTCCAAACATGTGGAGGTGCAGGCTTGCAGGCTCCCACACCATGGGGTAAGGCTGCATTCCCTCATTGCCAAGGCCAAGCTCACATTCTTCTGCTTGCAATAATTTGCCCAGCACCTGAGAGCCCCATGTCTGCTTTGCAATTAGGCATTGATCATCAAACCTCTCTTTACATTCCCTCCTCATCCCTCTCTTCCATCCCCATCCAATCTCTCCTCTGAACACAGGCAGCTCTTTGCCTTCCATCTTCCAGCTCTTTGCCTTACACATGCTGATCCCAAAACAATCCTTCACAAACATCGCCCATCCCATGGCACAGGGGAGGAGCAGCAGGTCCTGCAGGTGAAGTGACCTTCTCCAGGTGACGCTGCAGCTGGCTGTACAGCCTCTTCCACCTTCTTGCATCCATGCAGTGAAATATTTTCTTCCAGTGAAGAAAAACAGAACGGGGCAATCTGCAAAAACCTGCAAAAAAGTCAGGCACACTTGTTGCCTCTGTAGATTTGGAGCTCTGTAGCTTATCTCTCTGAGCTCACTATTTACTGACAGATTGAATCTGGGCTGTCCGAAAGCTCTACCTATAGACTGCAGTCAGAAAGCCTCGCCTCCTTCCATCGGGCAGCTCTGCAGGGTGCTTATGTGCCACCATGACATCAGGCTGCCTGGCTGCATGCACAGCTGCCTGCTCCATGCACAGCCCCTTTGCTCTGATTTTGGCTTGCAGTCATTCTCCCAGCTGCACCCAGAGGATTTAGGGTTGGTTCTGCCAGCTGGGTGCTGCCCAGCACCCCCAGACCCACCCCTGTGTATGTTTCCCAGCTGCAAGGGGCTGCAGGGACAGAAACCTGAGCTGCCCAGCCAGGTGTACAGCACCTAACAGGGCACTTCCACAGCTCTGACTCTTCCTCACTGCTGGCTCCATTATGGAAAGCTCAATAAAATGCTGTTGCTGACCCCCTCTTGTGTTTTTTTTTTTTCCCGTCAAAAGTGAGAAACTGTTCCACTGCTGCAAAGCCCAAAGCCATCATTCAGTTTCATCCCTCCTGTTATTATGAGCGGGTCTTTCAGCAAGGTGCACTTCTTCCTGCTTCCCATACAGTGTTACCTGGTGCCACTTCCCCTCTTTACACAACAAAAGAAGCACAGAAGCCGTGCCCTGGGGAGCTGGGAGGCTCCGTGCCAGATCTGCTGCTCCCACTGCTTGCTGGCATCTAGCAGGGTGACACACCTGTCATGAAGAGGAAACTCACATCACTTTTGTAAAAATACCCTGAACTCACAGGTGATATAAATACCCTAGACTCACAGATGATGCAATAGTTCCACAGGTAGGAAAAGAGCATGTGACATCCTTTTTGGAACCCTTTCAGATCGCAGTAGGAGGTGGCAGCAGCCCTCAGGATGCCTCGTGGTCGCTCCAAGGTGCAGCACAGCTCACACACCCCGCAACGCTCCATCCCCATCCCACTCACATTACAAACAACAGCATTTTGCTGCAGTGAGAGCAGGAGACTGGGAGTCTGGAGATGTGCCTGCGCGTCCCTGCAGGGACAATGCTGTGTCTGTGCGGCTCTGGGCTGCGCTGTGAATGCAGCCCTGTGCCTGCAGCTCCGTGGGGCTGACTCAGCTTCGCCACCGTCCTTGCTGGGGAAGGTCTTACAGGGAGGTAAGCGGAAAATGATGTGGGAACAGCACCTTCCCACATTGTAACACCCACCCAAAGCCAGAGGCAGAAACGCCACCTAGGCACTGAAAATGTCTTTGTGATTCCCCAGGGCCACACCGCAGCCGTGCGGCGGAAGGAAGGTTACTCATTACCTGCGGGGTGAGGCAACCCATGGCAGAGGTGAAGCTGGGCACAGAGAGCAGCATCTCGGGTGGAATGCAAAAACACACTCCCATGAGATGCAGGTTAAAAATTAAAAACTAAAATTAATTTTTATCTAGGAGTAAATGATCCTTTTGAAAAGTCAAACCTCCCTAGGTCAGGCAGGGCCATGTCACCCAGCACAGCAGAAGTCACAAGAGGAGATGCACACAGAGTGACCCAGGTGCAAATGACCCATGGATCTGTAGTTGGGAAAGAAAGTCATCACCTGGCCCATCTGTAATGCATTTGGAGGTTGAGCCCTTCCCAGTCAGCTGCTGTTGGACAGAGAGGACAAGAGGCAGAAGCCGAGCCCCCCTGCCTGCCTGAGCCCTGGGCACGACCGTCCCCACTTCTGGGGGTGTCACACCGTAACTCTGCACTGCAAGGGAACAGCACGCTGCCTGAGTCCTGCACCTGGAGCAATCAGACGAAGATAGAGCCTCCAAAATCCTGCACTGTGGTACTCAGAACTCAGTGTATCAGATGTATGAATGTCCCCCAGAGCAGCACCTGGCAGTTCTGGGTGGCATCACGTTATCCACGGTCACACACAGAGCACACTGGGATGTGTCCTCACCCTGCAGCCAAGCCCTGTCCCATGCAGTAAAGAATTTAATCTCTGCTGAAGAGAAAAGGCCTCAGCCCCAGATCAGACTGCTCATTCCTTGGTCCCACAGCATCATGCATTGCAATTTTATCATTATGCTAACATAAACCTAATTGGTGGAATGCAACCTTCTAAATCACTGAAGTATTCATAGACATTCTCCTTTTTACAAAGAAGAGCCCACTGTAATCCCAAAAAATCTTCCAGAAGAAATTCCCAGGTGCTTATCTCACCACTCCATTGACTTCACACCCAAAGCTGAGCAAATTGTGTGGATAAGCAGGCTGCTCCCCCAGGGCTGGGGACCTGCAGGTGTCCCTCCCTGCCACCACCGTGCCACCACCCAGGCAGGTGAGCACCCGCAGGAAGCACTGCTTGCTCCCAGGACCCATTAGACCAAGGAGCTTCCAAGCTCCAGAGATCTGGGCATGTCCTCAGCTCGCTGCCATGCTTTAGAAGCTCATCGCATCTCCTTTACTCGGGCTGCTGCTGAGCAGAGGGGGAAGGAGATTCAGAAGGAGCTGAGCCCTGGGAGCAGCTGACTTTGGGAAGAGGCATCGCTTCCCGGAGCGCAGCTCCAGCAGTGCTCTCAGCAAGGGCAGCCACACCCTGCACAGACACTGCAAGAATGACACCGCAGCACTGAGCCCTGACTCGCAGCACCATGGCCCTGTAACGAGCACAGAGCTGACTAGCTCTCCTGCCTTTAAAAGGAGACTGCTTCCTAATTGCTTCTCTACAAAGCGTTTAGCATGGACTCCATTTGGCACGTCTCAGCGCTGCATTTCTAAATCCAGTTTCTCCCACGGAGTTTACTCTGGCTGTTTGGTCGGGTTGCATCCACATGCTATTTTTATTTTTTGATCCTCAGGCCTGTTTACAGCATAGAGGAACAATATGGGAACAGAAATAAAGCTAGGACAAACCCAAAGGAATGAGACCATTAATGGCACTGCCAGCATCTCTGCTCAAAGGGCAAGAGGCCCCGCAGCTGCACAGCTCCTCCATGAGACTCAGCCCACTGCTGCACTCTGGTCATGCATCTCCAACCTCAGTTGTGTTTGATTTACCCATCATGAACAAATTTAATACCTAATAGTTAAAATGCCAGCACGTTCTTGAACTGCCAGCTTCATATCTGTGGTATGCTGTAAGAGGGAATGTTTGCTGGAACACAAAGGCCGATTGACTGGCTATCACAACAGCATCACTTTGGGCTTCCTTAAATACAGTAATCCAAGTATTTTGAACAGTAGCCTGCAGCTACTGAATACTTTTCTGTCTCAAAATAGACGTAAGCCTCCTCCCACCTTTGGCCATGAGCTGTTTGGTCACTGAGGGTTTGGTGGTTCTGTCCAGTTTCCTTGGCTCCATTCAGCCCGTGCCGTCTGGTTGCTGAGCCCTTGATCCCAGTGCCAGGTACCAGCTTGTCCTGAGAAGCACAGAGTCAAAAGGACAACCTGCTAGCGGGGTAGGCTTGAAAAAGGAAATATTTTTCCATGTTTGCATTTACATTTTTAATATAGTGGTGTTGTCTAGAGGCCAGGTTTGGGGAATGGAAACCAGGAGCGAGGTTTCTATTTTCAGCACAGCCACTGATTGCTCTGTGATGTTGGCAAATCTTTTAATCTCTTCCCCTCTGCTTTTCCCTTCTGTAATAAAGGGATGATCAGACCTCCCCAGCTATGCGTGGTGTGGCAGACCCTCTGATGAAACATGGCAAGGACAAAGCACCAATAATTATTCTGTATGGGAAAGCCAGGGGGTCACAGGCATTTCAGTACAGTTCAGCTGTTCAGTGATCTTCTGTGCATGCACCACACCTCAGTGTTAACAGAAGTTCTGTATTAACATGTAATAGAAAAGTAGTTCCTTTAGGGCACAGAAATAACCATACCCAGAGTATCACTGAATAAGTACAATGTATAGATGAACTCACTCCAAGCAGCGAACAAATTGAATGACAAGGATATATTAAAGAGGGGAAACAAAGCCACCCAGCCCTCCTCCCTGCAGGCCTCCAACTGCCCTCAGAACAGACACCTGGACAAGGAGTGCTGGGCACCAGGGAGGCATGACAAGTGGTCCCATAAACCCCAGCATCCGCAGAGCTCCATTCCTGTACCCCTCTGGCACCTTCCTGAGGAGATGCCAAGGAGATGGTGAAGGACTGAGCTCCCTCACTGCAATACAGCAGGGCATGTGCTACATCTCACAAGGAATCAACCCTGTTAACTGCCCATCCGTCCAGCTCTGCCTGGTGGCCACGTGTCCTTTCCTCCCCAAAAACCACCCCAGGGCTCCTCCCACATCGCCTGCACTGCCATGCACCAAGCACCCTCTGTGCTGCTCTGCCAGGCTGCTGCCTGCCGGTCCTGCACAGCTGGGCACAGCTGGCTGCTGCCACCTGGCAACATCTCAGCCCCTGCCTGCTGGGCACCAACTGCTGCACCTCTGGCCAGATGTGCAAATGCTCTCTGTTATGAATGATATCCAGCACTGCTGCCAGGACCACAGCATGAGCAAAGCCCTGCTGCTCCACCATCTGAGCTACATTTGCTGGAACACGACAGCTACAAGAGGGTGTGTGTGCATCGCCCAGTTCATTCCTTCAATCATCAAAATAATTATTTAAAAATTCATTGTTGCAGCACACCGTGCAACAGTCAAAGTGTTTATTCTTTACATGGCCTCTTGGACCCCACTGAAATAACACACATATGCTTTTGGGGCAGAGACCAGCATTTACTTTAAGAGGTGGTTTAGGATCAAAACAATCACCACTAACCCTTCACATTTACTATTCAGGATTACTGGACCACAAGTGACCTTTCAGATTCTTAAGACTTGGATTACGAGGGGCTTTATATACTAAGCCTAATGACTTGAATTATAGCCTGGGTGACCTGACAATCAGAACAGGACTACGGGCATTCTACTTTCTTCTATCCCAAGAACAGCTTGGGCTGGATTTTGAATCTGTTTCAAGAGAATGTCAAGTTGGTGCCCATTATAATGATCTAGATGAGTTGCAAGGAAGATAAGGTGACCTGGGTAAAGGTCATGCCTGAGTGAAATGGCAGGATTTTCTAGATAAACCAGCTGAGACATCTGTTGTCCTTCCTCTGAGACAATTATGTTATCATTTTCAAATATTACAAAAAACCCTGAAAAGCCACAGCACATTTGCAGCAGCACAATGTGGTACCTTGTCATTTTCAAATTTCTGCAGCACAAAGTTCCACAGGACTGACAATAATCTCCCTGTCACTGGCTGAACTGGAAATACCGTTCAGCTCTCTAAAAAAAAAATCAAAACCCAAAACCAAGCACTGGCAATTTGTATGGCATCTGATACCACGGCAGCCACGTTGCAGCTCCCACTTTCCATCACCACTCACACAGCTCTGTTAGCACTGCTGCACAGCATCCTCCAAAGTGTTCCTGTGGACAATTCCAGACAGCAGTGGCTCGCAGCTGTATGGCGGGGCAGAAGTTTAATTTGGCTATTAAAACTATTTTACAGCGTACAGAAGACCCCCTGCCAGAGCAGTGATGCACATAAAGGTCAGCTGGGTGCAGTGCTGTTCTGCTGGCAGATAGGGGAGCATCAGCACCAGCCAGAAGGGCTGCACTGGCCACGTTCCCTTCGTTCCTCTCTTGGAGAAGCAACCATCTATAACACTTGTGCTGGGAACAGCATAAATCCATACTCACCTGCTGTGTTTTCATCTTCCACTGGCACCAAACAAAACCAACAAGGACTGAGGCTGCTCGTCTGCTCTGCATTAACTGGGTAATTCAACACAAGTCAGTATTTTCTTATTAAACAACGTCAAAGATGTACTCTTGATCTCTCTGTGGTTAATTTTTTTTTTCTTTCCTTTGTTCAAAGACAGCTGAAATAATACAAAAAGGGATTCAGAAACAAAAGGGAAACCCCTGGGTTTTTTTTTTTTTGAAAGCACCAATGAATATTTTCTAAGTCTGAACCAATCTCTGGAAGCAATTGACAAGTTCACTGCAGCTTCCCTTACACTGCAGTCTGCAGCCCTGGCTGCGCAGAATAAAACACTTTACAATAAAGCAAAGAGAGCTGTTTTGTGCCAAATTGCTGCACAGGTGATTGTTTTTAACGAGTTTTATTTAAATGTCACAGACTCACACCCCAAATAGCTCTCTCTGTAGGAAAAGGATATACTGAGACCTTTAAATCTCAAACGTGAGCAGCACCAGCCAGCAATGTGTCACCAAAGGATGCCTGGGGAGCAGCCTGTCCTGGGAGCACGTACAGGGTGTGGGTAGATCTGGGGACCTGAAGGGAAGCATGAGGCTCATCTGCTAACAGCAGGCACTGGAAGCTTCCAAAAAATGTTAAGTGTCATCGTGTAGCAGCTGTACCGACCTGACCTGGAGTGAAAACAGCTTACACTGCTGGGGCAAGCATCAACTTCAACTCCAAGAACTCCAGCAGTTCTTCCGTTATCTGCTTTATGGCAAATAAGCAGCAGAACACGACTACTGCACTGAGACCACCCAGAGCTTTGCAGATTTGGCGACACACACTTTGGGGGTATTCGTGTTGTCGCAACGTGACCAGCACAGAAAGGGAATGGCAGTCCTTGCTGAGGCTGGGATGTCACCAGCGTCATGAACGGGGTTGGTGCTGCTGCTGAGTGCACTCTGACATTGGAATTCTGCAGATTTCATCTGTTTAAGGCCAGCAGTCTGCATATGGGCGCCTGCTCACGATCAGCTGTGGGATTTTCAGCTGTTCTGGCCCTGAGCAGTAACCACAAGGAAGAGTTCAGAGGAGCTACATGTTTATTCTTTCCTCGGTATCATTGCGCCCCATTAAACAAGGACAAAAGATTTCCTTATGTAATAAGGATACTATTCGTTATTTTTAAACTTACGGCAGGCAGGACGGGTGCCAGGTGGCACTCTGCCTTAACCATGCAGCTCCGGGAGGTTACATTCCGAGGGTCACTGCTGCCCACTGGCATGCTCGATGCCCATACAAGGTTCCTTGGCTGCCTCTTGTCCCGTCTATCTGCTGGCATGTATTTGTGACAGCTCACGGAAACACCCCTCCTGTTTAACAAGGTAAATCAGGGTGCTGGTCAGTCATTTCCAGGATCTGCAAGAGCTTCTGCTTCTTACAAAGAGCACGATCTGTGAAATCCACGAAGTCTATTTACCCGTATCTATGCTACCAGAGAAACACCACGGCTGTAGCTCAAGCTTTCAGCATGCCAAGAGCTTGTAAACCAGTTGTTTGGTCAAATTAAGCCCACAAAAAGTAGACAAATAAGATGGTTGTGAGCCTCAACAGCCCAGGACTGGAGGCGGGCAGCAAGGCCGAGGAAGGCGCCAGGCTGCGTGCCGAGACCCGGCAGCCGCGCGTCTCAAAGCAGATCAGAGCCGCCCTTCTCATGGCCAACTGCATACCAGCACCCGTACCACATTTGGGCAATTTCATGGAGCTTAGGGAAGCCCGGCTGATACAAAGGATGCTGCCAAAGTCTGCTGTACCTCTAGAAGAGCGCAGGGAAACACGTGCTTTCAACATCCTTCGTTGGGTCCAAAGGAGCTCCACAAGAAATGATTGTTTTCACGGGGCTGCAGCTAGCCCTCGCTATTTATAAGCAAATGAGAGTGACAGATCCTGTGTCCTGAGGCTCACAGTTCTCTAAAATACAATGGGACCACAAAGAAAACAGATGTCAGTTGTAACAGCAAAAGGCCATGTAATATTTCAATTATCAAGAAACCTTCTTAAAAAAATTTAAATAACTAAAACTAATAGGAAACGTAATTCCTCCTCGCTGTGCGTGGAAGCATGATGGGTAACAACCTTCAGCTGTGTGCTCGCATATTTTGGGGGATTTTGCTTGTTTGTTTCTAACACAATCCCCTTTCATTCAGTCTCCAGGTTGGAGGCACTGAGAGGTAGAATTAGAATTCTTCTGGCCATGTATATACATGTGGCATTTCTTGACCTTTAATTATTTGATTTTGAAACCTATTTAAATTTTTGACGTAGGTGTGTTTGTGGGTTTTGTTGGGGAATGCCAAAAATTTCCTGCATGCAGGAAAAATCAGTAAGAGCAACTGCATGACTGCTCTTCTGTTTTTATCCTAAGGTCCCTCCCTCTGTAACATCAGCCAAACTTTCCTGGTAGCACAAGCTTCTTATTCAGCTTTGTTTTGACAAAGAAAGATAAACCACTGTTTTGCTTTGCCCTCCCCCCATCATTTATACATGAGCATTATTTAGTTTGGTATTCCCTGTTCCTTGTGGGAAAAAAAACACATAATTTGAAAAATAATTTTTTTTTGACCTCATTAAGTTGTTGACTATGTAAGTTCTTATGAAGAAGTTAAAATAGAATGTAATTATAAATCACTGCTAAAAGAAGCTTGTCCTGCAAAGGCAAGGACATTTAATTGTGTCCTTGTACGACTGGACTCACTGCAAACAACCAATATTCCTATTTGCAGGACAGAAATAACCAGCTCATTCAGCCGTACAGAAAGGAAGACATAAAAGGAAACCAAAGCCTAAATGAGAATAAGCCACTGGAAAGTTTTATGTCAACAAATCTGGGTTTAAATTAAGTAACATCAATTCAGTATTTTGACTCCAAATGAATTAGAACATTAAAGCATGTTTTAAAGGGAATGCTTGTGATGGAACTTCTGTTACTAGCTCCCACACTAAGTGAAACTAACAGGAAAGTTCCTACTTATTTCTTCTGTGTGGGACCAAATCCACATAGCAAAGTTACTTCTCTAGCTTGTACACTACTTTGTAGACTTAAATTTTGAAAATGAGAACAGCAGCAGTAGGAGAACACTGAATAAATGATTTATCAGCTAAAACACAATGGAAAATACAGTATCCATGCATCATATTGCATATGAGTGAAAAACTAAAACTAAAATTCCATAAATAATTTCCATTCTTATGTTTTCTAATTTTCTGAGTGCTGACTTTGCGACTTAAATCTCTTTTAGTATTGCTTTTTCTGGCTCTGACTCAGTGGCAAAAGTGAAAAAACAACAACAAACAAACAAGAAAAGAAAACCCAGCCAAGCCAAACCCTCAAAGCCCCAACCAAAGAAGTGTATTTCCATGCTACCTGAAATGGTAGGAGATAAGTGAAGTTACCTTGCTTTAAAATTAACAAAAACACAGCAGAGCTATTCTCCAGGATGAAATAAGGAAATAAACTATGCATTTAACAACCACAATATATCCCTTCCAAATAAGAAGAGAGAATCCATTTACTCGGTAATTTTACAATGGTGATAACAAATTAAAATTGTGGGCAGACAGTGGAGAGCCAAGAAGATATACAATCCACAGCTAGGATCAGTCAAATTAAAGGAAACTTCTCACATTGTCAGATTTTGAGTAATTAGTGCTGTCATTAGAGGCACAATTCCAGCTTTAAGCAATTTTGAGTAATTAATGTTCCTTTATTTTGCCTAGAAGCCCTGACTTCAGCATTCTCTTAAGATGGGAGTTCTTCTAGCTGGAGCTGCACAATGCAGATTAGCCCAACTGGAAGACAATTAGAGCAGGCAGATGAAGATGCAATTTGTCAGACTGTGCCTGCTGCTACTTCTCGCCTCAGATTCAATTTTTATTAACACAGCAGACATTTAAATGGAAGACCGGATACGATTTTGTCCCATCTGTATCTATAAGATTGCCTAAGCTGCAAACAATGTTAAAATCTGAAAATTCTACGTGACCAAATGACAGAACAAAGCAAATTAAGTGAAGGACTGTGTCTGCCTGCATAGATCTGACCAGTTTCACGAATTCAATAGCTGCAACTATGCACATAAGAATTTAAAATACATCACTTAAAATACATCATGGAGGAAATCCTGCTAAACATATTCATCGTGCAAGGTAAATTTCTAGATTAAAATCCCAAGATGAGCAGGAAGCAGATGCTGACCTGGTGGCTAACACAACAAAGAGACAGAATTTGATTGCCAGAGATGCCACTGCATTTGCACACTGTGTTGGGTAAGGGTTCAGGTTCTCATGGTCTCATCCTTAAAATGGGCCTAATGATATATACTGACCAAAAATGTGTTTATTTTTGTATTCATGGATGTTTTGAAGATGAATTGTTTGCTTACCAGTTGAGGATTCAAGAAAAGAGGAAAAGTAAAAAAAAGTGAAATGCCATTTAAGTGTCCTTTCCTATTTACAGTACAACCTCAAGTTTAAGAGCATATTTACAATATTTCTCACTGAGCTTTGAAACCCATGACATGTGGAGTAACAGTACAAAAGAGCTCTGCAAGCCTTTCAACCCATTTCCAGACACCACCAGCCTCCGAGCAATACCGCACACCAGGAGACACATGGCAGATGACACCAAACTTTGCTTTCTCTACCAAACACAACCAGAGCAACTGATACCTTAGTTTTTAGCTTCCAATTTTTCCATAACTGCCAGAATTGAAGGCCAAAGACCATGTCCATCAGCCAGTAACTGGCAGCACTGAAGAGGAAGCTGGAACTGCAGCTGAGGAAGAGGAGAGAGCAAGGCAGCATTGCACTGAACAAGATGGCACTGTGACAGGCTCTGTTCTATTCCAAATGTTGCTGTTCACATGGACTCCAGACTGGCAGGCCCTACATACTTTTATTGTTAATTGATGTAAAAAGAAATATGACATTGTTGATCTATAAAGCCTCCTTTCCTACAGTTATTGTTGACATTTGCATACAGTTGCTGGAACAAAGGTTCAAGGAAGGCAAATCCTGCCAAATTGGTCATATTCATAGAAGGTTCAGGTCTTTTCACCTGGATCTTACCTTTAGAATTGCTTTTACATGGCTTTTCCAAAATATGGTTGCAATATGCTTGCACTTCTAAGCTTCAAGGTATAGGAAGTGCACAATGAGGACCCACATTTTTGTATGATAGACAAATCAAAAGCTGTCATTCTCAAATATCCAAGAGAGAACAACTCTTCTCTGACACCTAAAATGCAATCATAAAACCCAACAAGACACTTAGAAAACGTCATCCCTTAGAAAGTCAACTTCCCTTCTCATGGAAAGGAAAAGGCATCAGTTTCTGCTTGGACTAACAACAGGTTTTCTCAGCTGCATATTCTAAGGCATAAAACAGAAGGCTCAAAGATCTTGCACTAGTTCACTTAATGTCAGTATCACCTCCTTTTATTACAGACCCCTTTCACCAACTTTTTACACCAACCTGGAAGCCCAGTTGTATATAGCTTTGGCCTCAGAAAGATCTTTCCAGCTAGTGACCTTACTAGTGGTAGAAAAAGAGAAAGCAAAGGGGATGAGGGAAGAAACAAGATCATTTAGATTGATAGACACAATAGTAGGGTGGTCCTGCACATGAGCTCACTCAAATTTTGTGAAAACCTGCACTTCTGTCTAACTCAGGCTCTGTACTTTTCTGCCATGCCAGACATTCCAGTCTCTAGTCTTTTTTGGCTGAAAACATCATCTTCAAGAAGGCACAAAGCACAAGTTATTTGTTACTAGTAATATATTCCATACTTTTAAAGATTTGTAGTAATCCATGACTGCGAAGGCTGTCAAATCCACTCAAATGCTTCTTACTGAAAAATTAGGCCAGCATATCCATAGATCCTCCTCTCTTTCACCCATCCAAATTAAAGCAGTAATTCCCAAAGACAGCCACTCTTCTAAAAGACTATACATTTGATACAGTTGTTGGTTATAAAGTATGAACAATATCTGCAGGAAGATTAAAGAATCAGGTCAAGAACACAAGTGTTATTAAATAATAAGCCAATCATCCAACTTTTGAGTAATTGACGTCCTTGGTTTTTACTTGAAAGCCTCATTTTCAGCACATTCATAGGAGATAAATGCCCCATGTCAAAGCAAATGAACACAAATTAATTCTTTTGGATACCAATTACAAGAAAAAAATGAAAACATGATATTGGCAGGCTATATTCAAAGTGTTGCTGTGCACCACGTTTCATCACAGAGTAAATGTAGGCACAATTAGATGATTTCACTACATATGGTCAAAGGATCTGAGCTGTTCCCATCTGCACATTATCTGAATCTCTAAACAATTGCAAAAAGCATTTGAAACCTTTAAAATATACAAGGAAAACTAACAAAGCTGATGCTATCTGCAGATCACCGTGTGAAGTACTAATAAGCAACTGTGTTATACAACCCATGCTCAACAGACTGAAAATGATCTTTCCCAAATCCAAATGACATACTTCCAAAGCTGAAAGGGATAGATTACAGCTGGCTGAGCAAGCACTGTACTGTATGTTAATTTTAAAAGCTGCCATTGTAAAAGAACCTCCAGGCTTTTTGTTGGTTGCTTTGCTCTTCTTATTAAGAATTGTAAAGCTCCTCTTATTTAACAGTAATTACATGGAGAGGTGGAGAAAAACTAACAACAACGAAAGGTGTATTTTGCCAAAGGTATGCAGTAAGATTACTTTTAATCAAAGTAGCACATCTATGGACCATATATGATGTTCTGTTTTGACTTTATCACCCCAAAACATGATAAATATTGGAGTTAGAAAACATGAGTACAAACTCTGAAAATGTAGTATTAAGATTCATTATCAAAATATGTCTTTACAACTAATTTGCAGTGTCCGTACATGACATTCTATCCTTCTTTCCACTAGACCACCACCAAGACACGAAACCACTCTCAAGACAGCAGCTGCAGAACTTGTCGTATGCGTTCACACTTCTCCACCGCGCTTGGGTCTTCTGCATCCGATCCATCCAGCTCCTTCATAAGAGCTTCAGCTTTCTGCACAGTTGTGTCTCGTGCACTGCCTTTAAGTCCCTGCAGATAATCCAGTAAAATGGTGAAATACTCATCTGGAACCTTGGAAGAAAAAAAATAAGGAATTAAAAATCTGCTTTATTTTCTCCTCTCTCAATGTTCATTCACAACCACGTCAAAGCATCACCTGAAAGGTACTCAGGAGAACCGCATGGCTGTTTCCATTTGCCAATGCCCAACTCCCAATGGAAGCGTCTCTTGCCAACGCCCAAATTGCCAGGAGGGACAGACCATGGTGAAAGAATTGTCATGCACTCAGATGGGCAAAGCATCTGAGGGGAAATGCTAAGCAGATGTGGAAATGCTGCTCAGCAAATGCAAACACTGCCTGAGAGAGAGCTCCAGCCTGTGAGGGCTGTTGGAAGGAAAAGAACATTCTAGCCAAATCCTAGTTTTGGGAATATGTATGCAAACCTTACTACATTCAGTGAGAACTGCATGCATGTGTCTGAGGAAAGGAATTTGCTGTAAGTATCCTCACTGCTACCCAAAAGCATTTGTTTGCTACGATGAGTTACCACCCAGCATCATACAACAGCTTCTGACTTTGACAGAATATTTATACAAAGGAATAGAATTTAATTTGAAAAACAAATTGAATTCAGACATATGGAAATAATTTTTAAATCATGCTGACTAAAACTGATATGCTCTTTTAATATGTCAAACATCAAAAGCAGTTCAGTTATCTGCAGTTGCCTTACTCCATTTCACTTCCTTTCTAATTAACCAGTCAAAGATTAAATTTTAGCTTATCTGGTGCAATGTACAACTACATTAAATAATCTTGGCAATAACCTAGCAAAGACGCCTGATGATTTTTCAGTATTTCAAACCAATGTATTTTCAAAAGTATAAGGTAAACAGAGCTATGGTCGAAGCATATCTTAACTTCATGTTGTATATCTGTGGAACAAGTTGGAGCCAATAACAGAATATTTTTGCTGTGAATCGGGAGATGTGAAAATGACCTAATCCTGCAAATATTTTTCTTTGTTTAACTTTACACATATAACTTTAAAAGGCATACTCAACACGAGCGAAGTTAAACACATACGTAAGTATTTAAAGGACTGGAGACTAATTGTGTGAGGGCTGTTCCAATCCTGCAAAGTATCAACATTTCAGAGAAGACAGAGCTTCAACAGACAATTTACAACTTATTTCTCCATCGACATTTGGCAGCACAACTTTGATCGCCAAAACTTCTATCACTCTCAAAGAAGAGGAAGTAAATATTCCAACACTGCCTTAATCAATCAGGGATATTACAGAGCAGTAAATCAAAAGTACAGTTCACATTTGTAACTTATACAGAAAACCTTTGAATTCTTCACACAAACACTCCTGTGGTAAAGAAGTAATATTGATACAAAAAATACTAATTTTACGACGACTAGTACAGAAATTGATGATATATGAAGTGTTCCTGTAATATACTAACTATATTGAAGAAGAATGAAAAAATACATTTTTGAAATCGTTTTTACTCATGATAAACACGTGCTGCTAACAGACAAAGATGCTCAGATGCAAATGATTTCAGAGTGATAGATCTTTAATGCAGATCCTCAATACTGGGTTTTTAAAGCTTAGCAACATTTCTGTTTCAAACCTTAGCCAAATTATCTACATAATTTATGCCTCTTGCTCTCAGACCTCATGGTATAGTCATACCTCACTGTGTGGAATTACAGTCATTACATCACTTAAGCAAAGTGCTTAAAGGGGCAATTAAAAGCCTGCTCTAAACTTCAGAGCACAAAGTGTGCAGACAGAGAAGTGTCTGCCTCAGGCCTATAAAAGCATTTAGCATTTGGACCTAGGCATCACTGCACAAGTGCTCAAAAAGTCTGATTTCTTCCCTTTATAACAGCTATTTGTGTTTTTTCAGCAAAAGCATACAATACAGGAACATGTAGACAAGATGATATAATTTTTCCTGCTAACTTGGACATGCAATAGGGCCATAGCAAGGAGTGGACAGCAGCAAGTTAGTTGGATCAACATTTTAATTCTTAAAATACAGTAGTAAAAGAGCTGAAATTTCAGGGACTCTTGGTGAGGTTTTACAAGAAGGAACACAGCCTGTCTCTAAGATCAGCTTCTGGGGAGGTCTGAAATTGGATACTGAGATCTCCCACCTCACCTCTGGAAAGTGGAAGTGATGCCTACAGGGTTTTATTATTATTATTATGGTTGTTTTAAAACATTTTGCCCTTTTGCTTGTTTCTTCTCTCTCACAGACCAGCCTTGCCTCTGCTGTAACTAACCAATATGCATTGGAGCTGGAAATATCCAAAACTGAAACAATTACCATCAGCTCCTGAATGCTTAGAAACAATGTGCCATTGTGAAAAGGGGGAAACACTAAGAAATAAAAGCAGGAAAAGAAGAGATATCACTTTGAAGTTATCTGATGGAACTCGAGAGTTTTCAGACTTTTTAAACTTGCAGATGGCCACATATTTTGCAAGACAAATGCAGCTTCAGCTCCCTGACATGGGGCTGGCTTTTCTCATCACCTTCTGAGGAAGCTTCAGACCCCCCCAGGGACTTGCAGGCCAGAAGCTGAGGACAATCGCTGCGGTTACTTTCTAAAAACGTTGTGCTAAATGACAAAGATCAACAGATGATGCAGTGTTTATTTTATGCAGGATCCTGGAGAAGTGTACATGCTGTAGGTATACAGGCTGGGCTTTGAAGCCTTCAGTCAAGCAGCAAATGGATTTTAAAGGGACTTAAAAAAAATTTCACTTTGTAAATGACTAGGAAACCTCAATTTACATCCTACAGAAAGAAGAATATCAGTACAGGAAACTTAATTTACCTCTTGGCATGGCTTTTCAGTAGGCATACAAGTGACACCGAGAGATCAAAGACGTGGCTTAGGAAGGAAGGAAACTCATGTCTCCTTTTGTATTTTAGTCATGCTCAAATATCCAACAGATTTTATTCTGTAATGGCCAGGAAGTAGGATTTGGGTATAAAAACATATTCAAAAGAAGTTGGTCTGCCCTCCCTGGTCTTGATGAAGAAAAAGGCTTCACCACATGCTTGATTGTAAGCACTTGAGTAGTTCTGCTAACTTTACTGGGTCTGAATGCAGCTGTTAATCATTATCTAAAGCTTGTATTCAATGCATCTTCAATTATTAAACAGTACAAAATATGTGAACATAAATAAATCACTACGCTTTCATCACATGAAAAAAAACAACAAAACTAGAAAGGAAGTTTTCATTTCAGTGTCGAGAAATACAGAGCAAAGCTGTGTTCTGATGTATAAAGCAAATGCTCCTTATAGATAAGTATTTCCCAGTATATTTCAACATGAACCCCAAAGCAAACAGGAAAAAGAAAACAAAAACATCTTTCTGCCTGTGAAACAATTTCTAAGTAGCATTAGAGAGCGCATGTTGATTTCGAAAGGTTGATAAAAACTTTTAAAGGAGAAACTTAATAATAAAAGGCAGAGCAAACAGCCTAGACACCCGTTATCAAACACGTATCCTGCAACTAATCTTTTTAAAGTATTACACCGTGTGAACACTCTTTGCTTTCATGAAACTCTGGTTTTAATTATATGGTTCTCTAAAAGTATTTTTAATCATAAAAGTAACACCTTATGTCAGGTGCTTGGCTTAAGAGCTGCAGCATGATTTGGGTCAGGAAGATTGTTATGCTTGAATGTTTAAATGCACACAAAAAGTCAGCAAAATCTGACTGAACGTAAACGGAACGAATCAATAAGTCACTGTGCAAATGCTAGATGTTTGTTCAACTGCACAACAGAAAAAATGATCTGAAATGCTCCATTCAGTGCTACAACAGTCAGATATCAAACACTAAATGGATGTTATTTTTGAAGTTATGAAATGAATGAATTTCAGTAATGATGCAAGCCTAGCTTCTGGTTATACTTTATGCTTTTTACAATCAACAGAAGGTTTCACTTATATTTTAATGAGAAAGCTGTTTTAGCATCTTGGCAATGTGTGTGCACATCTTACATGGAGCCAGAGATATCTGAAGTGATACATGAACCATGGCTTACAGCACCGGGTTCCACATTCAGAAATTCAAAGGATACAGTCCAAATATATTCTCTGTTAGCTCTAAATTGATAAAAATGTCAATCCTCTCTCTGTTTGCTATACATAAAATACAAAGGCTAGTACTATACACAGAAGAACAATCACCCCAAAACAGACAGATAAATTGCAGGCAATTACAGTGGTTAAACATTTTAGTTAAAAACATAGTAATTGATTTATAAATTATTAAAAAATACTAGAGAAGTGCATGGCTAATACTAGTAACTTTTGATTAATAAGTAATATCTACTATTAATGTATAAAACTTTATAACATTATAATTCTGAGGAAAGCTACAGTTAACACAAACCTTCTCTTTATCATACATGTGCAAGAGAAGCCAGGTTTGTCTTGTCTTTTGAAACTTCCATTCTTCTGGATTTTCAGACCAGCTGTAGTAAATTAAAAAAGAGAAAAAAAAGCTTAAACAAAATGCTGCGTGATCAAAATATTTATTATTCATTAAAAATTTCCTCTAATGACTCTAAGTAACTTTTCATGCAGTGCATGGAGTTTCATAACATTGTGTTGAAGCACATGTTTTGTACAAGTGGCAAAAAAGAATAAAAGAGAAGGCTGCATGGCTTTTGTGCACAGTTAAAAGATCATAGGAACAGACCATGGCCAAGAATGTTAAGTATCTTCATCAGAAAGCACTGATTCCTTAAGTTAAAAACCAAGTCCCTCCTCCCTTTGGAGCAGTTACGAGAGGCCATTGCCCTCATTTGGCACACGACAAGTGACAGCCCCAAATCCGTACCGGTCACCCTGTCGAGGGCTCCAGCTGCTGGGCCACCTGCGTGTCTGGGGAGGAGGAGTGGACAAGGACTTGAGTTTGGGTTTCAGAAATTTAGCATTTCCCAGTAAGCTTATATTCATATGAAACTAAGCAGACCCTAAAAACCTAGAAGGAAAAACTCATGCTAGAAGAGTTACCATGTCCCTTGGTCACAATGGCTGAAGCCCATTTTGGGATGCAGGAAACGGCTTCCTCAACACAGATGAATTGCTGGCTACTACTGAGTGTAGAAAATGCATTTTCAGGAGCACATGTTTTAAGGCTTTGATTTGCCCAAAGGTGTGACTTAAATGTTGAAGTTTATGGGACAGAAAACGCTTTACCCCTCACTCTCCTTGGGAATTCTGATTTCAATATTTAGTTCAAAACACCAGTCTGCGTCAATACTGTTAAGAGTGAACGTATGAAACAAATGATTAACATCTGTAAATGTTCTTTATTAGCAAACAGATTTTAAATAAGCAAAATTTTAGCTGGGTTACAATGGCAATTTTATGTACATCTTAAACAGAATTTTAAAGCTAGTGTGTTCTGGTTTAGAAAGAGACATGTACTTAGTTCTGTAAATAAATGAGTGAAGCAGCAAATCTCACTATAAAATGAATGTTGCTTTTTAAAAGCATATGCCTGAAAATTAGCACCTTAACATGTACGAAATTTGCGAATACATTGAAATATAATCGAGAGATCCAGCAGAAAATAGGAGGAGAAAACCCAGCAAATGTTATATTTGATTTTTCTTTACAGAAAAACAAGTCTCCAGAGGGAAGCATGCAAGATGTCTTTAATGTTCCAGTTTGTTTTACGCAGCAACAGAGAGCACAGAAATCAATTGAAAAGCCAGCTGGGTATGAGAATTAGTATTGTTTAAACACTGTCAAGTCTAATAAAGCAAAAGAGTCCTCATATTTGGGGAATGCTGCACCAGCAAATACATTGTTCAGTCAATTCAATGAAACAGAAAAAACCAAGACCACAAGTCTGGAAGTCTCTGCAGAACACCCCCTGCCCTCTCCAAATGTTTTCTTGACTTAGAAATTCAGGATAAAGAAAAACTGGCAACAACTCTTGAGGGTTATCACTAGCTAAATTCAATACAAATCTCTGTAGCCAAAATACAAGGTAAAAATCAGACAAATGACAGTAAACCAAACAGGACAGACATAACATCAATAACCACAACATATCACATTTGACATGATCAGAATTAAATCCACAAATGAACTGATTTAGAGGTCTCTTTTGGGACACTGTCAACAGGCAAAAGATTGAAAAACAAACACTGCACAAAAACAAGAGCCCAAAAGCTGACTGGCAAAAGTTATAGAATTAAATACAAAATTTAGCATCCTTCTCCTACCCCCACCAACCTGGAAACAAAAATATCTGCAAGCAAAGATCCCTGGCACACAGATCCTGAGCTCACAGCAGGGCACCCACCAGACAATAACGACTGTCAAATTATAGAGCTTGTAACTGAGGAGCAGATGGAGAATGAAGCAAAGGGGCCTTTCTGTGGGCTCTTTGTGGGGCAGGTCACTTGCTCATTTGTGCCCAAGCTCTCTGTTTCCCAAATTAGTAGCTCCTAACTGAGAAATTGGAACTTCTGCAGGAAGTGTGTTAATTTCTATCAGTCCCTAAATAAAAGAAGACAATGGTGGTGCTTGCTGTCAAAAGAAACCCATTCTTTTATGAGGTTTCTCCCCATGAACAGTAACATGGAAGCCATTATAGGAAACACTGTATTTGCACAACAGGAAGAAGAAGGCAAGTTTGATTTTTTTTTTTTTTTTTTATGTTAAATAAGAATGGAAACAGTTTACATTACAACCTTTGCAAGGTGACAAGAACAAGCTGAACATCAGACTGGTGACTCGATCTGTGAGAACAGCCCCAATTCTAACAGAAACCTTTAGCACATCTTTATTTCTTTATACAACATATTGCACATTTGTGATTTACGTTCATTGGTCAGATACACTACGTAACACTGAATATTTTATCCTCTGCTGATTTCTGTTTCTATCCCTTACACTATCATCTGAGTACTAACAGGCACTAACCCAGCCTCATTTCACTAATCTCCTATAAAGCTATATGATGTTAAAATATCTTTATTACCTAGTTTATAAACAACTGAGACTAAGGAATGAGTGCACTGTAAGGTTAATTGCTCTTATTAGGCTGTTACCAAAACCATATGCTCTCTTGCACACGTTAAGGAAAGCCATTACACTCTTGCACCTAAGACCCTACATCCACTTCCAACGTAGTGAATTCTCTTGTAGAAACCAGCAGAAGTTTTAGCTAGGCTTCCAGACAGGTTTCTCTCTCTATCCACCATAATAATTAATATAAACAACAAACAGTATAACAAAGTCAACTGCACAAACCCCATTTGTGCCCATCACAACCCCAGAGTATCCCAAACCATCTCTTTTGGCTTGCATTTTGCCCAACTAAAATCATAGGCTAAAAGAATATGGGGAAAAAAAAAGTTGTATTTCCCTTAATAGGCTATGGAAGTCTTCATGTTTTCAGAGAATGGCATCGAGTTGTTAACTGGTTCTCTTTCTTTGGCTTCATCAGTTCCTCTTCCTCCTCTCTCAGGAAAACGGACCTTCTCCTGACCTGATTTCCTATCAAACTGCAGCCCAAACACTCACGATAATGGATGCACAATCTTCAAGACAAATAATGTGGCAGTTGCTCCCTATAATTGGACCCCCCACTGTTACTAAAATAAAAGTTTTCCACTGATTCCTATGGCCATGATGGCTTTTTTCCTACTCTTGTGACAGCTTTAAAACCTATGGAAAGTATCACTCAGTGACAACACGAGCAGGGTATCTCTTTTCATCAGTGACATAATTAGGGCATTTTTAGAAACGCTCAACGTTTAAACTAAAAATGTTAAAGCTCTGTAATGCAGGAGAGGTCTCTTTTTGCTGTTTATATGCAGATAAGCTTCCTTGACATACTACAGCAGTAGAAAAAGATTTTTCTTGAGTGATTAAATATACAAGAGTAAGACTAACTACATTAGAGAAAAAGAACTCTTTTTGTAGACAATCACAATGTCTTTCACAGTTTGAATTAATTTGGTAGCCTTTAGAATTATCTGTGTCCAAATCTAATATAAACTATGGGATTGGATGGAAAATACACATTTAAAACACACATTTTTCCAGCATGCCTAGGGCTAACTTTCAATATATTGTACAAACACTAATTGCCTTCTTTACACAGCTAATGTTTGAATCTTTCTTATGAGCTCTAGCTCACTGAAAAAACACATCAGCTGACTTTAGTTAAAGAGAACTTTTATGTTTGTGCAAACGATCTTCCTAAATGGCTTTGAAATTGAAGATACAGAGGATATGAACCAAATGAATCAAGTTTCTCAAATAATTTTACTTTTTTGTTTGTTTGTTTTTTAGCATGAGACTCGTAGAAAAACTGCCCAAGATTCTCATTGTTCTATTATATATGCAAGCTTTAATTTACATATTTACCTTAGACGTGGCTGAGTTGTACCTTCACAGCCACTCACTGCAGATGTAATCTGCATTTAAAATGCTTCACCATGTCCCTTCTCACCACTGGACAGAAAAAGGACACTTTCTGAGTACTGGCAGCCAAGCAGGCACACAGAAGACAAGTGGCAGCACACAGGGCAGAGCACTCTCCGGGATGTTGTAGGAGAGAAAGAGACTGGAAAGTAGCCAAATTGGTTCCAGAAACATAGTAAGAGAGAAAACATTTTTGTTACAAATTGAATTCAGGAAGACAACAATACATCTGCTTAGACTACTGGCCAGGGCAAAACACTAGGAAGCTGTCACAATTGTTAAATAATCTCCTCCGTGTAGAAAAGCACTGCGCTGAGGACCAACCATTTTAATCACTCGGCTGAAAAGATCATAGGGTCAGAGACAAGTCCCAAGAAATCAAAAAGGAAAGACCGAAACATGACTGCCAATAACCTTCCAGCTACTGCAGAACGCTGCTGCACGCTCAGCGCAAGGACACCTGCACTCGTCTACGCCCACTGCTCCTATTTCTGCCACTGACTTGGGTAGATAGCCTCCTACCCTCCCCTAGCACTCCCTAAAGAGCAAAAAGCAAAATTCCTGCACTCAGTGCCCTGTCTGTACATGTGTGTAACAGATTCTTCCTGAACAAAGAACAGCCACACTCTAAAAATTCCCTTAAAGATAGTTAAAGCCTTGCTGCAACGCTTGGCACACAAATGACTTACTCTGATATTTCACAATGCAATAGAAGCAATAGTACTTGAACATACCATGCACTTGCTTTTAAGACAAGACAACTGCCATGAATTTGGAAACAGAACAGTGGTATCAGCTGGGTTCAGGGATGACTGCAATGCTACATATGGCCAACAGGTGAGCAGGGGAACCAGGCATCTCACAAAGGCTCCCTGGGATCGCTGGAAGTACCATGGATGGAGCAGAAATTGGCAAAGGCCCATTCTGGTGGGAGAAAAGCCATTTGATGGATGGAGCTTTTAAATGGATATATAAAATACATATGGATGTGGATGGAACTTTTATATATGCCCTACAGTACATATAGCAAAGTAGGAATAATAATTTTTTGTCCAGTCATAACACAATTATTTAAAGGGAAACGTTAAGGTGTTTATTTTTATCACGGGTATTCAGAATTTCTTCCATTTCTCTCAGGGCATTTGAAACAACTGTACTTTTAAAAGGGTAGGCTTTAAATTTCTTTCATTGTCAATACGAACCCATGTATCTGCAGTCACCAAAAGCAGCATTCTCAGAAAGTGACCCTAAGGACAGGTCGTGCCCTGCATGCCGAGAAAGATGGCACCAGGATTTTGTACAAGATCAGAGGAAATCTCATTTCAAGTGTGTGTGGTGCTGATTTCTCCCATTTGGAAGAAATATCAAAAATTTAAATTCTAAATAGATTTTCAAAGACTTGACCAGAATGGCTGTAATTAAAATCTTCTACACACAAATCTTTGGCAGGATGCAAGTACAGATGCAAGAAAGAGTCATAGCCTTTATTTTTAACTGTGTTTTTCTCACATAATGGATGATTCTGTTATGTCCCAACTCTCATTCCTGGAAAAGTTAATACATTTACAGATATTCTCAAATATAGTGTGGAAGTTAATTAACTTATAACTTAGAAAAAGGTTTTTCTTATTTTCCTGGAAGAGACGAAGAGACACTAATGGATCTCTTTCGCCAGAAGAAACTTTCTAAAATTGTCAACAGATTTTAGAAACAGTGCCACATTTTTGGTAGAAAATCCTGGCACCACTTCTCAATCTGTGGTTTAAAAACAATTTTTAACGTATTCATCCATCTGGCTTATACGCAGCATAATGACTAAAGACTTGTGAAAGGGCACGGGGGAAAAAAATGCTTTTTTTTTTTTAATTTTTATTTTTAGTTTAGGAATCACACGTACAGGAGGAAAGAAAGAAACGTTCTTTTTAGTATCTCATTTTTGCCCTGATGTCTAATATAAGGACAGATTGTATCTGTACAGCAAATTACACAAGTCACAGAACTTCCTTAGAAAGTATTTACAAAGCCAAAGGAAAAAGCTTTCATGCCTTAAAGCAAAACTTTGATTAAATCTACATAAAATGTTTATCACAGCATATCTTTCATTATTTGCACTTTTATCACTTGCCATTATTTGTAACATTTTCTATTATGCCTGCATCCTGAAGCTTCATCCAAGACAGAAATGCCCTTCCTCCCCCACCATAGGCACTGTTCAAACACAACACGAGGCATTCCCTTGAAGAGCTCAGAGTATAAACAGATGAGGCAGATGATAAGTGGAGAGGAAAGTTGACCCAGCAAGTCAAAACAATGTCTCAAAACCATCAGGCAGGTCGTCAGTAGAGCTCATACCTCTTATATATGCTCTAATACATGCAGGGCATCTCAACTGTGATCCAACTTGTCAACTTTTCACAGACACCAACCTACCTGCAACTGCCACCAGCATTCCAATGGGAAAAAAAGGTTTCAATTTTTTTGAAAATAAATTTTCTAGTATAATTATTTAGTTGCTGGTCTCTGTGTTAGCTTGTTAGCTCTTGCTTAGCTTAGCAAAACTGCATTTTGATTTGAAAAAATAGATATACCAATAATAATATGTTGAGAACTTTCTGTTGTTTCCAGTAGTAACACAGAAGCTTGAAAGTAGTAGGCTTGAAAGGCTAAAGATAATACCATTATGCTAAATATGCTTCTTATTTTGCATATATTTATAAAAAGAAGACAAAGTAGGAGTCGAATTACCATAGAAAAAGAAAGGAATTGAATTTGAACCCTTCACAGCCAACCTGTTCTGCTCCTGCAAGGATTATTCTGCTAAATGCTACCCCAACGTTCTGCTGAAGTCCCATCTCCTCTCCAGATGTCCATCTTTCCTTGCACTTCATTCTGGTCACACTAGTGCCCGGATCAGAATTAAGGGAAAGGAAGAATGAAAACAACTGTTTTGCTTTCCTCTCATGAAGAACATCCTGGGGGGTATGAGGACATAGAGGGCCCCGTAGTCTGTAAGAATATCATATAAGAAGCCAGCTGCAAGTAAAATCATTTTTAAAAAGTTGGCAACAATCCATTTATATAAATGCTTTCTGATGACCAGATGAGGAATATGCTACCAGATCTGGGGAAAACAAATAGGGTCCGTTCTCCTCTGCCTTCTCATGATGCCACGTAACATCCAGCTGTGGGACAGAACCCTCCTGCCAGGGCATGGATCCAACCTCAGCTACATTGAAGAACTGTTTTTCCCTTTTTAAAACAAACTAACAATAAATACAATTAAAACAGCTTTTAAAACTTCATCCTATCATCTCAGAGGAGAAAAGAATATCATATAACTACAGAATGGTTGGGTGGGAAGGGACCTTACAGCCCTCCCAGCCCCACCCCTGCCGTGGGCTGGGTGCCCCCCAGCTCAGGCTGCCCAGGGCCCATCCATGGCCTTGGGCACCTCCAGGGATGGGGCACCCACAGCTCTCTGGGCCCTGTGCCAGGACCTCACCACTCTCTGAGTGAAAAATTTCCTCCTAACATCTAGCCTAAATCTCCCCTCTTTTGGTTTAAAATCATTCCCCCTTCTCCTACCACTATCCAACCATGTAAAGTCACTCTCCCTCCTGTTTATAAGCTCCCTTTAAATACTGAAGGGCCACAGTGAGGGCTCCCCAGCTTCTCTTCCCCAGCTGACCAAGCCCAGCTCCTAATGACCCCACCAGTAGGGAATGCAGCTGTGGGACGTCCAATTTGGACAAACACAGCAAAGATGGCAGAGGCAGAAGGAGGAGGGAGCGAGCTGCAGTCCCTTGGCCATTTGAACAACCTAAGATGTAACCAACCTTGCAGAATGATTTACTCTTCTTTTACAGCAGAGTTCTTAAGAAGGACAAGCCAATAAAAATAGAGAAATCAACCTGAAAGTGTATGACAGCTGACAGCCCACTTGGATTTTCTCAATTTAGCTGAAACGCTCAGTGAAACTGCTGGTGTGCTATGGTGTTCAGGACAGCATCAGATTCTCCTCTTCTAACATCCCGTGATAGGCATTGTGTTACTGAGATGTTAAGCAATCTATGCTTAGAGAAACTGACCTGCCAATTACTGCTTCCTGCAGATGGCTCTCATTCCAATTCAATTTTATTCATATAAAAGTAATTACTGATAACTTTTGGGGCACCATCATATTAATAGATGTGTGAAGGAGGAGGCAAGTTTTATGAAGGATCCAATTTTATTATTTAAAAAATATTGCTTGTTATTCTAACTCGGGTTGGGAAGCTTTGATGGTTCCCTGGAGCTAATTGATTAATAATCATTGCCAACTGCATTTTAAATTTTAATTTCGGCCTTGGCTGACCTGCCTAAATGACTCCCTAGAGCTATGAGACTATTCTCTACCATATTTTGAATATTTGGGCATTGGATGAATAGTTTAAGTGTGCTGGAGGAAATGAGCAGCAGTGCTAATTCTCCTAGATCTAAATTTTATGACACAGAGAAAACATGCAGCCTTCCCTCTGCATTTCTGCCACGTCAGGATGGAAGAACATGGGAGAGCAGAGAAATGTCCTTTCTTGAATCCAGAAGATGGGTTAGGATGGCATGCATGGGCTTCGTGCTCCTTGAACAAACACACGCTGCAGACAGCATTTCACTCACATAAAGGAAACAAGCTCTGCAATCTGCTTTTGTTTAAAAATATCAGCAGGTACTTTGCTGTAACACTTACACATGAAATGGTCGTTTTCATTATTCTCATTTTATTTGAGCTGAAGAGCATCCAAGTTTCCCTCAAGACAAAAGGAAACGGTCAAAGTGATTGTGTGAAGTGCTGAGCACCCAACTCCAGTGAGAAACAAAAGGGTCTCCTTACTTTCAGGGTCAGGACCTGAGGTAGACTGGCTTGTTATTACAGATTTCTGCTTCTGAATCTCTCTCATAACTCTTACAAGGTTACTAGAAGTCATTTCAGATGAAAGAATATATTAAAGCTGCTTAATTATTTAATTAGATGCAACCTCTTTTGTATAATACTATGCGCAGACGAAAGCTGGATCTCAACGAGAAATATCTAATGACTACATTTAATAAGCTGTTAAGAAAATTCATTTATATTAAATTTTATTTTACTGGAAATGAGAGTCATTAAGAAAGGATGCATTACATTTTCTTAATTAGGTTCAGAAAAAAAGAAGTTATCTTACAGGAAAGAGAATCAGGCAAGGAAACATAGAATACTTCACCCAATATTTATGGGCTTAACACATGTAATCTACTTTTCTCCATCTGAGGAAGCACTTTAAGTTAATTACTTCTAATATAAGTTATAGATGTGACAACATATTTGAGAAAATTTATGAGGAGTCTTAAAAATCCTACTGAAAAAGATGTAAATAAAAGTAACATTATCTTTGGAAAAAAAATTACTTCAACCAGAATAAACGGAAAGCTTCCTCAGGCACACAAGGGCAAGTCATCTTAAGAGTCATCTCTTTTAATAGAAGGTTTCATGTATACAGAAGGAAAACGTACATGTGACTGAGAACCAAAGTGCTGTCTGTAACCTCCAGCTGGCTAACTCTGGGATTTTTATGCCCAGTTTGACCAAAAACAATAGAGAGGAATAAAGCTGCTCTGGTCACTTGGAGCAACAGGGAAAGGACCACATGGACAACAGCAGAGCACTAAGATCAGGTTAATGTTGGAATTAGCCTTCTATGAAGGTATGGAGTGGATCCAAGTCCTGACATCAAGAGCAGATCAAAACAAGAAGTGCTCCTGCCCTCCTAGTTCTCTTGCAATTACAAGTAGACCTGAACAAAGAAGACAAAGCTCTTTCAGAGTAGCTAGAATGGTTTAGAATACGAATCCATATATTGCATACCCACCCAGAAATCACACAGGTGTTAGTGGCCTTTAGGAACGTCTTGAGAGAACATCACAGAAAAAAATCCATGCAAGCTCCTCTTTCAAAATAAGGAATTGAGAAAAATCCTACAGGTCTGTTGAGATCAGACGTTGGTATAGGGCCACAGAAAACAGAGACTGTGCTCTGCTGAGAAGAAAGTTATTCCCAGTTTCTTTTGTGTCACTTGCTTGACAGCTACCTTTGGGCAGCACAAGGACTTCGGTGAGGCACAAACTTGATCACTTTAATTGATCCACCTGAGAAATGGGGTAATAAAACAGTTTCTCAAAAGCTGTCATAACAGAAGTGAATACATCAGTGTCAAAGTATTTTTCATTTATTTTGACAAAATACAGTAATGATATGCTACTGCTAAAGGTACTGGGGAAAACCAAATTACCATTACTATGACCCACAGAAGACAGAGAAAACTTTCTAAAAACAAAAATAAAAATCTGTTTAAATATGGGTATGGTTAATTAATGATAATACAGTTGATCCTGTAACTGACAGACATCAAATGAAAGGATTCGCAAATTCATGTTAATGATGGTATTAAATATTGTATTTCCCCACGAGAACGCTTGAGCCAAATGCCCAAGTAAATATTTTGACAGCTTTGCTTCACACTGTAAAACTGATAGAAGCACCAAGAGACAGAAGGCTTCAAAGGAAGACACTCTGCAGCTTTTACTGAAATATGCTTTGAGATGTGCACTTGTGACCTTCAATAAAATTAATTCAAAGATTTGGAAAGATGAGTGATTTGATTTGGAGCCCTAAAGCAGGATTAGAGCTTGTTAATCTATTTCTCCCTTTTTGTAAAATTTAGTGACCATTTATGGTTATGGAAACGACAAGAAGAAATCTCTTCCCTCTGCTATAAACTAAATGGGATGATGAGCAGATTTAGCAAGGATGACAAAAATTTATTACAGACATGAACTCCTCTCTTGTTTTCTCCTCTTAAGCCACACATAAGTGCTAGGCAAATGGGCCAGAAAGCTACTCCAAATCTATTCCCTACATGAGATATAGATGAGTTTATTCAGAATGCTATTAATGGCTAACCCATAAGAGGTTTGGTGCAGGGAAAGCCGTGCAATTCCAGAAGCTTTTCCAAAGCTCAGTTTAGTAAGTCGCATCACGAACATCTACTAATTTGAGTGGAAAGACATGTAATAGTTGATGTTTCTAATACTTCTTCCTTTTGAATGAGTTGGAAATAATGAAGAAATATCTGCAATATCTAAGAATTTCTACTTATAGCTAAGCTTAGGAGTCTTATGTCCTGATATTTCAGAATCTTCAGCCATCTGTTTTGTCTCTAGAAACCAGAGTTGCATACTCAGCAAGCTAGAAATGGCAAAATGCATCCGCAAGTATTTCAAAGTACTTAGGTTCTTCAAAACTTGATACATCAATATGGACAGGACTTGCTTGAAATGACTGAAATTGTTTCAAAAATGTAGTTCTGGCCATCTGGAACATTTCCTGGATAGAATTACTGATACCCAGAATGTAGGGAAATGGCACAGCCAGCAGCTCTGTGCAGGGCCTGGGCTCATGCATCAAGGCATGGCTTCTCCATTCAGGTTCATGGTAGTATTAGCCTGGTTACTCAGCTTCCAGACCTGAGCCAGTATTTCTGCACAGCACAGGGTCATGCAGGCACCTTCCTCTGCTCAGAGCACCTGGGGGCATCTCTTTAACCTGCACTGCAAAGCTGGGCTGGTGTGAAGCAGCTGCAGACCACAAGTGCTGCCCTCCTGTTTCAGTGTGCCCTTCTTCAGGCAAAGCCTTCATCACTTTGTCTGAAGAGCTGCAATATTTACAGGTGGAAAGAGAGACAAGAGAGACGAACAGAAGTCTGCATGAACTTAACAAATGAAAAGGTAGATGCTAATGTGCTTCTTGCAAAGCAGCAGAATCGTTGTATTGGGATCCTAAAAAGCAGCTAACCCACCAAGAAGTGAATCATTAATGCTTTAAAAGCCATTCCTGCACAATATGACATCCTGTGGGTGTCATGTGGGGGTTAGAAAAACACTGGCAGGGCTCCAGCACAGCTCTGCACATCACCTGCCACCAAGACACAGAGAAGCGAATCCAGAAGTCGGTGAGTGTGTCAGAGGGGCTGAAATCATCGTGTCGGGCTGGATCAGACATCTTGATGAAACAGGCAGTGCTGCAGGCTGCTGTTACTGGGAGGGCAACATGACGCTCACAGAATCCTAAATGCATACTTTGAATAATCAGATGATGAGAACACTAATGTTTGGAAATGTGTATCATAAATCCAACTCTGAACAGTAGTGTGTCTGACTTTGTTGCAGCCAGGCTGAAGTAGGATAAGAAGCACTGTCACTTCCACATTCAGTGGAGAATTTATTATGGTTACAGTTGGTGTGCTTATGCCTCTGCTATCATTAGCACAAAACTGAATAATACACTGGGGAGGGGAGGAAAAAGGAAAGTTTTTTAGCATGTGGCAAATTAAATGTGAAGTCACAGCGTGATATGGCTCAAAGATGAACCCAATAGTGCTGCCCATAATCCAAAGCCAGCACGACACAGAGCGGAAGGAGTCAAACCTGGACTCCTGGCTCCTCCTGCATGAGGCTGGCAGTGGGCTGCAGGGAAGCAGTGGTTGGGTTGGCTGCCAGGGCTCACATTCTCAGAGCAACCACAGACACCAAAGTTCCAGTGCTACTGAAGGTGCCAATGTCTGGAAGGACACGGGACAGCCGGAGCAGTGCAGATGCTTCACTGAAGAGGCAGGGAGATTTAGAAAAGTGATGCAGGCAGGTGAAGGATGTACACAGTGTGGGAAATAGTAATTTAGAAAACTCTGCTCATTAACAGGTCCAACATAATCAAATAATAGATTACCTTTTCTGCTTCACACATCCTCCCAGCAAGCTTTGCCTTCCACAGAAGATAATGTGCCTGAATGCATTTGCAGAACAGCTCTAAGCAGCACCAAACCTGGAGAGTGAATGTGTCCTCTGCATCTGCCCCACAGGAATAGCTGTGGGCATACTGGCACCCTAAAAATAGCAAAGGTGTGGGTGCTGTGGCAGACAGCTCTGTAGGGTTCGTGAGTAATGCTGGGGCTGCTAGGGAACTGCAAACAAACTGACATGGCTTCATCAGATGCCACAGGCTGAAGTGACACAAGGGACTGTAGGATGACAATAGGGTAACTCTATTCTCTTACTAAGACAAGGCTACTTTCTCTGCCATGAACAGAGACAGAGACTGCCTTTAAAATGAGGAAGATCTGTCCAACTGTTAAAATCAATTGGCTAACATTCATTTTTCAGACTGAATTTTATACTCTGGTTTAGGTCAAGGGGAGGAATACAACTTAGAGGCAGGCAGAATTAAAAATCAAGCAATACAGAAAGCTGGAGCAGTGCTATGACAAAAACACTGTTCTCTGTAGTATTAGGAAAAGTGCAAGCCTTTGAAATCAGATAGCAGCAAACGCCTGCCCAAATTCACAAAAACAGCCGCAGAACGACGCCAAATGCAAAGTTACCCTCTGACTGACTCCCTGCATTCAAGCGGTTTCTTATATAACTAATGAATGTGACAAATGGCAACAAGCATGCATGAATGCATCAGTTACAGCTATAGTTAATGCTTGCCCCAGAACCTTTAAAAAATAACCCTTCAGTTACTAAAGCAAAACTTCCCTCCCCCACAATCCTGCTAATCTTTGAGGGAAAGCTGCTCTTTCAAGACACCTTAAAGCCCCAACTTCTGCTGTTGGCTAATTGAGGTTCATAAGTTGGTCAGTGCTCCCATAGTTCATGAACTTCAACTGATGAGCTCTTACACACGCTGCATCTCCCTACCATGAAGGAAACTCACTCTCTGTCCTGGCCTTTACGGAGGGGAGTTTGCAGCGAGACGTTCCTGCCTTGTGCAACAGTTTGCACCAGAGCTCACAAAATTCTGTCTCACTGACACTCCATAAGACAATAATTTCATCCTGGGGATAATAGCAAAGTCATTATTCAATGAGAAAAAACACTGCAAAGGCAAATACTTCTAACAATTTGCTAATGCTTTGTGGAACGTCAGGTGAAGCCCCATGGTGTCCAGAGTGGCTCAGCATTTCGGGAAGGCACAGACTGACATGTGGCACGGACACTGCCAGCCATTCACATAGCTTAGCCACTAACCACGGGAGGGTGGCTTATTCCTATTTATTCAGGCATTTTAGGAAATGAAATATTGGAATTTCAAAATTTTTCAAATAGCTTTCTTCCCAAGACTATTAACAAAAAATTGTCTAAACTATTCATTAATATTTGCCTTAGACTCAGTGTCAATTTGCTTTTGCATTGCGTTTTTATGATAGCCACCATATCAGTTTTAATATCAAAAGAGGCTGTTAGGAAAATCTGACCTCCCACTCAATACAGAGCTCACAAAACCTACTGCTTCCCCCAGCTCCTTGCAGAGCTACAACAGCAGCAGCAAACTGCTGCAGAGAGAAACTGGCTTTGAAACACACCATGCATTGATGTCAATTTTTAATAGTACACAGACTGCTGTTGCATAGTTGAAATACTGTCATTCTTACAGTGGTAATTCTAATTGACCAAAAAATTCTATGAATTATATCATAAATAAAGAGGCAAAATTTAAATCTGCTGAAATGTGGTATGACCTGAGCATAGTAATTAAAAAAAAAAAAAAAAAGCAGGGCAAAATATTTTCTTCAGATCTGCTTCCAGACAAGAGTGACCTCCCTCACAAACAAGTGGTCTCAGCATCCCCAGCAGGAGGATTTGAGGGACACAGCGTTGGTGCCTTTCTCCCTTTGTTCATGGGGCACTGCACAGAAGACACCCACTGACGGCCTCCTGGCACAGCCCCGCTGTCTTTCTAGGAGGGTGGAGGACAGAGAAACGACATTGCACGTTAGTGTCAGCTGCAGCCAAACCCAAGCAGCCAGTCCCTGGAGGGAGCAAATGCAATCTGTGGATGTTTAGACTTCCAGTGCATCGGTTACTTTTAGTATCTAAAAGCTTAAGCCATTGATGGGGGAACATCAACACCAAGATCGAGTTTGAAATTAATAAAGATTAAGGCTGGCACCAGTGAGAATGATTTAAACTAGTTCAGAATCACACATCAAAACCCATCACTGATCACAGCTAAAAAATTGCTTACACCTTGAGAGGAAAACCAGCTTAAAAAATGTTATCGATCGACAAAGCAAACTAAATCTGACACAAGCCCACTCAATTTACTTCACATTTAGAAACTGTTTTTCAGCATTCAGGAGTGTAGCTGTGCATGCCCAGGAGCTCTCTCGATGCAGTCACCTGGGCTCATCGTGGTCAGATGAATGGTTTTGTGATTTTCCTTCATCACAGCTGTTTGGTCACAGCTCTCAAATGCTGCTGCCCTCCTTACACTCCATTGATCCTTCAAAAATCAGAAATTTCCCAGATGCTAACACTGAGTTAACATGAAGTCACCTATTAATGTGCTCCTCCAGACAGCCTCTGCTCCAGCAAGAGCCTTGGAGTAAAGATCAGCTTAACCTACTCCGTACATGTCATACACAAATGCTTACAGCAACACCCCTCAGATTTCTATGTTCTTTAAAGAAAGAGCAACATTGCAGCTTTGATTCCTCATGCTTGACATTGTTTTTAACAAAGTTTGGCCCAGGACTGGGCTCTGCTTCCATTCTGCAGCCCAAGTAGAAGAGCTGCCCTGGCATGTGCTATTTCCGTGTGACATTCTGTTTTACTTCTGTGTTCTGAAACACACCCTTGCTTTGTATTAATCTTTAAAGCATCTTATTTTTACTTATTTTCTAAGGAAGTCTCTGACATTCTCACCTAAATTTAAGGCAGAGATGACAAAAGCATGTTCTACAAAGAAACTGAAAAGACAATGTCTTGGGAAGCACTCTGCCGACACGTAACACTGGTAGAACACAAATCATTACAGAGAGAAAAGAAATGCACTCCAGCACCTTATTTTTCCAATGCAGACACATGAGAGACAATATTCTAAGGCTTAGATAATTCACAGCAACATCCAGACAGCACTGTTATCCATTTCTTCTACTTCAAGTATCAGTCTTGTAATTCCACATACTTTTGGTGACACCTATTCTAATTTCTGTTACTTTGATGGGTGCTGGAGAAAACCATATGTGCAGATTCATATAGCAATGAACTTTCTAAGCTAAACACAGGAATAGAAACATTTCTAGAGGAGAGCAACTTGCCAAGACAAACAAGTTCTGCCAACATTTTAACACCACGGAAGGTCAGCTGGGTTGTAATTAAATTTAGTTAGCATTCTCATGAATTGCAACATCTTTTCACTTGAAGGCACTTAATGCTTAGAAAAGTATGATTTTTTACTTCCTATTTTCTAACAAAGTAATGAGACATTCTAACCTTGGATTTAAACATGAGCCATCATAAAAGAAAAGAGACCTGTCATCATTACAAGGAAAAGGAAGAAATCTGTGCAACCACCAATACTCAGTTCTTCACTCTTGCTTTTTCTTTGCTGTTCCTCTGCAGTAGTTTTATGGATTTTCTTCTTCTTCAGCACCATTCTTTCTTTCTTTCCAGCATTACTCCACATTTTCTCCTTTTCATAGTTTTATAGCCCTCCTGTCTCCCTTTTTGCTTTAGCACCCTATTTTTAATCCTCTCTATCTTCAGATCTTCCTGCCTGCTGTCCCCAGCAAGCTGGAGAATCTGACACTGGGAGACTTTCTTCTTTCTATTTCCGCAGATTGCTACGTTAGAAAGAACTGCACTGGGAAACGCCTGAGCTTGTCTCATGGAGGAAAAAGGTGAGATAAAAACCGGCGAGCAGAGACGTTAGTTTCTCCCCCTTTCCTTTTCCCAAAGGCCAATGCAAAGAGAGAGAGAGAAAAAAAAAACAACCACCAATGCTCTCTTTGTTAGTTCATTGTAGCTGAAAGGATGAGGGGTGTCTTCAGGAAGTCACCCAGAGCCTCAGCATCAAGAGCATTGCTGCAGCAGGCTGCCTGCTACTTCCATTTCACTTCTTAAACATCATACAAGGCTGCTGCAGAAGCAGAGCTTTCTAAGTACAATATGCCCCACAAAACAAAAGCTGTTATGAACCGTGCTTTATTTCTTCCACGTAGGATCTTGGTATTTCTCCCTCACATTACTTCTTGAAACGGAAATTTATTTCTCTGGTGAAGAATTCCTCTTTATTTCATCCCACATACCAGAAAAGATGACTATGCACTGTGAGAGAAGTACTACCGCTTAAAAAATGCATGACCTACAAAATAAGTTGAAACTTCCCTTGCATGTCCAAAATCTACGTGTAACACAGCACCAAGTGATTTCTAACATTTTTCTTTGAAAGTTCTCAAACAAAATTAAAACAAATTCCCATCAAAGCTGTGCTCTCATGCTGTGAATAGTCTCTTAACTAATAAAAATGACTGCTTTAATTATTATATGGTACTTCAAGTTCCACCTGTAATACAGGAGATTCGCATGTCATCAGGGAATTAAGATGCCAGCTCACTTAGCAACCCTTATTTCATGTAAGGTTTTTTACTGTAGGTGGGGCAAATCATAAATGTGCAGCACCCTTTTTTCTACTTCCAATTACGCTGTGCTCTTGCACCTGTAGGATTACCTATCCTCCCATGGATTATTCATGCCTGTAGCCCTACAAAAACACACAGACTGAAATCCTTGACCCACGCAAGTTGCTGGGGTTTTTACAATGGACTTCCAGAGCTAGGATTTTAGCTTCCTTTCCCCAACAAAAATATTACATCTCCAACGACTTTAAAGCTAGTTGTTTCTTTTTTCAGTCTTGATGGGTAGAAAAAAACTTCTGATGTGTAAAAGGACTGAGCTATTTCTCTATAACTTACCACAATACAAGATGGTTGCAGGACACTTGGGGGCCAGAACACTGTCTATAGTTACGTTTGCTTGGCAGTTCAGCATCTTATTACTATCCCTGATAAGTCCACAAAATTCAAGTCATCTGCTGCTGAAATAACCCCAGACAATCTAATGCCTTGTCTATAGCTGTTGGACTCTTATTGTAAGCCCAAGCTATGTAGCTAGTGTACTGTTTCAAGGTAATTTGGTTCAGGTTAAGTGAAACTTCAGAGCCAAATTAGTTCAAATATAGTTTCATATTCTCTCATTTAACAAGACACAAATCCATATAGATAACAGCAGAATATCAAACAAAAATCCACAGCTTGTTCCTTTGCTTACCAAACCTGAAAACCATTATCTCTAGATCCACCACTTACCAGCACACATACCAGAGTACAGTTTGAGCAGATGGTTCAAAGATAACTGTCAATCCGTCTGCAGTTCAAAACAGTGGTGAACCATTCCAGCTGTTTTCCAGATCAAAAATATTATTGTCATTTTGCTATCGCTGTGTGCTGAGGGTTATGTAACAAAAATGCACATGTCTCTCTGCCTGGAATGCAATTAATTTCCTCCCTCCCCACTGAGAGTGGTAAGTAACAACTCAGACAGTCTGCATGCTTCAGTTTTAAGCGCGGCCAGAGATGCAATGCTGGAATTACTCCACGTGGTAACCCACTGCTGGTAACGTGTCAGTCAGAAGGTCTTAGAGACAGGGTATATTTTGTAGTTTGGGGAAAAAATAAACACTACCTTCCTGCTTATACACGACCTCCTACTGTCTGCAGTGTACTGTGAATGCTTTGTTCTAGGTCTCTATTTTAAACATAGACATTGCTTTATGTTGGAATTTAAAGTATTCTAAATAAGTATGTTAGCTAAAGTAATTGCTTCCGATCTGAAATCAGCCACCGGACTCACTATGCAGAAATAAGGCACTGTGCAGCATTAACTTTAAAATGGTGGCATAATCCCATCTTAATTTACAAATATCATGCATTAGGCTAAATGAGGACTCCATAATGCTCAACCACCTCATGCAATTTGCTTACATAAAGACAACAGCCAAAATTCCTCTGCTTAAAATGGTGCACTTAAAACTAATTTCCCCAATGCAATCTTTTCTGTAATATGCCTTTCATCTTTGGAAGTGCAGCTAACCCAGCGATATCTATGTATCAACTAGAAGATCTTCAGGACAGGAGCTGTCTTTCTATAAAATGTTTGTACCATACTCAACATCCTTCATTTGTTACTGTGATATAAATGGGGTGATGGGGTGTCAACTGAAACAAAACTTTAACTTATTACTTAACTGCAGCAGTTTCCTTTAAGGTCTTATTACTTGGTTCAGCTTTTTCTGGATTTCTGGCATGGTTTACAGTAGCTTGCTTCTGCAGGGAGCATCCGCAGAGGTTTTAGTAGCCTTACCTGGTTAAATAGGCCAGGGCCAGTTCAGATCCAGATGGCTTTTTGGGCTGTTCTTTCTTAGTAGAGATTCCAGCTTCTCTCATCAGCCTTTTTTCCTCCTTCTTGCGCTCTTTTTTCAATTTTCTTTCCAATTTCCTTCTTTCCTCGGGGGTAAGATCTTCTTCTTCATCTGTTGCCTGAAATAATAAACATTTAAATAAAGTGCTTCTGTTTCTATAGGAGAGGGTGAACAAAACATGCATAAATGCAACTGAAGGACACAGCTAATATCTAAAATCAGAGTCCTCAACCTTCAATTTTACTGTACACTATACTTCTATCAAGTTTCTATGTCGTTAAATTCAAGGAGCTGTGAATGCTGCACTTGCAGAAGTCTGCAGAGGCCTTTTTTGCCCTCTGTAGATGATCACACTGTTCTCAGCAGTACAGTTATCAGAGTAAGCACCTCCCTGCTCAGTACAAAACATTGCATCTAAGACTTGTTGTGCTGTTTGTGCTCTCATAATGAGAAGGAATATGAGCAGCAGAGGCTGTTCACAGTGTTGGGAGGGTATGTTTTTAGCATGTACACATGTGTAAGGGAATTAGGATCCTGGGGCTGTAACCTCACACTGCTCTGGACTGAGAAAAACTCTGCCTCCCACCCAGAGGCCCCTTTTCCCTTTTGCCAGAAGGGAAAATGTGACAACTACCATCTTCATCCTAGACCTCTTGGAGATCCTTTAGCAATTGTAGATAAACGTATGCATGATCTTGCATAAACAGATACACAAACATCCCAAAAAGGTCGAAATTTCTTTAAGTTTTCAGACAAAGCGGTTCTTAATTCATATTGAAAACCTAATTGCTATAAACATATATACAAGCATACCTAAAGCGAAAATATTTATTGCATGTACAGAAGAAAAACATTCAATGGAAATGCTGAGTTTGTCAGGGAAAATCCAGTGTGAGATCATGCAGAGCAGAAACAGAAAGCTGCTCCATAACAAGACGAGGCTCAGCCCCGTGCCCCCGAGCACTGGTTCATTCATCCTTCCAGGCAGTAGTCCCTCTGACTTGTTAAGCATCAACTGGAAGCAGAAAAAATTCCAGCTAGCGTAATACTGAATGGCTGTTACTCAACATCCCCCTGCGATTTCCACATTCTAGTACGTTTTGTTTTCCTGTATGAACACTCTGCAGTCCAAAATCAGCAGTGACTGTGCTTCCTCTCCTCTTCCCATTCACACCGTAGAAGGACTAATACCAGGTCTATCAGGACTTGGGATCTATCAGGTCTTCTTAAGAGATTTACCCTTCACAGAGCTCTAACTAATCTGATGATCATCTTGGATAGACCTCAACAGAACTGCAGAGAAAGCAGTTTCTGGGTATTGCAGTCCCTGGGGACCTCAGGAAGCAGCAGGGATCTGGACACAGTGAAATCACCTCTTCTGTGCAACTTCCCAGTAACAACTGAGCACCAAAAAAAAAAAAAAAAAAAAAGAAGTTTTGCAAACCAGATTCTTACACTTGGTTTTGATTATTTCCAAGACCAAGAGTGAAGGGATGGTACTAATTCCTAGCTGAAAAGATAGCTACAGCTCTCACACAGTCCCCAGTAGAACTGTGATACCTTTGCTGTTGTTTCAGGACGGCTCCTCAGCCACTCCAATGGTCACTGCGATGCAACACAGCTGAGGCAAGCACAGCCAGCACTCACGTGGTGCCAACAAACGTCACTGCTGCTGACATTGAAAGCAAAGGGTAGGTAAACACCACAGTACCTGGATGCACTCTGATTTGCCAAAGACACCTGCTGAGGACTAAACATTTGTTCAGGGTCAGTTCCTGCACTAAGTTTACTTTGACTCATCTTTTCAACTCTTTGTTTTCAAAGACCAAAAAAGGACAAGAAAGTGGAAATCAGAATAAATGGGACTAAGGCAGTAAAGCGGATTTTTGTAGTTGCTGTTTAAAAGGCTTCTTAGGCATTGCTATGGAAAGCCAGCACCCACCCCAAAAAGGGCAACATATGTTGCATTTGTATAGATAACATTTTATACCTCCTGCTAAGAAGAAATAATATTTAGGGGAAGGTAGGTATGTAACTGTTTTACAGGAAACAACGTTTTCATTGGAAAAACCATCCTGGTACTGACTAAAATAACAATCCAGCCACACAAAGCCCAGGCAAACACTGAGGGTGGTCATTTATAAAGTGTTTGTAAAAGATTACTGCAGCAGCTGTCCAACAGACGACACACTACACTTAATCTTCTTTTAAAAATAATGTAATGAATTTGTTTACTTTTCTGCGAGCCATGAAGCTTTCAAATAAAGTGACTGCGGCACATCATTAGGGCAGCCCTGATAAAGAGGCCTCTGCTTCTTCCTCCTTACAGTAACTGCGTATCTCTGTACCTCCCCTTCCCCCACGCATTCCTCACATTATCAAAAAGCTTTTTATCCCTCTCCCGACTGCTCCATTAAAAACAAAACATGTTGCTCCCTCCCTATAAGAAGGGCTCAACATAAATACCAAGCCCTAACGACATTTGTTTCCAGCGTAACAATTTCTGCACTGTAGGCCATCTGAAACACCAGCATTGTTCTTCCTTCGAGGCTGGAACTTTTCCAGGGTTGAAAGAGTCAGGATTTATAGCTTAAGGTACCTTCTGATAGCACATGCCGTAATTCAGTCCAACGAAAATATGATTCATGAGGCTTCTGTTTGGAACTCCCAGCACCCGTCCGGGAAGGCGAGCAGTTTGCTCTGACATCTCTCGCTGCAGCTACACTCTCATCCACTCTTAGCAGCATGTACTACAATCTGTCCTTGACTCTTTTTTTAATTTGTAAACCTCACATTTCAGTTGTTTCATAAACCTCACATTTCAGTTGTTTCATAAAATGCCTGCATTTGGGAGTATATTTTCCCCTGGAGCTGAGGTTAGCTTTATCGTAATTAAAAAAAAAACATCATAAACACGAAACAGCACAACAGAAAGCAATCTTCCCCAGAATCTGGGACCCAGAAGAAAGTAAAACCAAACCTTTCAATGAAATGCAAAGCCTAGCTATTTTTGTTCTGACTTAAATGACCTCTGTTATGGCACTCTGCTGATGCATCTCTCCTTTACATCAACAGCGTTATTTTTTAATCTTGCTTTCCCTGTATCATTAGTGTGATTGCTTTTCTGAAAGATGCATCCAAAGTTTGTGAGCCATTCAGATTTTTAGCAATACTTCATTATTTAAATTAAAAACAATGCAACAACAACAACAAAAAAAACCACTAAACCCAAAAAACAACAGGGGACTTCATTGTTTTGAGGTCATAAATATTCCATGTTGTCTCCTTCTATATTTATAATGTGACATCGCAATTTGTAGCGCTACAATTTATCCTTAACTACAACATTGTAAAGTCCCTATTTGAGCGTGCGATACACTTGTTTATTGACGTGATAAATTTGAAACACATGCATACAAAAAAACACAACACTTGCTTATTTGCAAAGCCTGCTGCGAGCTCCCACACCACCTTGGACCGTGGGCTCATTAGATCTCAATCCACACAAGGTCAGGCCAGGTCAGCACACTTGAATGAATGACATTCAGAGGAGAGCCAGTGTTTTTTCGTGATTAAGGAGGTGGGAGTTTTCCACTTGGAAACTTTCCAGAAGGCCTGAAAAGGTGCTAAAAGGGGTATTGCCACTGGATGCCATGTTTTGAAAAAGAGACGGACCCTCAAATCTTTAACATACACGCTCATAAAAACCCATGCCGCATTTGCAAGGGAAAGGAGATGGGAGCTCAGACATCTTGAAGCCAATTGCCAGAGCTCATGCTACACTACGTCCATTTGCATGCAAAGGACTGGGGCTGCCAATTGAGCCTTTCATCAATGCCAGCCTCTAAATTTCTAATTTGTATGTGAGCTTAGCAATATAGCATAAATATCTAAGGCATCTGACTCAAAAAATCTAGAGTCTTCAGCTGTGGCAGTTCTGGATACCAGTTAAAGCTTTCCATGATTACTTGTAATCTCGAAATATTGCACAAATTTAAAATATCTTACAGGTTGTCTTTAGCAATGAACTTATCTCTCATAAAAGTAATTCAGAACAGAGAAAAACAACCCTAACTGCAAGAGGAACTGGGAAAGGCAGAAAGATTCAGCTGAGAGGATTTCCTGAAGACACCAGGTCCTTTCTGTGCGGCCAATGGCAGAAACAAGCAGGTGCAGTTTTTCAGAGACTGAATCTGTATAAAGGCTTCAGCTGCCAGGGTATGAGGCACCATGCTGGCTGGACAACCGGCACCACAATGCTACTGATGGCACATTAAGTTTGTAGTGCTTCAGCAGAGAAATACGCATCTTTTTTTAACTCATTACCAGATTTATAGTTAACCAAATGTCCTCTGCTGTCTGGTACTTCAGTGGAACTGAGGATATCTTCTAAGGGCTTCTGCTCCTCCCTCGTGCTCATCAGTGTCCGAACGACGCTGCCATTCACTGGTGTAGGGCAGAAGCTGCCGCTGGCCGAGGGGCTCAGCTCTGCCCAACCCATAGCAGAACATGCGAGCAGGCCAAGCCCAGCACAGCCCCTGCCTGGCAAGGAAACCAAATGTAAAGAACCAGCAGAGCAGGGAGGTGATGGAAAAGGAAACCTGGCATAGGAGGCAGGAAGAGGGCCGGAAAAAGGAAGGAAACCAAAGTCACTGTTAGTACCAGTGAACCCAGCTCCTCCAAAAGTCAGAGGGCTTTTATCTTTTTCTACCAGCCCAGTAACACAATGGGAAAGCAACCAACGTCCAAAATTCCAGGGAATAAATTTCAACATGCCTAACAGCGATAAATGTATAAAGAAGGCTTCAAATTTTTGAACTCTGAAGAGAAACAAGGGGGAATGGGTGACACGGCTTGCTCCACAGTAGCAGCACTGCATTGCTTTGGTTGTTCATTAAGCTGATGTTATTTCATAACTTTTAATACAGAGCAATGTCAAAGGGGCTTTGTTCACTGACCAGGAGGTACCAGCCCGTCACGCCATGGGTTCTGCTTCCAGGCAGCCTTCTGCCCCAAGGATGCCCCGTGCGTGGTGTTAGCACACAAAACGCTCTGCTTCTTGCACACACAATACACACAAAGTCAGACAAATAACTGGCCATCTGCCAGCTTCAAAACAAAAAGCAGAATCTATAAATACAGTTCAAAAACTACAAAGAAGAAAAGCTGGCAAATCCTTAGATGCAAGGTTCATAAAAGAAAGATTGACAAATGATTTACTATTTGAGGCTTGCCAAAGAGCTGGGCTGCAACTACAGCTATAGAATTTACACAAAATAGTTCACAGCCATATTGAATTTAAATAACTATTCTCTATCATTTAGCACCTTGTGAAAAGAAGAAGTATGACCAGAGAGGGCATATGAAATTTCATGACCGTGCAGAAAGCAAGCTTTGATTCAAAAGTAACATTTGGAGAAATCTATATACTTATACCATGTCCGCAGAACTTACAGAGGAAGATTTTTTTTAATTATATATTGTACAAAGAAATAATTAACATTTTTCATAAAAGCTAGCTGTTTTTCAAATCTCGACTCTTGGCAACAGAAGCACTGGGAATAAATTACATTAACTTGATTTGGAAAGGTTTCTGTAGATGCAACCCAGGCAGAAAAGCCTCAAACAAGTTCTGCAGGAAGCCAGATTTAAATAAGAACAAGCTTTTTATCTTTCTGATCCAGGAAAGGATTTTTTTTTTAGTAGTTGTGTAAATGTTAAAAGAAAACAAACATGTCCTTACATACACAGATAGAGTATCTCACCGCACGAGCAATCAGGCGGCAGCCTAAACCTGCAGCTGTGATTTATAAGGGGTGCACCTTTGTTCCCTTGAAATCAGACTTAATTTACAGCTGTGTGATCTTTACTTGTTCCATAGATTTACAGCCAGCTCTACAGAGCACACAATGTGTTATCACTAGAACTGCTGAATAAGAAGAAATCAAACTGTTTACTAAACTAAATGAGAGCATTTACGGGCGCACAGAGCAATACGACTTACAAAAACTTGCTTGTTGAATTCCACTTTATAGATTGTTTGCTCCTATAAAGCATATATACTGTAACAGATTAAGTTCTGAAGCATAAATTAGTACCATATTTTATTTCTCATTTTTCCCTACCAGTATCACAATCCTGAATGTAACAGAAATAATATGCATGCACGACTGCAGGCTTGGGGAATGCAGTTTTGCTTCCTTTGCAACTCCAGCACTGCCAGGAATTTTCACATATTTGTAGAAGGATTTCGCTTGCTAAGGGTAAGAACCCTTAATTACACCACATTCACCAATCAGGGGAAGAGAGAAATGAGAAAAAGGGGAAAAAAAAAAAAAAAAGGAACCCTCGGGAAGCATTTGTATCCACATCTCTGCGGCTCACCCGCTCCCCCTCTCATCCCCTCCCCAGAAGAGCACAGAAGAATTTTAATAAGAGGAGAAGGAACTGTGACAGCCCCCAGCGCTTCTATCACACACCCGTCCCCTTCGGGGCGCTGACGATTCCCCCCCAACTTTCTCTGGCTGTGGGCTCACGGGAGGCAGAAGCAGAGGATAAGCTGTTTTGAAATCAGTGCTGGAGGAAAGAAAAAAAAAAAAACAAACCACGAGCTCCATCTCCTCCAATGAAAGAGGTACCACAGGGTGTAGGCAGGTTGCCAGGCGCGCTCGGCAGCGTGACCGCACTGCATTGAGTTTCTTTAATGAAAGCCAGGAAAGAACACATTACACAGTGTTTCTTCTGCGAGCTCGCTAGCCTCCAGTGATTGAAATCAATAAAAACAGTCGGCAAGGGGCCCAGTGGGGGAAGAGAGAAATCTCCACTACGGCATTCAGTTTGCTTTCCACTTTCTCCCTCCCCCCTGAAGTTACACTCAGAAGATCACCATGACAAGCTGCTCCGCTCCCAGCGCTCGCGCCGGGATTTAAGGGCAGCGAGCGCTTGGGTTCCCGCTGCCTTCGCTCTCACCACTCCGCTAAGAAAACGAAGGGCTTGTTTGGAGCTCACATCCCGCCTGGAAAAGTTCACCGGACAAGTGCATCGCTCTGCATCTCAGGAAAGGGATGAGTCCTGCAGCTGGAGGATGTTAGAGGTGCGAGGGGAAGGAGAAGGAGCAAGCTGAGCCAGCAGAAGCCACGTCCCGGTGAGGATGCCAACCGTGGCGCTGGGGACCTGTGGATCTGCGGGACCGGCTGCCAGCAAGCACCTCAGCTCGCAGCTACCTGCATCCTAGGGCTGGACACCCGGCAGCACGTGACCCGGCGCAGACCCAGGTAAGCAGGAGCCACATTTAATCATTCTGTGCATTGCACCCGGAATCGGAGCGGGACCTCCGCACCTCGCACCCCTCCTGGTCCCCTCCCAGGTGTGCCGGCACTAAGCTCGTCCTGCTGGAAGGTTGCGTGGGGCCGCTGATCCTTGCTGAGCTACAAAACATGCACAAAAGCCCTTTGTTGGCCAGTTTTGTGTCGGATTTGCTCGCTGACAAGGTAGCGCGGGGCTGTTGCGTAACCCCGGCGTGCGCTGGAGCACGGCCCTGGGCTGCTCGCGGCAATGGGACGCGGCCGCGCACAGAGGCTGCCAGTAATGAACTTGTAATGGGGGCCATACTTATCTTTGTTATTTATGTATTTTAATCACCATAGCAGCCACACACACTACGTACTTGCACTGAGCTCCATGTGCTGGTTTGTACCATGAACTACAGCAACTTGCAGGCACATGGGCTGCTTGGATTATTATATCAGAAAGTACTTGAATTATTTTTTAATACAACCAAAGGGGCTCTTTTGGCACATTGTCCAGGAATGACCAACATAGGTTTACCCAGCACTTGTATATTCTGCCGTGACCCCAGTGCAGGCAGTTTTTATACAGATAGCCCTATAAAAATGGGAAAGACACAGATCACAACTGTAGATCCCAAAATCCTTCACAAGTTTTTGGCCAGCTTTAAATAACATCATTTACCTAGACATCAGTGAGACACTGAGGGTAAAATCAAAGCCTGCCTTCTGCAAGGTAAGCAGAAACGATGGTGGCTCCAGCTTCTTCCCAGCAATGGCAGGAACTCACCGAGTGGTACCTGTGGAGCAGAGCAGTTTGCCTCCTGCACACTGCCCATCATTAGGCCCCCACCCAAGGGGATGTTTCTGCAGATCATTGCTCTCTTGATGCCTCATAGCTCCAAGCCTGGAGGGCAGGCACAGGGTCTGACGGTCTGACAGACTGACAGCCCTTCCCACAGCGTCTCCATTTTGGGGCTGCGAGGCAGGGCGTAGCCTGGAGCTCAGCCTCTGCATGGGGGCAGGTGCAGCTGCTGCTTGTTCTCTGGAAAACACAGCCTGTCAGGGGTGATTGGATTTTTTTCTCATCACATGGAAATGTAAAGAGGGACATAGAGAACATCTTCATGACTGGGACTTATTTCTGCACAGAAGTTTGCTTAAACATTTTTAAAGCACTAACATTTCTGATCCAACTATGAAAATAGCTGAGGCAATCCTTACACACCAAGTTTTTCAACTGATTTTATCAGTCCAGTTTTGAACTCTTCGTAAAAAACAGCCATAGAACTATAGCCTGAGATGTAAGAAAACTAGTTACCAACAAAAAAACCAAAGTTGCGATTCAGAATAGAAAATGGCCCCTTCTGGCTTTTGGGGCATATCCTCACACCCATGATTCACCTCACAACTTTCAGAACCTGCTGTATGTTCTGCCTGTCCCTGCAGAGATCCCCTGCAGAAATCCCAGCACCCAGCGAGGGCGTCACCGCCATCGCTTCTCCTCCAGCCTACACCACCGCTTCCCACTGCTCTTGGAGCTAAATTTATCCTTATGCAGAGGAACTCACTGAAACCTTTCCTTAAAATTTCAAAAAAAAAAGCTTAGGTGGGACAGACAATGCACATCACTTGAGCTCTGATGATATTCCTCCCCATCAGTGTCTCAGCAGAAAATATAAATATTATCTTTAAAGCAGAGTGCAGGGTGCTTCTGTTCAGAGGGGTGTTTTTCAGCACTGCTAAAGTGGTGTGAGGTTCTGTAACACCTACTGTTAACAGAATGCCTTCTTTTCCAACACACAACAGAGAAAAAAATATCATGCACTTTCTTACTCAAAGTTTTGACCAAATACAGGTACTCTCACTGTCGTACCACAGGGCAAGATTTGTCCAAGTTTTTCAGTTGTGCCAATGGTATTTGAGCAAGTTCACTGAACAGTGATCCAGTCCTTCATATTCTTCCTTTAGACTCTGGAGATTGGGAAGGACCCCATGTTGCTTCCTTGAGGTGGATACAACAAAATAAGACCACTGGGAATCTTTCTCACATTTCTCCTAGCCTTGATAGTCTCCTACCATTGGAAGTACTTCATCCTCAGCTGTCTTCATCATAGCCAAGCGTTCCTAGCAACAATGCCAGCCATCCTTACTGCAATACATATGGGTAAAAGAGCTTTTTGAAAGCAGTGTATAAGATTTTGTCACCATCACCAAAAGAGGTGGAACACTTTTAAAGGCAGAAGGACAAACACATTGTTTTAATCTCTCCTATCTACATCTAGATGAAGGGAAAGGTCTGGAATTCCACAAAACATTTTGAATGACTCTTCCAAAGAGGCTGAAATTCAACAATAATGACAACAACAAAGTGCAAATCTCAGGATCTGCTGAGCACCTGGGCAGCCAGTCCTGAGTGAAACATAATACCCATGTCTGCACTGAGAAAAAGAGTGTTTCCACCCTTTTCAAATGAACATGATCTGATACTTCTGAGTACTGTAAAGCTTTGAGATATCTCCTTTCTTAATTACACCAATGGTTCACGTTGACAGTACTGGAGTCATTCAGTCGAGTATATTTAGTTTGCTCAGCTTCAAGCTGACAGCTTCTCTGTAATGTACCTATTCTGACAAAAAAATGGAATGTAACTAAATATACAGTTAGAGAAGGTACATATTTTCCATCAGCTATAGGAAAGCCTAGTGAAACTGAGGATTAATTCTTAATGAAAAATAAATGCCTCCTGATCCCTAAGAAAGGTGCTTTACCTTATGATTCAAATAGGTTTGACTAAGGAAGAAATTTTTTGTCACAAACAAAAACTCCACTGACATCCCCACCTCTCAAACAACAAACAAACAGAAAAAACCCACAATCAACCAAATCAAACCAAGAAAAAAACCTCAGATCTCTTTACCAATACGATGGCATTACCTTCAACTCCAGAGCTCAACAGGATGTATAGCCAGAGTGAATTAGTGTCCTGGTGTATATCCTCTACTTTCAAACTCTGTGTTATCCCAGACAATTAAAAGAAAACAAATAAACAAACAAAAACCCTCAATAGATTTCTATTAATGAATTTCATGTTTAACAAAACTAACGTGACTGTAGTTTAATATACCAAGATCTTTTAAAAAACATACTCCAGAACAAATTTCATTCCTGCATACATTTACATACACAATACCACACATGCACACAAACACAGGAACATGCAATTTTAATCTGCGATGAGAGACCCAAACTGAGACATTCAAGAAAGAGCAGGATTTTCCTTCAGCAGAATGTATGCCTTTTATGACCCAACAGCCCTAAGGCAGACGCCACAGACCTAGAACACCAGGACAGCTCAGCAGTAGGGTGACAACCACCCCAACTCGTGTCCTGCCGCTCAGTTTGCTTTGCAGCAGGATAAATGCCATGGGGGGATAGAGAGTTGGACCCTAAGTTTGCTTACAAATGAGACATCTTAGCATGTGATGGAATTACAGATTTTTGCGTTTCACTGTGTCCACTGACAGCCAGTCATGGATGACTTAGGATGCGACAATTACTTCCTGTGAGATGGTTATCCCTGTAAAATACATAAAAATTCCATGAATAGATCCTTAAACACCTGTTTAAAGAAGGACATGCTACAAAGCTCCTGTGCAGCTCAGTTCCCACTGAACATCCTGTTTTAAGAAGTTCTGTCTCAAGGAGAAAGGGAAAGGAAGGATGTTTCCATGATTCAGCACACATTACACGATCCAGCTTTCCTCCCGGTGTGCCTGTCGCTCTGCCACTCGAAATGACCAGGCCCGAGCAGGACTGTCTGATTAAACATGACCAGCAGGAAGAAAGAATCTGAATATATTACTTGCCAGCTTGACATGGTCTCCTGAAAGTTCCTTAAGCAAATTCCATCCACAGCTTCTGCATTCTCAAAGTCCCTGAAATTAAAGTGCAATTTATTCCTGAATCCTATTCAGCAGCACTTCACCTGGGAGCTCCCTGATAACTGCGTGTCTATGGCTGTAATTCATAAGCCCTCCAAATTTATCACGCAGTCCTGGAACACTGGAATGACATCTGTTTTTTATAGCACCAGGTGTGCCCTCATTATGCTTTTGTGAGGCAGAGCAGAAAATTGAAAAACAATTATGATTTAAGATCCCAAATTAAAACCTGTCGACTGTTTAGGAAAAATACTCCATAAAACCTGTTTGCATTTCCTCGCACCACACTGGAGTATCATTGCAAACACAGCACAAAACAAGTTGTTGGTGGTGTTTGCTTATTTTGAAATTAAAGCAGCTAGCAAGTTGTCCTAAAATAAAATTTTATTCATCTGCATTTCAATAATAAGTAGCTTAGGCATATTTATAAAGTTAATATTATAAATTATGTGATTGATTTATAACTCACTTTAGTTTCAAATTCAAGCTTTACATTTCATATCTTCGATAAGTCAAGTATAAGCACAGCAGAAAACAGCATTCACACAAATGACTACAAAATTGACTATAAAAGAGAGCAGCTACTTAAAGAAAAATAACATGGAATACAACAAAGCATGGACCAGTTCCCAACCCAGTGCAGGAGGATTACATTTATCACATACCTGTTTTGCTATCACATAATTTTGCAGGGATCAAAGGAAATGAAATTTTCAAGGAAGGACTTGAAACAAGACAGCAAGGTGCCTCGGTGCCACGCTCCAGGCACCCTCTCCAGTGCACACAGGGCAGTGCAGTACAAGGCTCTGAAGATGGCCATTAGAAAATGCAGACTGTCAAAGGCAAATGTTTGAATTGGTACTGAAAGAGGAAAGTCAACAGCTCCACAGCAGCCAATGGGCCAATGGCTAGAGTGGGAATAGATTGCAAAGCTTTGAAAGTGAAGTGGTTTATGCTTGACAGCTAATGGAAGGACTATCTGAAGGGAAATACACATCTTCAACATTTTTTTTTCTAACTGGAAAAAAAACCTGGAAAAAACTGGAAAAAAACTCAGAATTTTTTTGAAAGGCAACAGAAAAGCTTCCTGTTTCCTATTAGTGGTAAAAAATATAACATAGATTAAAACAGAAAATTCAAACTAAAATATTCTACCTTGACATGAAACATTCTGGTATCATGAACATGAAACGAGAAAGCAGCTAGACTTCTGAAAATTAAACTAAACATCGAGATGTTCCCTAAAACACCTTAAATAAAACTAATCTCTAAAAGAAAAGGCAATCTGGTTAGACAAAGAGGTTTTCCCTTTTTTCCTTTTGTTTTTTAAATCATCTTTAGAAATCAGTATTTCCCCTTGGAATACTGGGAGCTAAAATCATACTGGAAGGTCGCAAGGTAGAACTGGAGAGATGAAGTCCTGACAGCCAGGCACAGAGCACAGCTACTGAAACCTCAGCACAGAACAGGGAGCACCAGAAAACTTCAAGGAGTCAGGGAAGTCAACACTTGGCTTTCTCTCAAGATACAAAGACAAAAACATTACACTTGCTACATATCATCCTTCCAGATTCTCTGCATGAACTCTGCATTTACTTAATGCTTCCACAAAATCTGTCTCTGACTGTTAGGAACTTCTGTTAATTGACTCTCACAATTCCAAGCACTGACCTTCCTTTCACATGCTCGCATGCAGCCAGGCACCAGCAACAGCAAGAGGTGCAAACCTATGGTAATTTCCAACTTTCAAGTTATAAACAGCAGCATGATTCATACCTTTCCTGGCTTTAAAAATGTTTAAACTTTTTTTTTTTTTGGACCTACACACCCAGATCTTACTACGATTAGATTAGGGACACAACTGGAAATAAAAGATAATAAACTGATTCATCAAACGCTCCTGACAACTTTCATGGCAGGAAGTGTGGTTCATGTTGGCAGTTTTAAAGCAAACTCCACAACCTTCCCAAATGTAAATCAATGGTAGAACTCCTCACCTTAAAAATTCCTAACTTTCAGGCATATATTTAGCCCAAAAACCATATTACAGAATTACATTTTCATCCTTTCATACAGTACGCATTCATTTTTATACATAAAAATCAAACACTCCTGAACTATTTTGTTTTGTACACTTTTCTGCAAGTCAGCTCTTTTGCACATTTCTGCATCTGCCCCACGTAGCTGCCATCAGCACGGCCCAGAGGGGCTGGCAGGCTGACCACCACCTCCTGGACCCCCTGGAGGGAACCCCCAGCTCAGCAAACCCCTCACCAGAAACCACCACCACCAAAAAACCATCAGAGAACCTCACCGTGTTAGCAGGGTGTCTGTGCAGTCTCTCCAGACGATTCAGCTCCTCTCTGCTTCTAGTTTCGTGACATCAACATTTCTATATTTTTATCAAGTATTTAGTATCTTAAATCCACAGTACATTGTAACAACAGGCAGAGAAACCTAAATAAATGCACAAAGCCACTCAGTATCCAGAGGTTTCTGCACCTCAGACCAGCAGGTGCCCCCCAGGCAATGGACCTGCACAGAGTGTAGCTCCATGCAACCCAAACCAGAGAGCTCTGCAGGACAGAGCACAGCAAGGGAAACTGCAAGCAGGAGTAGTGCAGTTTGCCCAACACTGTTCAGCTCCCTGCTGGTTGTAATTTTAGGGAATCAGAGAGTTCTGTAATTAATGTAACCAACAGTTCTGGTCTATGCTTTCTAATGTTTAGATGTGTGATTCAATTCCAGTTACAGGCAGTTCTTCTAAATCCCATGTGTTTTTAAGCAGCAGCAGAGCCTTCCACTGCTGCTAGGCTTGGCCAAGGGTGAGATTCTGTGGTTGACAGAGCTTCTACATACTTTTATCTAATGACAAAGTGGAGATGTAATTCCATAATCACTTTGAAGATTCCTGCTACTCTAAAGAAGGCCAGAGGATTGCAGGAATGGCCATATTCTAACGGCCAGGGCAGAGAATGGCAATATATGCTGGAGAACTCAAATGTCACACAAAATGAAGAGAATAATATAAGCCCTGCGTACAGGAGGCCCTCACTGACAAAATATATAGAATGCTCTTCAGCTGACAGTTTTATAACTCTAAATGGTTTTGCAAATGAAATCCAAACAAAGGAGCAGAGATGTTCTCTAAATCACTCACCAATTGCTGTTTAGCTAAACCAGCAACCACAGCTCCAGCAAACAAAAAGAGGTACTTGAAGTGAGCTTAATGAATGGAAAAAATGTCAGGATTCTTTCTGTCAGCTCTATTTTTCTATATTCTTGAATCTATACACACAATGATTCAGTGCACCCTGACAAATACTGTATAACCAACAATCAATCACATCAACTTTTTATATGTTGAGAGAAGTCAGATACCAAGTGATAAAACGAGTTCAGGCAGAGGGCATATGTTAAGCAGCTGTGAGCCCATTTAAGCTGTCTGTAGGCCTAAATGCTTAATGCCATTGTGCAGAGCCCTGATTTCTTCCTTTCCCACCTTACACTAAAATATCTACATTATTTTATAATAGAAATTATTAACTTACTGCAGGAAATACAGTCACGCAGTGACAGCAGCATAACAAACAATATGCTGGTAAATTAGCTGTAGTATATTTTGCTTACAGTGAAAGATTATACAATCACGTGCTCTGTTCAGGCTCTGAATAAAGCTTTATTTGTGAACAAAAGAATCTCAGGTAATAGTTTCAGGAGTGATTTAAACCACCATAACTTAGCACTGCTGCCAAAAGACGCACTGTCCGTATTCTCCCACCTCTTCCTCTGGCTGGCAGCAGCGTTTGTACAGCCTTGTAACCTCATCTGTGTTAAAACCTCTCCATCCCCTCCCCAAAGGCTGCTTCAAAACCAAATCTGTTCCCTGGTTCCATTCCCGGTGAATGCCTGTGCAGGTAGGAGGAGGAGGTGATGCAAAGGCAGCAGCAGGTGGCTGGACAGCTTGTGGGATCACTTTTGCACCCTCTGGCTTAAGGCACCATTCCTTGAAAGAAGTATAAGTGTAAAATGCTTAACACTGTTATGTGTATCCTATCGTTTAAGTACAAGGAGATGATGATTTTCAGCTTGCCAACTCAAGTTATCGCAGATCTTTTGGCATTTGCTGCTTTTCAGGAGTGCCATGTATAGCACAGATACTTTCTCTCTAATTTCAGACTGAAAGAAGAGAGCAACTGGAAGCAGAAAATGTGATTTTTGCTTTGAGGGCCTGAAATCGGGCTGTCTCCATGACACATGAGGATATGCCAGTCACCAAGTGTCAGATGCTGCTGTCAAAGCCAGCAACAACATTTCCAAAGACCTCAGTCAGACACTTAGAAAAACTAGACAAAGGAGGCAGCAGGGAGTAAGGAAATGTTTTAGTAAAAAGGAACGAGAAACTCAAGGGAGTCAGAGGAATGAGTGTTCTTATGTAGGAGGGAACAGAAGGAGAACTGAAAGCACAAGGAGCAGGGGTATCTGATAAGAGCACAGAAGGGCTCTGCAGGGCAGGAAGGGAGCCCCGCTGGAATGCACGGGGTAATTCAAGGAGCAAAAAGAGAGAGCGGATGTACTAAGTCCTGTGAAACACCACAAAGGGAGAGTACAATGAAAGAAAGAGAAGCAAAGGCAAAAGCAAACACATCAGGAGAAAAAAAGCACATGCATAATATGACTGGAATACTTGGTCTTCCTCCATCCCTGGAGAGGTGATTGAGAGTAAAAATGGCATTTCCCCCAAACAGAGCACAGGAGAGAGCAGGCAACCAGGAACACCTCTGAATGGAGCCCGGGCAGCTCTCCATCTCCACTGCTCACACCTGGATGCTTTAGGTGGAGTACAGTCTGAGAACATTGAGCAGAGACAGGGAGCTAGAGAGCAGCTGCCCAGCAGCTACAGTTAAGCACATCGGAAATAAAACCAAATTGTCATGGTAGTTTTAAATGTATGATTTGGAACATGACTTTTGCTTTAACCCAAGACTAGCAATAGTGGATGCAAGTCAAGAATCAGTCTATGATGAACCCAATCAAACTTTTTACCTTTGCAATTGTGTTTTAGTAGCTGAGCATTTGCAATAGGAATGTAACAGCAAGGGTCAAATACCTTCACTATAAAAACATTTTGAAAAAAGTAAATTCAAAAAACACCAACAGATAACCAATACAGCTATCCATAGGTTTTTATGGCATATGGAACTCCCTTTTCACAATACTGAAAGTACTCATACAAAAGGTGGGTCCCTCTCTGTTCTCAGTCCTCCTGGGTGAGCTGCATGCTCATCATTTCCTCCCTTTGGATGTGCTCAGGCTGCTATAGCCATTATTCCCTGAATCACAGTGTTTAACTGTTCAGCATACACACTGACTTCCTGCCCATCAAGAACTGCAAACCACATCCAGGAAACAAACAGCTCCGGAAGCAGATAGACTCTGATTGGAGTTGTCAGGTTTTCTAGCCACTTGAATTTATTACTACAGTGAGCAGACACTGGTTAGCTTCCTGCATTTCAGGCCGCATGAGAAAATCCCTTCCAAATTTCTACTTACTGATCTGTGGTCAATGAAAACATATAATTTTTTAGTTTTCTTCCAAAAATTCATCTTTTGCTTGTTCATTCCAGGATAGGTAATAACAGCAGCCAATTGTTAAACTGTTCCAGTAGTTTAAATAATTTCAAAACAAAATTTCATTCTGCTTACTAAGTTCATTAAATAAAAGAATGCTACCATCTAGCAACAACCTATGCCCTTCACTTTATAAAGGTATCTAATCTAATAAAGAAAAGAAAGTAACTTCACATGCTATATAAATGCAGATGTGTAACAAGATGTGGTCAAGGAAGTTAAAGATAGATATGTTGCCATTCTCTGCCCTTCCCTTTGCGTTTCCTCTCATGTCTGCATCATGTCTGGAGAGATTATTCAGTTCAGCAATTACTCAAAGCAAGTGGCAGTATCCTGTTAAAGATTAAACTCCCACAACCTTTTGAAAAGGCTCATATTTGGGTAAACAGAGCGCACAATAGTTGCTGAGGTCAGTAACCTCACAAGGGACACACGCTGGGATACACTCTGCTACCAACAGCGCGCTACACACCGCAGAGGAACCACAAATATCCACTGGAAGTCCCCAGTGTTACTGCAAAAATGTCTACTTACAACTCTCCATCACAGGAAGCATGCAAAAATGTATTTTATATGCCTCTGTGTTTCTAAGGACACTCTAGTTAATTGCTCCTTAATATAAAACTTTGCACTTAGTTTGAGGAAAAGCAGGTTACGTCATCTACTTCAAGAACAGGAAGCAAGATGGTACTGAACCCACATCAGGTGTATCAGGTTCTCAAGGCACATCCACTGAGAGCACAGGTGATCAGACATCTGTCCAAACCAAACACCCCTCTAAACAACAGGAGGATTTCCACCTGGGACTGCTTTTTATTTGCTGTCATGACAGAAAACTGCTCTGGCTTGAAAAATCAACCCATTGACAGATGCGTTTATCACAAAACGAAATGGATGTTCAACTACCAAGCTGTTTTTTGTACATTGCTAATGTAAAAGTAACCCAGCAATCACTGTATCTACAGTAGAAGTAATGGCTTCAATTTGACACACTGATGTGCCTCACTTACAAGCAAAAGGGTAAAAGAAAATGAGTAAGAACTTGCATAGTTCACCCACTTCATGCAGAATCTGCCACCTCAACACCCCACAAAAAATCAGAAAACAAGCTACCTTGCAAGAAATTTCATTTAACTTTGCTATAAAATTGTTCCATTCTACCGCATTACTTTCTCATTCAAGTAACATATACAGGCATATGAAGCTAATTTCACCTAGTACAGACAGACTAACAAAACACTGTTGTTTATATTTTTCAGTTCCATCAGAAAAAAAACCAAAACACATTACCAGCATTAAAGAGCACTGAAATTTGACTAGGTTTTCCCTGGTGAAACTGCTAAAACTTAAACATGCAATTGCACTATTTTAATGTGTGCACACAGCAGTAAGAATCATTCAGGTTGCAAAAACATTTTATTTTCATCAGAAGGCTCTTTTATTCTGACCTAAGTACTGAGGGTCATTGCTATAGAACCAATGACACAGAAAAGTGTTCAGGTACAAAATGTGCCATTCTTCAAACATTAGGTTAATTTGTTTTCTAAACTTAAACCAATATTTGAATGGTTGAACAAATATTTGAAATGCTTTTGGCTAGTTATCTATTTAGAACAATTTTTTTCAAAAGGACTTTTTCACCCTCAGGCATCACAGAACAAAATTCAGATTGAGCTCACCAAATCTTGAAGATGGTCTAAGTTAGACCCTTCCCAAGTGATTATTGCTGTACAGATGCCTGCTAGGATGCCTGAAAGGAAATGTTTTAGGAACAGAAGTGCTTCAATAGGGAGGAACAGGTACACCGTATGCTACCAGGACTACTGCTTAAATAACCAGAGGCAGCTTAGGTACTGAGGATGAGCTGTTATTTTACAATGATTTCTACTGTAACATTGACAATGCCTGCCATCCCCATTTTAATCATGTCCACAAGTGAAATCTGTCTCACTCAGTCCCTGTTCTCTTTGTAACTTCCTCTAGAACAGGTAAGATATTCCTAGACATACCTAGCGCTCCAGCTCTGAAGCCGATCTCTTTCCCTCTTGTCAGAGAAAAGTTCAGTATTGGCATAACAAACTCATTTTGGTCTCTGACCAAGCCATGAGTTCAAGCTTTACTGTGTCACAAGACTTAAACAGGGCCAGCTTTGATACCAGTGACACAGAGAACGGGAGCGCACAACCCGGCCCCTCAGCCTGGTCCCCAGCACTGTGTGAGGCATTTCCCGCCCTGGTGTTGGACACCTCCAAGGACAGAGTCCACAGCCACCCTGAGGAACACATCCCAGTGCCTAACTACAGTGAAAAGTGCTTTCCTCATGTTGGGCTGGAACACCATGTTTTGCTTAATGACCATGTCTCACCTTCTCCTGCCGTGCACCTCAGCAAGGAGCTTGGCTCCAGCTTCTTGGTGACCTCATAGGGACCCGATTAGGGCTGCGCAAGCTGAATTCTGAGCCTGAGAACAGCTAATGTCACACAGCAAAATATGTCATTGAGGTGAAAGGAATAAACATTTGACGGTAGCAATACTCATATTAAAATCTGTGCAAAATTTATGACTGAAAAAGAAAGTAGAGAGGGAAAAACACAATCGTCTCCAGGCTGATCTTCACTTCAAAACTGGAAGCATGTTCACAAGACTGAAGAAGGGTTCTTAATTCCGAATAAATACTAACCCACAATGCTTCCTAAACTACTACATCTATAAATTAATTAGAAATAAAAGGAGAAAAATAGCTTTCTAATATAATTCACAAACTCCTCTCATACGCAACTGTCAAGCTTTTTTTTAAAGAATTTTTATCTACTCAACGAAGAATAGGTCGACTGCCAACAAACTGCTTAACCACACTTGTCTATCTTTTATTTAAATAGAAGAACTGCTTTAAATCCCACATTGAGGGGTGTCAGAAACATAACCTATTTCAATGTGCATATGCAACTCTAAAGGCTTCTGAAATCCTTCACCCATAACAAAAGCCTTAATATTTTCAGTTTTCTTTTTGGATTTTTAGAATAAGGTTGTATCTGGATGACATTCTAAGTAGGCTTACGGTTCCTTGTACTGCAACAGGGTCAAATATAAATCATTTTCATAATCCTGTCCAAAATCTTTTACACAGTCTGTCTTCCTTACAAAGTTACATGGTTAAAACAGGACACAAGCTGTAGGTTCTCGGATTTAAGAATTAATTTAACTTTAAAAGTTAAAGGGAGGGAGATGCCATTTATGAATTCTGGTTCAGCATATGTTCGATATATAAAATTATTTAAGTGCTGTACAATAAATACTACGGCAACATATGCTTTCAACACATTTGGAAGCACAGTCATATCTTGGCTAAAGTGCAAAAATCTTCATGCAACAAATGTTGCAAATAAGAAGCCATAAAATCCACTACAAAGATGAAAAATTCTGTAGCTTTTCTGTGGCTCTTTCTCCAGACTGATAATCAGAATTTAAGGAAAAAAAAAACTACACTGTAAAATACCTCGCTTGGGTAGCAGCGTTTCTGTAGCTGCATCTCCATCCTACGTGCTCATCTGTACACAACAGCCAGCAGCACAGCAATGGCCCACAGCAGCATGTCAGTGCCATCCTTAACACAGAATCCAGAACACAAAGGGCTCCACAAGCAAGTAGAGAGGAAAGTGGATTTATGTATCTGTACAGACAACATACTATCAAGAGCTGTAGTTGCTCCACATCGATTAACAACTTCTAGGGATAATTGTGCACAGAACGTTTTTCTTGCACTGACTCTCAAGCAGTGATCTTGTAGAAAGAACTAATTATAACTACTACAATAAAGCTAAGATGGATTTGCCAGCATCATTCTTCAGGAACACATGATGGGTGAAGCTGTAAGCTGAACTCCAACAAGTTGTTCTGTAAACTCTTGAGATGGAGATGCCTTTGACAAAGGTACAAATATTCCTTCAGTGCTCATGCACCTGGTTGGTTTTGCAGCTGCTTGGTCCATGTTCCCATCAGGCAGGGCAAGTCCCACCAAGGACAGGAAGTTCTCCAGGACCAGGGGCACTGGTATGGGACATGACACAGGGCTTCTTGGCTTACTAAGCAGCAGCAGTGTGGGCCGGTTTCACGATGGCATTTTGCATGATATTTGGATCATTTGAGAAGCTTTTGGCAAGAGATGTCAGCAGGATTTCTAGCTTAGGCTTTCCATTTTTGTCTACTGAAGGAAGAAATCTCTCTCCAGGCACTCAGCAGTGCTCCTTTCCTCTCAGCTTTTGAGTGAATTGAGAAGAGGAAAAAGGTAAAAAGACACAGAGAGAAGACTTGTCATGATAATTCAGTTTCAAATGCTTATACAACTCACGTGACAGACACAAAATCATTCACAGTAGTCAGTAATTAAAAACAGTCAACAGATAAAAAGTGTTTGAGGCAAAACCATAATCAGATCCTCACTTGCAGTTTGTAAAACTGTCTAGTATAGTCTGAACTTCTATATTTGCTCATGCTATTTCTGAAGGCTGCTCAGTTCAATCGCTTTCCTCCTTACTTCCTAATTAAAGATAACATAAGGGACTGGAAAGAAATGAGTCTCTCTAGAATCATCTGCATGCCCAACACTGAATCTCTATGTAACCCTTTGTTTAACAGGAGCATTATTGAAACACTATGTCTAATGCATGTGCCAAAGCTAAACTTGCTGTGCTGTGCCTATAAACTGCAACCAATGAAGCCAAAGAATTGGTATGCTCCACAGACAGCACCTCTGAAAGGCACTTTTACCCTGGGAGTCAGTTTACCAAATACTGTTCCAGTCTGGAAGTTTAGAAAGGGAAAGATACATTAGCATTTGTCTACTGTTAGAGAGGGATAAAAATCTTTGAATACAACTCTCCTTCTCAGCAAGGGATTCATTATACCAAGACTCCATAAACTCATATATATTTCTGGTTACTGAAACACCAGCAAGTTAATAAAGGGTATGAAGATACTAAGAAAGTTAGAATTTATCTGTAACTGTTCTTAAAATTTTAATTTTTCATTTTCAAATGATCTCTGATACAGTTTGTTCCAGTACAAAACCCACAAAACTATAAAAATACATTCTGGGGGTCTTTCTGGTTTTGCTAATATATTTTTTCCAGTACTTTCTCAAGCCCTAAATCCTAGGAAGTCCCCTGCACTCTGTGAAAGAAATAAGCCTAAAATGCTGTTAATATACACATATGAAAAGAACATTCAGTATTCAATCCTTTTAGCTGCAAAATCTAACGGAACACCTAATGGAACACAAAAAGGAATCAACATCCGACATGCATTTCAACCACATTACACAAGTGATCAAAGAAAAAGGGAAAAAATCTAAGGTAAAGCTACTTGCATAACAGACTGTCCATAACCCCTTGGGTCTTTTGAGTGGGGTAAATACATCTCTGACTATCACTGCTGTGATGTTTTAAAGGTGTGAGAACTGCCAACAAAAGTCCTTCAAGATAGATAATTAACTGTAACATTTAAAGGACTAGGAAGTATACACCTCTCTTCACCACATGAATCATGTTGATGGATGCTACGGAGTCGAGAATGTTGTCACTTTTTCTGGACAATGAAACAAAACCACAGAAACCAGCAGCAGAAGCAGCCAAGCTTCACCGCCGTATTTGGGCATTATAGTCCTATAAATACACACACAGCATCTAAACAAGGGAAGGATTTTCATTCCCCTTGTAAGAAAATGATTAGTTGTACCACACTAATAATATACTCTGAAACACCGAGGGATCAGAATCAATTTTCATGTCAGAATACCAGAGTGTGGTTCTGAGCTTTGGTGTTAACGTTCTGCCACAAACGTGCAACCAGTACGAGCAGCACACTCCACCACGCAGATTCCTGGTACTTTGTTGGACTCTAAAAAACCATGTACAACACTGAAAGCTCTGTTTATGTCACAAAGAGGGGAATACAGAGTATGTTAGTCACAACAAAAGCATTTCACAAGAAAAGCCTCTTTATTTCATCCCATTTAAAGATTTCATCTAATTTAAAGAGAGACAGAACTGGGCCAATTTGACACAGCATCATGACTCTGTTTATCAACACAACCATGCAGTGCTGCCTCCAACTCAATTTTAGGAGTATATTATCTGGTAGCATTGTAATCAAGATAGCATTTACTACTGGAAATGATGTAAACTAGGACAAGGATTACATTGAATGTTATCAAATGGGAGGCCTCAGAGTTATGATTTCTAGGCACAAGCAGTAATTGGGTAGGAAGGCAAAGTTTAAGAAAACAGTAATACTCTTATGTATTAACAGAAGGCCTCTTCTGCTCTGTAGTGCACTACCCAGGACCATTTCCTTCCTGAGTATTAAAATTCTAATCAGCTTTCATTTCATCTACAGAAATTTATGACCTAGGCTAAGTTCTGTGTATAGCTTTAGAAACAAGCAGACCTGGAATATGAGACCCAGTATATTATAAATTCTTAATTCCACTATAAAAATCTGCGCATGCATGAGCAGAGAATATTTAAAGGATGCCAAGTGCCACACTGTGCAATGCAATGAATTGCTGCTTTAAATACTGCAAATGTCTCAGTTTCTGAATGCAGCTATATTAGTTACAGATTTGATGCTAAGATCCCAGACACCAATGCTGAGGAAACTGGGCCCGCTGTAGATGAAATGAAAATGGATACTCTGGGAGGTATAAACACTAAAAAAATTCTTCAGAAATTTGCCTTCAGCCGTGCTTTCCCAACCCGGTCCTTGCCACAAGCAATATGCCTGTTTTGAAGCGGCGCGTGAGCGTTGCCAGAAAACGTGAGCACATCCTCCCAAGTGCTGCTGTTCAAGTCAGCGCCTTTGGCAGGACCTGTGCTTGAGGACTTGCAGAGTACTGAAAAATAAGCTGCTGCTTCTAAACAGAGAAAATAGCTCACTCAAATCCTAAGCTGCTTTTTTTTTTTTTTTTTAATTTCTCTCCCAAAGAGGCACTTACCTCTAACTGTGGCTTGAATGTCAGATCTCAAAATTAAGCCAACAGCAAAGAAAAGGAAAAAGAAGTCTGGAAAACCGAATAAAAACGTGTTTACTCAGCAAGGTAAATCGGGGAAATAGCTAGAAGGGCAGAACTAAACATGTTTAAGTCTCCAAACAAAATACTAAAACGTCAAGCTCAAGCTTCAAAGAGCGAACCCTGAATACCACAGGTCTGAAGCACGTGTCTGGCCTTCATGCCTCTACATATCTCTAGCATAGATATTTATGTCAAAACAAATGGGTGGGCCCCTGAAACCTGATGTAGCAATATCAGGCCACACCACTTCCTTCTCATTGTGAAATCCCCTTCTTCTATTGTAACAACACTCAACCCATCCCCAGCTTCTCCCTTCAGAGCACCGCAGCACTCTCCAACCTTTCTTCTGCCTCCCTCCTACAGTCCTCACCTCTAGCAGTGCTGGGTACCAGGGGGAGGCACAAAGTCAGCTCCTCCTGCTGTGTGCCAGACGGCAGGCACTGCAGGCATCCAGCTGCAGCCTGTCAGGTCCAGCTGCTTGGCACAGGAAGGAATGTGTCCAGGCCAGCAAGCAAGCTGGGAGGCACATGGGCTACTCCTGGGGTCTGCTGGCAGCCACCCACCCCAGCACAGCTCCCCAGCTGCTGGGGCTGCAGCGAGCACGCATCCAGCTGCACAGAGCTGGAAGCTTCTGGAGCACAGAGATGTGCTGCATATAAGCTTTGTGTGTGCATCTGTGAATGTAAGTGAAATCAGAGCACCCCACAACACAAAATGGGATGGACTAAATCTTATGGTGGATTTGTAATTGTCAATAACCACAGTCAGGAAAGGGCAAGAACCTGCTGCAGCTGGCCATGCAACTGCTGCTAAGGAGTGCTGCAAGCGTTCCTGGTGCGTAGTGCTGCTGTCAGACATGTGGAACAGTCCCACTGTCCTACACCAAGCCCAGAACCCATGCAGTGTAAGGGGAAAGAGAGCACAGGAAGAAGAACCTCGCTCAGTCCATGCAGCCTGGTGGCAAGCAGAATTGTCTAAATCATGCAAGTGAAAGTCTCTTAACTGTAAGGTCATTTTCAGTATTTGAATGTAATTTCCTCAACACTTTTCCATTCTCTAAGACACAGAATTAGAACTGCAGACATCCTACGAGTGAGCTGCCCGTGCGCTATCTGACAGAAATCTTCATCTGCCAGCTTAGCATCCTGTACATGCTGTACTGGCAGGTGCTGCCGGGCTCCTTCTATTTCAGAGCGCAGAAGCAGCTCTGATTGACCCACAGCTCGGAGCTATATTTGGGAACGCACCCCGGCCCTCAAACTTTGCTTAGTCCCTCTGAGCGTTTATGAGATAATGAGTAAGAAAATTCACAAAATATCACTACAAACAGCAATTACAAAAGGTTAAAGAACACAATTAGGTTATGAAATGTATAAGGTTAATTGTAAAAGATTTCTATTAATTAGAGCTTGTGAATAGATCCTCATTTAAGTGACACACAATGACAAAACCGGAGCAGTACACACTGGCAACGTAGACCGACCTTCAGTCATATGGTACACATACAAATCCCCTTAGGCAACCAGGTGATTTTCCATGTTCTCTGTTATATATACATTTTTTAATAAAAGGGGTTGTTTGTTCCCCCCCCCCCAGGATTTTTTTAAACAGGCTACAGAGCTGGTAAAGACTTACATATATGTATATATAAATTTTACATTTTTAAAGAACATCATCCTTTCTGGAGCTATCTGATGTGGCACAGCACCTATCCTGCCTGCCTTCTCAGGAGTAAGCTACTCTTAGAAACAACAAACCAGCAACAAATAGTCCCCTGCCCAACTGCTAAGTGCCTAAATATCAGCTGGAGACAGCATGCCAGAAAGAGGAGTCGACACCCATCGTGCATGGGAACCAAGAATCAATAAGTGTAGTGCTGTATTAAGGTTGTCTGTCAGAGAAATTAAGAATTCTGTAATGCACCAGTTACCTGCGAAGGCACTGAACTCTGGCTGTGCTATGTGCAGTGCCTTTATTTGTGCAGAGCAGACACACAGCTACCATGCAGCACCAAGCAGGAGCGGGTACCAACCCAGCGTTTGTGCAGATCTCTGTACGCTGTCATCTAGCATAGAAATATTGAGAAGCGTATCGAGTCAGGCTTGTCAGCCTTAATATTTTCTGGTGATTTGAACAGGGCCAGGGAATTTGATAAGCATCTTTACAAATCCAGTTGGCTTTACTTCAAATCCAAAAGCTGGTCTCTAAGCTGCACAAGAACAGGAGCCCACAGAAAATCAAATTTGGAATGCAAAGCCAACCCAGTTCTGCTCATCAGCCTCCGTCCTGAAACCTGTCTGCAGCAACATTTTGTGAGCTCAGTACATGCCATGCAAGTGTTCTCACAAGGACTTTTTGCAGAGCTACATTCATCTTTGGGATAACCTCTCATTTTTTATTTGAAAATCTTTTGTATTTCTTTTAAAGTTTACATTAATGAAGTATTTTCATTGGCACTGATGAGTTAAAAATTACTTCAGCTTTCCTGGCAGATTTTTTTTTAATCAAGCTGGTAAGTATTCCCCATTTACCAGTGCAAATCAGCTTAATTTGCTTAGGAGCTAAAACTTGGAGTGAACAATGGTATTTTCAAAACAAATACATCACGTTAAAGTGAAGGCAGTCACAGTTCATCTGAATCATATGGCTCCAGATTTCAAATCTAAGCTAAGGAAATAGAGGTTATGACACCCTGCAGCTGGGACAAGCAGCGTTCGTACAGCAGCGTTAAATCAAGACCACTTGGCCAGCCCAGGCAGTTGCTTGTGTGGAAGTGAAAGATCCCAAGAGAGCATTAAAAAAAGAAAGGTTTTGGTGTCCTAGCCAAACCCCCTTCCTTCATTTAATGCTACCTAGGACTGAGTTTCTTCGGAGGACTGCAGAAGGCTGCCGCCAAGTAATTGCTACTGATTTATTTTCATCCGATCACACAGCGCAGGAATTAAGCACTGTGCAAAACACACGGGTGAGTTAATTACAAAAGGTCTTCTCGTGGCACACCGATGCCGAGTGCCTGCAGCTGCTCGGCGATGCTCAGACATCAGCTCATCCCCCCATTCACCATAGGGCTACAGAATGCACAGTGACATTGAGCAGGGGGACGAGCAGGGAGCTGCAGGCAGCCAGCAGCACCGTGCTGGCAGCAGTGGCACGGGCAGGTAACAGCTGTCATTTGGTCTGGGAAACTCAGCACTGAAAAAAGGAACAGTCTGGAAAAGTTATCTTCAGGTCTCCCATTGGATAGCGTTTTGAGACTGACACAATAAGCACGGATAAAATACCCGTCAGTTGATAGTTTCATATATAACAGACAAACAAAGTTTGTTTTTCTGAATTTTGGGAGCAATACTGGTGACTGAAGTAATGGCACCATGCACTGCTTCCCAGAACACCACATTAACTTTAAATATAGTTTTTTCTGTCTTTTTTTTTTAAGCAGAGAGGAAGCATGAGACAGTAGTACAGCCTGGAGACTGACAGCACTGTCTGGATGCCAATGTCATGCTGTGTAAACACGTGGATCCATTAGACAATTGTTGGAAGCGGTGAATTCTCAATTTGATCTAGTGATAGGACTCATGCTGTTTGGGAAAAAAAAAAGGGGAGGGGGGTTGCGAAACCACACAAGGAAAACGTTTCAGACTTGTTAAAAAGCAGCACAGTGCGAGCAGTGATGCACTGCACAGCCTGCAGGTCCCCACCTCCGCAGAGCCTCGGCAGACAGAATGGGCAGCTGAACCCCTGGCTCTCAAACTGTTAAATCAGTTTATAAAATCTGACCCAAAAGGAGAGAAACATTTCTATAAAGAAAAATCGATATTCACATAGGCAGAATAAAAAAGTTTTTCCTTGGTAGAAGGCAAACCATAACAGGGATTTATATATTCCTTCGTATCTCTACTACATGCCTTAACCAATGAACCAACTCTGGGGAAGCCCGAGCTGTGGCCATCCCAGCTCTGCTGGAGGGGCACGGAGTGGGGCCTGCCTGCCTGCTTCGTGCTGCCAACACAGTGCTTTCTGCTTTAGAGTCTTCATGGTCTAAAATAGACCCTGACATTAACTCCTTCATTAGCTATACAGCTGCTGCTCCTTAGCTCTCTTTCACTTTTCTTAATTATGGCACTGCAAAACTTTATGCTGTGGTTCAGAATTAGACATGATTAAAACGATATATGCATTCTGCTAGAATACACAGCAGAGGTCTCATGAATAAAACTACCCACTACATCACGTGTGACATTTGAAAAGACATTGCCTTCTTTAAGCTGTCTAGAAATCCCTAAGCACATGCAGTTCATGCCACAAGCTCATTTCCAACTGAGTAACCAGCTTGCTGTTTTGCTCACGTTGCTCCCATTAGGACACCCAGAACAGTGGCTTCACCTCCCAGCAAAACCACAACCCCACTGCCAGTGTCACTACCCAACTTGTTATTCATCCCTCCACCCCACAGACGTGAAAAGCAGAGTGCAGAGCTCAGCATTTCAGTTCTGATTCACGCTGTGATTTAATCACTCCTGGAACTTTGTTTACTACCTAAAAGAAATTGTACTCCAGCAGCAGGGATCAGAACACACGAAAATTGGAGCAACGTAGGGAGAGCCAGTGAGTCACTAGGGGAGGGCAAGGACACACACCTCACCTGGTGGATCCAGGCAGGGCCATGGCGGTTCCCTGTCCCAATGGAGCAGGAAAGGGAAGGGAAAAGGCACACCAGTGAGAGACGAGATCTTTTACAGACCTTCATTGCACCCTTCAACAAAACCTTAACAGAAAAAGAATGAACTGGCATAGGCTATCTTAAAACATTTCTTCACAAATAAAGTGTTCAGTTTCTCTCAAAATTCAGTCACAATTAAGCACCCTTCAGCTAATTAATCTTTCTTTTTAGGGGAAAACACACCTTTGATACCATGGGGACAACTTTAAAGTTATCTTGTTCTCCAAATGCTACTGTTCATTCACTTATCTAAGCAAAAATGCTTAAGCCTCTTTAATTTTCTCTTTCCTTTTCCTTTCCTTTCCTTTCCTTTTCCTTTTCCTTTTCCTTTTCCTTTTCCTTTTCCTTTTCCTTTTCCTTTTCCTTTTCCTTTTCCTTTCCTTTCCTTTCCTTTCCTTTCCTTTCCTTTCCTTTCCTTTCCTTTCCTTTCCTTTCCTTTCCTTTCCTTTCCTTTCCTTTCCTTTCTTTTCCCTGTAAGAAATCTGTAAATCAGTGCTTCACTCCTCTCCTTTAGATAAGTCACATCTGCACGCTGAAATACTGGCTGCAAATTCAGAGTACACTGTACTTTTGTTTTTGTAACTCACTAAGACAGAGATGTGCTCCGTAGCTTTTCCCACAGCGTGCAAAGGAGCAGATACATCCTCAGTAACCAAAGAGAATGAGCGTAACACAGGATGCCCAAACCGCTGCGTTTTACAATAACAAACCAAACTGACATTTGTCATAGCATCCAACTGCATACCAAATTGTTCATATTGGAATGGCTCTGCAGCAGCTTTAACCCAGCACGCACAACATCTTCAACGAGGAGAAGGAAGTTGTGAATTTCTATTTTTAGATCCATACACAGCTTTTATATAAGAACCTCAATTCACCTCAGAAATGTAAATACAGCCAGGGACACCACTTTGATGCAGTAACTCTCCTGTCAACTTTGCAGCTACAGTCACTGAGTCAATATGCAGTATCATGCAGCAATTCGACACCAAACATCCTGAACAATTATGCTCGAGACTTCCTAATCAGGGCATGAAAACATTGTTTGTTGTAAATGCTAAAAACAAAAGAAAAAAGCTGAATAGCATGGCACAGTGTAATGTAACAGACAAAATGAAATGTATTTATCTTTTATCAGAATTGATGAAAATTGCTTTTCATTTCTTTCAACTACCTCTGAGCAACTGTTTTACCTTTTTTTTTTTCTTTTTTCCTTCCAGTGGCTCCAATCTTCGACTGAAATTCTTCTGGGCTGCACCTCATGTAAGTACAGGTATTATTGTGTATGTTCATTTTATCAATGTAAAACTGTGAAAACATTTACCAGCATTGCCATCTCTAGACCTGCTATTTACTTCTGTGAAATTGTACTTACCAAGTCCTTCCACGAAGGGCTGGTCACTTATTAAGTCCCCGTGGAAGGGTCAGTGAAGGCAGTCTGTACTGACCCCCACACCGAGCTGCTCCTCCATGCTCACTAACTGGCCACGTAAGTAGGTTCATACAAAGATCCCTCCAGTTTACTACATCTACAGCTTTGTGAAATTTGGACTTCAGGGATGCATCCCATCACCCTGAGGCACTCAAAGACTCCTTGCCAGGCAAGAGAACCTCTGAGATCCAGAGAAACCGCAGAAACAGATTGGAGGAACATCAACATCTGGCAGATGTAACTGGCATCATCTCTGCAAGCTGCTTGCCAAAACCTGCAAGGAAGGAACCGAGGCTGTAATGCTCTCCTCACCACCTCTACCAGCAGGCCATCATGACAGCTAGAACTGCCTGGAAGCCCACAATCCACATGAAAGGTTTTTATGCACTGACAAAGGCTGACCAGGATGCGCTCCTCTCCCCGGTGTGGTTAACGAGCCAAGGACTGCAGCCAGGAATTATTTAATGCTTACACCAGCTCTGCCAGCACAGAGTGCTGCTCTGTGGCTCTCAGCAAACCACTTCAACTTTTTCATTTGCTCCTCCATACAATGAACACAACGCTTCTGCACCATTGCCCAGTGTTTAATTCCCAATTTGATAGTCATAAATGCACTGCCTCCCTTCCTTTCACTGGGATGAAGGATAGTCACTATCAACAGGTAAAGCTTTTAAAAAACTTATTTCCAACTATTGTGAAACAGGAGCTGAATGTTTATGGAGCAGTTACTTTTTATGTCAGTTTACCATAGGGCCTCCTCAGCCACAAGCTTACAGCCGGAGGCCCCAAGGCATTTTTGGGAATGGAAACTTTTGGAGTTCAGCTCTTAACAAATTTCCAGCCCACAGTATGTTTTTCATTAGTCTACATGGTGTTATAATAAATGATGCACTTCCTCTTTCATTTTATGATTTTTTTAAACATGCAACAATTTTTCTGTCTGTTTTCTATTACTTTCAAATACCCAACCACAATAACCTCAGAATCTTCTCCATGTATAAAGACAGAAGGGATATACTGAGTAAGACATCAGCTAGAATGAGACAAGCTTCTAGTTTAAATCCTTCACTGAGGGCCAATCATAAATCCATTGAATGTATGCGGCTCCATCTTTTTAGGGGCCACTGTTACAAAAAATACTACTAAGTCTGTTATCCCAAAACCCAGAGTTGGCCCAGAAAAGGCTCCTCACCTGCAGCACACAGCTAAAGAAGGCTGAGACCACTGGCCAGGTGCTAAACTATGAAAACCTTGCTAAGCCTTCTCGTAACGGAATTACATAGAAGTCTTTTTTGCATAAAGACCAAAAAGACATTTCTTCACACAGTTTTGGGCCCCCCATACAAGAAAGCTGTTGACAAACTGCAAGAAGTTGCTCAGAGGGGCACCAAGGGCTCATGGGCAGGAAGGCTGGAAGCCCTGCAGTGGGGCTTGCTGAGCTCTGGACATACAGTGGCAACAGCCAACAGTAACCTTCAGCGTGAAATACCTGTGCCACAGTTTTAAGACTTTTTTTTTTTAAAAAAAAAAGAGCTCAGCTGTTTTCCCTGAGCGCAGTTCCTAGTGATGCCAGCTCTAGTTTTCCTGGGGTGAGGTACAAGGATTCTTTGATTGTTGCAGTGGATTCTTTACATCACAGTGTAATCAGGTCCCAGCAAGGACAAATGTAATTCTCCCTTTCAAAAGTTTATAAACATCAGATATCAGCATCCCAAACAACATCCTAAATATTGTAAAGCTATCACTATAAACAAACCATAGTCTAAAGGGAAAGTTTATACAAAAAAAAAAAAGAATAATAACAGAAAAGAATAAAGCCAAACACAGCATTTGAGAATTAAATTCCCATCCTAACAGCACGACTTCCCACATTTAAAGCAAGCCAAAGTTCCTTGCGCAGTCGTGTTCCTCTTACCCCAAACTCGTTTGGGGAGCTCTGCAGGCGGTCGAAGGAAAATCAAAAGCAAATGTCTTAAACATTTCAGAGCTGATGTTTGAGGATGCAATGTTATCAAGAAATGCTCGTCTCCCTTCTGGGTGCGCTTGCACACATCTTTGCTAGTAATTTAACTCGGCACATCCGTAACACAGACAAGACAAGGTTCAGATGGATGAGAGGAGAGTGCCAGAAGCATCACACACTGGGGGCTTGCACAAGCTGAGCCCCCCATACATCCCCTGCTCCATGCCCTGGTGCAGCTGCAGTGCTGGGCAGTGCGTAGGGAGAGCAAACGAGGGATCTCCAAAAACAGAACAGGCTCCACTCTTTTTAATTCTTCCCTTCAATAGCTAAAATCAGTGCTTCTTATCACTCACTGCCATTTGCTAGCTGCCAAAAAAGGGAAAATACAAGAATGTCTATACTTTTGTCCAGTAATACTGGGGGGGTCTTCTCTAGTTGAAAAGCTGAGATTTTAGAAGGAGAGTATGAACTAAAACTCAAGAGTATCATCTAAACTAAGATCAGTCTTTAATGTTAAGAAGTACTATCCCAGCAAAATTCACACGTTTGGGAAAAATACAGAAAATAGATCTCTTTCTGTAAGGTATGTTTATCTGGGAACACAAACAGCATGGCCTCTGCAGACCGTTCCAACATAGTCAGCAGCACGAACAAGACCACAGCCCCAGCAAAGGAAATGGCATTTCCCAGGACTTTCACAGCAAAGAGCTGGAGCTTTCCATCATCTTTTCAGCAGAGAAAGGAAAGTGAAGGCCAACTGCTTGCCAGTACAGACAGAGGACTGGGTTAAGGAGAGCCTGCTAATGACAGGACCCAGAGAAGAACAAGGATTACCCTTACACAGCATTCCATTGTCTGACCTACTTCACCAAATTTTAAAAAAAACTGGTAAAAAGCAATACATGTCAATTTTTACAGTCACATTTCAAAACAACAGCTCATTAGACACTGCAGCTGTTTAATGGCAGAACGGTACTCACAAAAAGGAGGGGCAATCCTCCACTACGTGCCCAGATACAATATTTGAATCTTTTTACGATGTTCTATATATGGTTGATACACATATTTAAGATAATCTTTTTATGTTTACCCTCTACACATAATTTTTAATAAGAACGTGCTCCCAGGGGCTGGCAGCATCAGGAAAGCCAGGCTGTGCCAACAAGAAGGGATTCCAGTCCAGCTTCATCACGTCTGGCGTACCGCGTTTCATTTACAAATCTTTGATTTCTAAATGAATGGCAGTTCAAAGTACATCTTAAACACGGATACTTTCTGCCTGTGTATGTAGAGATTGTTAGAGATTAAGACACTTTAATTAAAGACTTTAGCAGGTGTCACTTTGTGATACTCTTTGAATTTGGTTTAAACAGATGTATGTTCTATGATTACCCAGCAGTGCACTTTAAAAACAAGCACAATCAAAGAGATCTGCCTAAACAAAGCAAAGGAAAGCTACTCTGTCTGATGGTTTGGTGCTGCTCGTCTGTCATATCCAGAACACTGCATATTCAGTTGGAAACAGCATTCAAAAACACTTCAACAACAAACTGTAAGCAGCTCTGTGAGAGAAGCCCAGGCCACACAAGAGCTGCTAGTTTCAGTGAGGTTTTGGTTTGGTTTCTGTACACATATCTAGCTATCCAAAGTTAATTTGCAGTATAAAAGCCTAAACCAGATAATTTAAAAGCATTCTGGATTCAAATAACCAGGTTTAAACATGAAAATGGAATTATTTCTAACTAATTTTTCTCTCAGTGTCATGCTTTAGAGTGATAGCAATATGAAGAATACCCTGCTTCTCCATTACTCAAAGGCTCATTCTTTTTCTTTTTTTTTGAAAAAAAAAAAAAGTAATCCAAAGATTAATTTAAAGCCATCTGATGAAAATACCTCAGTATTTACCTTCATATTTTTTGTAATATATACTGAATTCAAGTGAAGTGATTTCAAAAGTTATCCTGGATGCTTTTCTCATTTTAAGACATTAAATATTGGCTCTTACAAATTTCCATTATACATCGTCTGACAATATTTGCTGCTGTGGACTACATGAGCGGACTTTTAATTCTCACAACAGTAATGACAAAGTTTTGTAGAAGTTGGGCACAGATGACATTTTAGAATGTCATACGTATTGCAGGTCTAATTTCACATAACGTAAGCGTAAAAACGGTCTGAACTACCAAATGCATAAATTCTTTCTTGATTCTTTTTGTTTTTTGTATCATCAGCAATAGCTACCCTCAAACTTGCCTCCTAATCCTGCTTTAAACGATCACCCTGACTGTTTACTGCTGACACCTGAAGACAAGGGAAGTGCACAGGCATAATTCCAGAATTTGGGACACAGAGAAATAGGGCATCCCAAACTGAAGTCCCAAAGCCAAGACAAAGCCATTAGCAGGGCTGTGGGAAGAAAACAGCAACAGAGACAGACAGCAATCTGGCAGCTGACTGGGTCAATGCATGGCATATGGTGTAACGACTGCAAAGGCAAAGCCTAAAAAGCGTAGGATGATTTGCATGAAAGCACAATTCTGGGAGCTTCAACTTATCCTAAAGAAATAACTGAGCACTCTTGTAAAAATTACATTTCCATTCTCATGTTTTTCTCTACTTCAACCACAGCAATGCTGTATGGAGAAAAATCTGAAAAACAAAAAGGGGCAGAAAGAAAGATATGTTCTGCTGCATCAGCAATAAGGTACAAATCCAGAGTAACTGCAAGGGCTTGAATCTCACATATGTGCCAATGCAACTGAGAGCTCCTACTGGCTGCACAGTTGTACCTGTTTCTTGTCTAGAGCCTGCATGAGGAATTGCCCTTAGCCAGGAAGGAAAAACCACTGAAGCTGGAGAAGGTCCTTTTAGTACCCATGTCAGGCACAGGTTACTAAGAGGAACCTCACAGGGCTGCTCCACCTCCAGGTTTATTTGCTGGGAGCTGGCTGTATAACTAACAGAAAAGACCCATTTCCAGCTTGTTTTGCCTTACAAGCTCAGGGCTGCCAGGAGGAACAGAGGAACTCAGAAGCAGCTTCTCTCCTGTGGCTCTTTAGGCGTTCCTCTTTGAAGTGGCACCCAAGCAGCTGCTCCATCACCAGTTCTGTAGGTAGTCTTTAAAGCAATACCTTCTACCCTTCAAGCTTAAGTACAGAGACATACAATTAATTAAAGCAAGTTAGTGGTATGTTATTTTAGCCTTTTATTTCTACTGGGTGTCAGACCAAGATGCGAGTACTCTCTGTAGTAGGATTTCAGAGACTCTAGAGAAAATGCTGAACTTTACAGACTGATCTGATATGGTTTGGGCAACACAAGACCAACCTGTGCCAGAGAAAACCATTTAGCCATTGCTTAAAGGAAAAATTCATTTCCAGTCTAGAAACACAGAGCCAAGCTCCACAACGGTGCTAAGCAGCTTGTGGTGCCATAGTGCTGTTGCAGCTGATGGTTTAACCCCTTTGTTCTGACAGGAATCACTTTTTATTTTCAAATGACGAGTAAGCCTAAAAGTAAATTTTATGTGGAATGACTCCAACTTAGACATGCCAACAAATCTTCATTTATTAACAGACAAACAGACCCTCACCGGCCAGATGGCTGTACTAGGCTGCAGCAGGAAGAAATGCATCTAATGCTTCTTGTAGCAGTAGTGTCCAAACACCATATTACTGCTTCCCAAATATTTTCCTGGGCCAGAATGTTTGTAAACTGAGCCCTCTCTTCTTGCAAAGCTGCCAAAGTCCAGGAACATTCTCAACAGTTTTAGTCCTTAACAAAAAAAAATCTCCACGTTATTAAAAATTATTACGGAGAAAAGATTACAGGGAATCTGTCCTAATGTAATGGCTCTCTCCCATTTCCACATAGTGTGCATGCTGTTTATTTTCATTCTTTCAGCAAAGGATTTTATAGGATTTTATAATTTTATAATTATCTCATTTTCTCATGGTACAAGCAGTCCAATTTTTATTCATTGAGGTCAACATTTGTGTTGCATTCTTCCTCTGTTTTCTCTTCCCCATAAAGCTTGCTATTAACAGCAAATACAATAGATTCATACTATCAAAATGCCTGTCGGGGAGAGATTTATTAATAAATTGTATTTTCAAATCAACATAGATCAAAAGTGGCAATACTAAAATGAATAACCAGAGGGAACGATGCTTTAACTCAATTTCTGATGTTTGAAGCATATTATGATTTTTTTATTGAAGATATTTTAAAAGAAATAGTTCCGCAACCCCTGCAGCATCATCTTAAAAGATTTCTGTGCAAGAATTTTCTCCATAATCAGGAGGGTTTGAAGAGGTAATGTTCAACCAAGTACATTTTAGAAGTGAGGAGGCAGTACTTCATGGTCAACTGGCTATGAAATCCTGCTAGCTAGCTGCAGTCTTGAGCATGCAATCCTGCTAGTTGGGATCTAAGATTTTTTAAAGTGTTAAAGAGTAGGAAGGGTGCATCCTAGTATTTATCAAGGAAAACAGTTCTGGCCTGCACTTCTTCCCTGCTTAAACCTCTCCTCTCCCATTTTCCCTGTGCTGAGAACCGAGTTGTAGCACCTGCAGCTGGTCCTGTGGTCTTCACAAAACACAGCAGAGGGTGAAAGCTGTTCCCCCTTCATAACCACCTGAGGTTTGCAGAAGAAAGAAATCTGAAAGCCTGGTGGCAGGGAAAGGTCAGGAGCAGGGTATTACATTCTGTATGTTTGGATTAGCACACAATAGCTAAATAGACTGACTTAATGTCTAATGACATTTTCTAACAATAGCTAATAAAATTATCCCAAGTATGCAGAAACAAAAGATGCACACAAACACCATGACCGTCTCTAAGACATTCACAAAGCAGTGAATTTCAGTACTTAGGCCATTCAGATTAGAGGTCAAATATAAATGAGCCCAACTGAAAAAAATCTCCTGAACAGAAAAGACGGAAGTACTCCTGCCTTGCTCATTGTAGTCATTCCCACTTGTACACAACTATCTGTTCCTGTCCTATGTTTTTATCATAGGATCATGTTTTTGGAAACAGAATCATGGTCTTTTTAAAAAAAATAAATAAATAAGAAGCATTTTACTGAAATGAGTCACAAACTCAGAATAGTTCCAGAAAGCCACTCGGAATTAGCTGGGCTAGCAGGTCTGAGGGATTTTCGCTAAAACCACATCAGCATCCTGAGTCACGTCAGCTGGGGAAGGCGCAGTGATGGGACAGATGCTATCGCTCCGCCCCCAGCCTGCTTGTCACAGGCCTGCTGCAGGTTCCCCTCCCATACCAATGGAGCTGGTGCAAGAAAAACTAAACTCAAGTACCTGCCTCAGCAGCTCGAGCTGATTGTAAGGAACCCTACAAGAGTGCACCTTTGCGGTCCTTTTCAAAATCAAGCTGCTGATGCTGCAAGCAGGGCCGCCGGCTTCACTGCAGCTGATGAGGGAAGCTGCTTGAGTTTCTCAAAGCAGTGTCACTGCTTGGGAAGGATTAATGTGTAAATAGCTGGGCTGCAGCACAGGTACAATTGTGGTCTCCTTGAAGTTTTCTAAGTACCTACAACCAGAAATATCGTAGAAGATTATGAAAAGAAAGGGACTGAAAGTTGTGGTCATATAAAAGACAGCTCTAAAGCAACTACTCTAAAATTTGCAAATAAGTCTTGTTTACTTCAGCTGATTTACAAATTCAATTTATTATTTAAGTAACTACCAAAGCATTTTGAAGCATGTTACACCAAATATGAACTTGCTGAATTATCATATTAAGATAAAACACAAGCCCTGAATGGATCCCCTTCACGTTACTTTTTAGTTATACACTTAAACAGCAGTACAGAAAAACAGGAAGAAGTGTCAGTCAGGGCCTGGAAACACCCGTGCAATGGAACGAGGAGATTATTTGCCCACATCACAATCCCTCTGTCGTGTACCAACTGGTTGGCGGTTTGCGCTCCTCTGAAGGTGTCATCACTTCAGCTTGAACTAAAAGCACACTGAGGTTCTGACAACCCTTTTAAAAAATAACTATTCCTTATAGACAACTACACATGGGTAGCAATGGCCCAGACATACACCCAGTAATTCACTAATGCTGTAATGATGCTTCAACAAAACCACTTCAGCTCATAAAAATAATACTCTAGCAACCACAGTACTAAATCACTACTTTTACTTCAGCCTTGTGATTTGTTTAATCCATCTGAAGTAGTAACTCTACCTAAGTGTAAATTACTGTATCAAGCACTCCTAAAAGATCAACCATGGAAAGTCATCATGTTGCTGCACAAAACTGAAAAGAACTTAGTAATCATTGTCATATTTAGCTTCCATAAACAGAAAATACTACCAGAATTGTCCATTAGTTTGCACCAGCTCCAGCAGCGTGCCAAAGAGAAAAGCATCTCAAAGATGTGGTGACTTCATCTTTCAAACCACCACAAAGCATGATGCAGACAGAAATCTGCTCAAACACAGCTTTCACACTAACAGTGTTACTCCTAAGCATGAGCTTTACAAATGCACATTAATTTTGGGGAACCAGCAGCAATAAAATCTGCATTTTGGGGTGGACAGGCTGGAGTCGGAGCATAAGGCCTCGTGGTGGGCCTTTGGGGTCAGGGCAGCACAGCCTCCTCCATCCCACAGCCACCCTATGGGCGCTCACAACCAAGCGATAATTACCTCGCATCAGTGTGCAGGTTTATATATATGCTTGAACCAGCCTCAGGGACAAAATGCTAGACAGCCCTGATCAGAACAATGTACAAACTATTGGGCTGCAGACGCTGCAAACCAAAGCGAGGGCTGGCAGGGCCTGCAGGAGCAGGAGGCCGCACTGCGAGGCCAGAGAGCAGCAGACTCCGAGGAGCCACGTTATTACCCTCCTGTCTCCCCAGGGACTGAAGGAGTATTATTCCATCTCCCAGCCCCTGCATTTTTCTCCTGCAAAAAGCCCGTATGCTCAAGTTTATGAGGTCTGAATTTCAAAATGAAAGCACGCTTTGCCTTAAACTCTACAGGCAACTGTCACTGGTGTTTTATCAAATGTAAATCAACATGGTTTGGGGGTTTTGCTCTATGTTTCAACATATAAAGCATACATAATGGCTTAACCAAAAGAGTGATAAACATAAAATATTACAAACCATTAAAAAAAAAGAAAGAAAATGCATAATACTGGACTGCCCCACATTGTCTCCTCATAGGAATGTCACCTAGGAGGTTAAAAAAAAGTGCTCGTTTATTTTGCAATTTGACAAATCCCCACACTGAAGCATATAATGGAAAATACTGACAATCTACAGACAGCACTACTACACTGTAAAGATAGTAAACGGTAAGACTTTTTTACTTTAATATAAACAATAAAAACTTACTCAAAATAAAAAAAAATAATTGAACGAGGCAACCAAATTGATTGCAAATTGATAGTAAAAAATGTTTGCCAATGCTACCTTAAAGTCCATAGGAACATTTGTACTGTTGTGAAGTTTTAGCCTACAAAAGTGCTATAAGACCAAAACCAAGCAACTCGTGGCATAAAATACCAAAATACGTGTATATCACATACACCAAAGGGAATGCTACACATATTCTTCATTCATTTTAGGGGTCAGCTCCTTTTTGGTTAATAAGTAAAAGCACTCATTACACTTTTATGCTTTCGGCAGCGAGGAAAACATAAATTAATTCTTCATTACAGTTTTAAAAGGCAAATTATTTACTGACAATTTGTATTCAAACTAAGTGCACAGAATCATGATATTATACTCTTTTTATTCAAATTGAAGGAATTTACATTTACATACAATCTCATTAGGGTAAGAATGATGGAGCAGTAGTGTTTTCCTTACTTTTTTTTTTTTAATTGAAATGTTCTTTCTGAATGTTTAAAATAATTCTGAGGTTTACACTAAAGTATTTTTAAAGTATACATTGGCTCTTTTTCAGGTTTAATGTTGGTTTCTGTTTAAACTCTATAGAGGCCAGGTGGATGCTACAGGCTTTTGCTACGCAGCATTGTTTTCCAGAGGTGGGAAGGGTTTGCTTCCTGACAAATACAGCTGTGAGAAGAAGCTCGAAGGGAAATCCAATTTTACTCACATAATATTTTTGCCAGTTTGGCTCACTTTGCTCAGGATTTGTTATACTGCTAGCATGCACAGCTTTGCAGATCAACTGTATCCCAGGTAAAAAGTCTTTTCTGGTATGAAAGCAGCTCCTCCAACTATTGCAGCAACTATTTGTCACTGGTTATGCAACTATAGCAAGAGTTGGACTATTCCTGAACCACAGTAATGTCCTTTCACTTTGCACTTTAAAAAAAAAACAAAATCCTTCCACGGTTATAAAGGTGGTACTCAAAATAGACCTTCTGGCAGGATCAGGCCCCATAATTAATGCCCCTTCACCCTTCTGACTTAATTGCGGTGAGATATCGCTGTGGATGCCGTGTTTTTGCAACTGCCCTCTCCACCAATAGCAGCGTGCAGCTGAAGCTTAAAGGATTATGTGTATGTATGTGCAGGGGAAGTCACATGTAAATACAGACTCAGTGCCACGAACAGGGCTGGTGCAGCCGTCAGCAGGCTTTTTCTAAGCCTCCCTATTGTTTACTCTTGCTGGAGAAATGAGAGATTGGAGTTTCTGCTGAGCGTACGTTGAAAAGGTTCTGACTTGATGGGCAAAATGTTTCTGCCAGCCATCAAGAAACAGCAAGGCAATGCTTACCAGGTGAGATTTTAAAAAGTTCACCTTCTAGATTGCTTTTATATTTTTAAGAGACTGGAAACAATTTGTATTAATGCATATGAGCTTTGGATCAATGAAAATGAAGAGTTCCATCATTACAAACCAGTGTTCAGTTTTTAGATGGCATTCTTTAGGAGAAACACGGATGTTTAAGTTTGTCATGCTACTACTTTTTTCTGTTTGTCCAAAAGAAAGTTACAGGAGGCTTTCTTATGCATATCAGTTTTCATTCTCTTATTCATCAGGCTGGAATTCTCATCTACTGTTTCTTGTATGTACTGAGCATGCGCTCGTAAGGGGCTTTTTGAATTATTATTATTAATTGTTCTGAATACCTGAGATCTTAATTTTTCAGTTTATATTAAATCCTGAACAGTATGGCAGACATATAGAGGAGGAATTGATCAGAAATTAATCTAATCAGTCTTTAATAAAGCAGAAAAGTTCTTAATGAAAGTGAGATACTTATGAATCTTCTATTCATAGCATAATAACAAAACACGCAGCAAACCATACTGTGAAATATTACTACCAAAGCAGCTAAAAGACACTGCAGCAGCTAATTAACTAATTAATTACAATTAAACTGCATTTTCATCTATATTCTAAAAGAAGGTAAGCCAAAGGCAAACTTCAAAGCACCTAAAATTTCCTGCTTTCAGCAGAAGCTTTGAATAAGCAGAATGACTGCTGTCTTTTTTAGCCTCCACAAGCATTTTTAACTATGCTAATCACCTTGATATTTGCAAATCTATTTTCTACTGTACTTAGCACAAGACCTACTTCGCTTTAGGGCTCTGTCAGCTGAACTTTATGTCCTTTTTATATAAATGCTAAAGCAGCATTAAAAGGCAGCACATTATTTCTTACATCAGCGTCATTTTCTTAATGTATTTAATTGGCCCAATGATTTAGGCCAAAGCAGCATCCTGTGAATTTCAACAGAATTTGAACTGATTCTGAAATAATGAAAAAAAGGTTAATCAAATGTCTGGACAAAGCGATTCATGTGAACATCTATGTTCATGATCGGTAGATCAGAATGATTCACTTTAACTGCTGTGTTCAGGATCTGAACAGCAGATAAGATTTTATCACAATATTCTGTGTACTTTCCACAACAGCTAAAACATGCAGTGTTCGTTTAAATGAAGTTAGACTAGTCAGCTCCAATGACCTCCTTACAAACTGTGGTTTAGTGTTGGTATGCACCCTGTATCTGTGGGCTATGTTAAAACAACCATTTATCAATCATTACTAAGAAACTGGCACCGTGACAAACTAATTACTCCTCAGACTTCCACCCATTAGCACAGAAGGAAGCAGACACTCAAAGTACATTTATAATCAAGGCTTTATACAGCTTCTGCAGTCACCAAATCTACTACAGAGGTTGTGCTTTTTTCATGTGTAAGATTTTTTAAAATGTATATACCAACTGAGGACTGTAACAAAACTTTAAAAAAAAAAGATCTGTTCAAAGGAAAAACAATCAATTGCTTGATGATATGTGAATTGCTGCACTACAACTAGGAAGCAGTAGTATTTATTTCAGTGTCATTTATTGGGCTGTATTCCCAGGAATGCGTAAAAATCCTAACCAATGCTTCTCAAAATATCTTGGGTTGGACAGAATGTGGGCTAACAGGTGGTTCCAGGTAGCATACTCAAGATAAGTATATCACAGATATTTTGCTAATGGGAAACTTGATTTAGAGGGCCTTGCTTTACAGAAGCCCAAGATTCCTTTGCACATTTCTCCCCCACACAAACTACTCTTGGTTTCTGTCATTGGAAACACTCGTGCAGCCCCATTCCAGTGTGCACAGAACTGACCTCTGTTAAAAATAACTAAGGAAGTACTTCCACCCACACACCTGTGAAAGTGCGGCCAAGGAGTCAAATGATGGCATATCCAATACTTACACTTGTCAAACGCTCAGCAAGCATCCTGCAACAGAAAGTGATCAAGGTCATAACTGGCTATTTGGAGTTTGATGGATCACCCCATAAATGCAGGTGCTATGGGGAGCCCTGTATGAGATCAAGACTATCAATAGAACCTGCTGATGAATAATAAGCAAAAACCCCTGTCACTGATGAAGTGGAGAAGAGGGGAGCTGAAGACAAGCAGAAGATGGACAAATCAGAATCCTTTGTGCTAGTGAGATGCCTCTTAATTAATTTCAAGCTGCTTGTAAATGAAACTTCTACTCCAGATCTTACAGTCTAAAATTAGTCATTCTTACACCAGCATTAGTGTTATACAAGCCTTCCTAAAATGTTCAATTAAAATACAGATAAAAATAAAACAAAAATCAGAAATAAAATAAAATTAAGAAATTACAAATGGAGTAAAACAAAATCAGTAAATATGCCAGTTCATCTCACAGAGGCAGCTGGAAAAATGGCAATTCCTTCACTGAGCAAGAGAAATTAAAAGCCACAGGAGAGTCAAGAACAAGACGTCTCAGACTTTTGCTGACAATTATCCAGAAGATATCTGTTTATCTTCAATGGATGTGACAAATTTTGAAGTCATTTCAGCCACAGAACTCTGCTGAAGGCAGATTGTTCCCTTCGAACTCTAAAATCAAACCGGTTTCATACTTATTTTTATAAGTGTTATCTTGGAAAGAACTATGTCAATATTTTTGCATTTACTGGAAACCTGGTCCTGGCAGCCTGGGTGTTTCACAAGAGTTTCCTACACAGCCAATATGATGTCTTCTTGATAAGTCACTGAGTCAGCTTTCACGTACGCTTCTAATAGGAAATGACATGATATTAGAGTTTCCAGGAAATCTGCCATCTGTGCCTCCTGTCAGTCTTTGCAACTGGCAGGAAAATATCTGCTGGGAATGTTTCCATGTTGCCAACTCTGAGCAGAGTTTCCTGTCACAACCCCTGAGCACAGGAGAAGCCAACAAGGAGGTGAGTTAAGATAAGAGCTGCTGGTTCCACCCCACCACTCACTGGGCAGCTCACTCACTGGGATCCCCATGGGGCTGGTGCCTCTGACACTGTCCCTGGGGTGAGTTCAGACCTGGATCAAGTCCATGCTGTATAGAATAGGGATAATTGGCACTAATTTTGATTGGCAATAATTGGTCTTCTTTAATGGAGTGATGTTGATTTAAATCATACGTTTAGTTCACGTACACTGCTTATTGCTGGGATCATGAGCAATGCTGGAAATTCAGAGAGAGCCACCTGCTATCTGAGAGGTGCAGATCAGCACCTGTGATCTAAACAAGGCAATTTAGTATAAAGCTGTCTTGCAAATTTCTCTATTCTCAAATATTTTTTTTATTAAATTAATTTGTCTCCATGATCTCATCTTGACACAGACAAAGAATGTTTGTGTTTCAGAAACACGTTTCTCTCCAAACCAGTGTGAACCAACGCGTTATTCTGCAGTTTAAGCATCCAGACATACTGGGGGGTAAAACCAGTTAACCCTTCATGATTATCACATAACAAAGATCCTTTAATGAAATCACTCAAGTGGTGTCTTCTGTTCATTAAGTCAGAAAACAAAATCCAAACTAAATACTTTCTCTAAAAACACTGGAACGAAGTGCATCTACTACGTAAATCTACCAATGCTTTCACAAGGTGCACGTGATCTTTGTCAGAACCACTGGGTTAAGTATTTCATATTGAAAGAAACTGAAACTTACATTCAGTTTTCAATTGAATGTAAATATTTGCCACAGCTAATGGCCCTGTGTGCTCTCCAAGAAACTGAAATTGTATGTTTCAATTAAGTCTTCTGGTTTCTGTGGCTCGCCAGCTATAAGCAGAGTGAAAATCTGCCACGAGTTAAAGTTTTATTTAAAAGACTTTCACTGAACCAGTTACAAAGCTGAACAACATACAGTGCATCTGAATTGATACTGAAGTTTATGTACTTTAAATTTGTTGCTGCTTAGTTTTAAAGCAGGATAGCTGTGGCACAATTGGTTTTCATGTGCTCAGTGTGGAAGAGAGCTGGAGCAGCTAAGTGGTAGCTGAATGGAGCAGTATATTCTGCTGATGTTCAAAAGCTGTCATTTCTTGTATTGCAATTAGTCAGCTTCATAAAATCCAGAACTCAGAACATCCAATGGAGCCTATTTTCTAATACAACGCTCATTCTAATCATTACTGCTGTTTAATATACCATAAATTACTGGAAGTAAATATGAATATTAGAAAAGTAACTTTAAAAAAAATGTTGTAAATAGTTCAATTTTTAAAAGAAAAATATTACCTAGTAGATACTTGGGCATCTCAAAATGATATCTCACATCAGAAACCCAGGCAGCTAAAGCTTGTAGACACATACTGGTAACCACCATACACGAGCTGATTCATGTTAATTTATTTTGCCTGATGGCCCAGCCTTCCTCTACAAGCACACAGCAGTAAGAGATTCCACCTCTTGCAGTAACGAAACCTTAAGCCAGAAGGCATCCACGATGTGTTAGAAGCTGCCCTGCTCGCTCTGTGGAGCATCCCTTCTCACCACAGAGATGTGGAAGACAAGGCCCAGCGAGTTTTCCACACAGAGGCTCTTTGGGAATTCAGAGATAAAGCAAAGTGAGGAAAAGGTGGAGCAGGAGAGCAGTCAGACTCACCGATCTGATACTTGGGCACTGAGATAAGGGAGGAAGCAACCAAGTGCACAGAGTTAACCCCTGTAGAGCCCTGGGCAGCTGTTGCTGAGCAGCTGCAAGCAGGGCATGGCCTGCTGAGACCACGTTCAGAGAAGTAAACTGCACAAAGGCAGATGTGCCTGGCAGACAGCATCTGTCTCTGAATATGGCACTCCTTTTGCACAAATCTTGAGTGACCTTAGTGCTGGGCTATCTCCTCTACACAAAAGTTCCTTTGCAGGAATTTCCTTTCTCCCCTCTGTGCCACAGCACTTGGTTACCACAACTTTCCAGACCACTATCGCACTGCCACTTACTGACAGTTACAACAGCCTGTTGAAAACATCCTTTGGCAGCTTCTGTTATGATTTCCAGAGTAGCTGATCTTTTGTTCATTCTGTATTCGAGTTTCTTAGCTGACCTCATAAGCTTTAAGCTACTTAAAAATTGTGAGGAAAAAACAAAACAACACAAAAGCAGTTACCTACTTCTGATGGACACACATGGTTTTTTGAGCAATCTTCTATGAACTTTAAAGAAGAAACTTCTGTTCTAATCTCAAATACAGAAGATGCACATCTTGAAAAACAGTTGTCATTAGCTAAAAATAAGTTTTCCTCTTTCTTCCAAACGAGCACTGAACTTACCTGATGCTTACTGATCTGTGACAGCAATTTGCAGAGAACTTAATTCTGACATGGCCTTACATGAACTCAGATTCCTGAGAAAGGGATTAACAATCCAAACAAAGTGTGCAGATGAAAAACTGTTAATATTTTATATTTGGGGGAATTATATATATTTACACAGTAAAAATAAAATAATGCAAATAAAACATCGAAACAGAAGTAAAAAACTGCATTTATGTAGTAGGTTGCTAGCAGGCAGCAGCAGCAAGCAGTTTATGAGAGCAAAAGTGTGCCCCAAATGACATCACAGGTGTAATGCAGAGTGATTTACTATAATGCTGGTGCCTATAGAATCAAAGAATAAACAAATTGCAGTGGCTGCAAACATCTGCAGAATAAAAACTTCACACAGCAAGTATGAGGGGCCCGTGGGAAGGAGCTGAATTTTGAAGTATTCTCAAGCAGATGTATTTTTAGAATTTCTGGAAAAGCAGTGAGGTGAGTGAGCAATCTCCAAGGCTGACAGAAGCACCACGTGAAGACTGACTTCAGAAGCATGAGCAACTGTGTGCTCATTCCACGTATGACAGAAATACACCCATCCTTTCTGAGAATTCAGTTTTTGTTGCTGGCTCGACATACCTAAGAATGTATCCAAGTCAGCCTGGGATGTGAAGAGTATGAAGAGAAGTGAAGAGTATGACTGCGAACCCCATGCTCCCTCTACCAGGACCAAGACAGACAGTGGGACTGAAGGAGGAAGAAAACTACCCCACTTCCCACTGACTTTTATTTGTATGTTTTAAACATCCAAGGCAGGATGCTAGATTCAATGCTACTTTATACGCCAGTTATTACTGTAATTTAGTCCTGGCTTCTTTCACATTGTGCTCCATGGAATCTACTACATTATAAAACGAAACTGATATCAAGTATAAATACACCACCTGTCAAACTGGTCAATGATTGCGCCACAAAGACACAAATGACAGGCTTGGAAGAGGCCTGTTTTTCAGCCCAGCACCCAGTATCAATCAGGATTTTCTTCTACGCTAATGTTAAAAGCATTTTATCTGAGCCGTATCATTACATTACAAACAATAGCAATTCAGCAACTGCATAAGGAAAGTGTATTCAGCACTCTGCTCGCCTGCACTGCTGCATTTTTTCCCCTCTCATCTAACCTGGACAATCTAGTTTTACTTTTCTGTATAGCCAGCCAACAACTCATCTGTTAATCCCTGTGGCATGTATATAAACTAGTAAGGTGAAAAAAATGCCATGTTATGCAGACGCTGAGGTAAGAGCAGCGTGACACGGCTTTCTCTCACACTTCAGAGTTCAGAGGGTGCTCCCCTTGAGGCACACCTGACTGCAGGTATGCTACTTTTCAGAAATATCAATCATCCATTATTTAAATTTTTAAGGAGTAATCCATAAACAATATTTAGCATGTCACTTTGTAAATGCATCTTACAAACCCTGATGAGTAGCTGACAATCTACTAAGTCATGGCTCATGCATAGATGCAATACTTCTGGCAAAGCCTTTCAGTTTTCTCCATCCGTAAACCTGTGCAGCCCAGCAAAGCTCTGTGCAGCCTTCCCCATGCAGCACTCTTTGTTTTCAGTCTCTGTAGAAATTGAGAGATCCTTTGGGAACTCCAGAAGACCTGTGAAGGTATGAACGTTAGGCCTCTGTGGAGACTTCATTTGTTGGCAACAGCTTTATTAGCTACATGTGGCTTATAATGACATTACAGCTTGTGAAAATGAATATTCGGAGGTTGGATGATCAGGGTGAGAGCTATTTCACATACAGATGATAACTCAACAGGGCAAGCAGAATAAAGCTTTTATTTTCTAAACTAAACAACAGGACAGCAAGAGGGGGCAACAGTGGGATAAAGCTGGTGGGGGGATTCTGTTTTCTTTTGTTTAAGCCAAAGAATCAGTGCAGAATGGTCACACTTAAAATTGTTAACCAACCTGCTCTGCAACTTGGTGCTGCAATAGACATTTCTGAAAAAGAAACCAACAAACCCGACTGCAGCTATAGACTCTATAACACAGCTAAGCAGCACTTTACTTTTTCTAATTCATTAACTGAAGTTTATTTTATGTATCTTTTCTAAATTAACTTCTGCCACCAAGTACTCTGAACTTTTTGTGTACTGCTGTAAGAAATTTTCCTGAAGTACCTTATGTGGATTTTTATCTAGATAAAATCACCTTTAACTTTTATGGCATGTAAAGAAATCGGCTTTCATCCAAGGATCAGAGCTTTAAAAGTGCTTCTATGCTAATACCTTCCCTACTTTGCCACTTCCCCAGTGAACTTAGAATGATTCATGTCCTCCTGAAGCTCTGAGGCAGCCAAGGCTTCATGGCACATCTTGTAACACAGCTACCCACGGCACCTGTAGTTTTGCCTGTGGACTATATATCAAATAGAAATATAGTAATTCTCTGCAACTCAGGACTTACAGTGGCTTTACAATATTGGTAGTGAATTGTAAGGTACAAGCCAAGAAGCGCTGACCTTGCCTCTAAAAACAAACTGCACTGAAAAGAGCAACTCAGCCCAGACCGAGAAACCATTTTTAATGTTTCTCTAGCATTTACCCCACACACACCTGCTAAATTTAGTTTTTAATTAGGGGATTTCTCACCACTGTTTATTTGCTAGCATAATCTCTAAATATAAGACAAATGATGTAGAAAAAAATAAGGCAGCTCTCTGTTTTGGTTGTCGCTATCCGTTAAAAACACTTTGATGGAGGGAATAACTCCAGTGCATGAGCCTGAGGAGATCGCCTGTGAACAACACCCACAGCACAAAACGACAGATGTGATGCCCTACCAACCTGCAGCTCAAAAACGCTTCAAACCAAAGCATGGAAGCGATGCGTTTTAAGGATACAGAGAATGTACACACGCATTGTGTGCAACGTGTGAATGCTCTGAGCACAATCATCTTCTCGATTTTTCAAAAAAAGGAAACAATGGCATCTGTAACGCTATCACAGAGGACAGTGTCATGTTTTCACAGCACCGAAGCAAGCTCTGAATTCCAGTAAACGCCCAGAAACTTTTCTTCTCAGCTTCTAGAGCTCACTCTATGAGTAGGCCAAACACCTGTACACTTCTTAGCACAGTGTTCTCAGATCCTGCCTGTTCGGGATGTACAGCCTGTAAGACTGAAACCCCAAAGCTGTATATTCTTACCACAGGTTAAAAATAAAGCACGTGCTCTCCGACAAGAGCAGTGGATTGCGGGGCAGGGAGCGGGCTCTCAGATGTCCCCAGAGAACCCGAGAGCGGATGACAATCCCCTGACAGCTCTGATTGCTGCCACAGCTCAAGAATTTCGCGCAGTAAATCTGAAACCCAGGGGCTGAGCTTGCTCCCGGGAGCCCAGCCTCCCGCTTCTTGCACCAGGCTGTAAACAGTGAAAGGGAGGGGCCTCGCACAGCCAAGCCGAGCCCAAACTGGTGAGTAAGTCACTGGAGGAAAAACAAGTGCAGCGTGCAGCCCCGGGCTCGGAGCGATGGGCTCTGCGGGAGGCGATGCCTCGGCCCGCTGCCCTCCCTGCCAGCCAGGTGTGAACGGAAGGTAAGGCGCCAGGCGAGGCCGGGGCGGGACAACCAACGCGCCTTCCTCCCAGTTCTACCCTTCAAGTCCCAATTTTGATTTGCAATATGATAGAAGTGTGAACCCTGACAGAACGAGGGGGAAGCTCTAGGGACGGCTGAGTCAGAACACCGTAAACAAGAGCACTACAGCATCAGCTTGCGCAACACAGCCAACCTGGGACTGAGAAGCTGCCTTTTGCTGGAGAAGTGCTCGGGCGATTTATCAAGAACTGCCCCCCCCAGCATGGCGAGGGCTCGCCCAGGTCCGGGCTGGGAGGCCAGGAGTGCCTTTGTGAAGAGAAAGGCGCTGCGGGGTGAGAAGTGCTGCCTGGGCCTGGCGGGGGCTGCGGGGCTGGGGCCTTCCCAGGTGGGTGGTGCGTGAGCATTCCTCACCTGGCTGCCAGAAATCATTAACGAGATCTCCTCAGAAAGCCCGTCTGCTGTGGATTGTATTCGTGCTCATTTCTGAGGTGAGTTTTGTAATTTCAGAAAGTTCCTATTTAACCAATTTTCTACCACTTCTGTCATTAAAACGGAGCTGACTTATTTACCTGCAGTTAGAGGACGTAAAGAGAAGGGGTCATTATTACAAACAGTTGTGAAACCAGACACCCCACCACTCTATAAAATACAAAGCATGGTAGCAAAGGTGTTGATTTCCTTCTGAGACAATATACGGGCAAGTAGTTGGTGGCTGATGTTAACTCAGTCTGTAGTAATCGAAGTTACGTGCTTGAGGATAAACCTATACAATGGAATGACATGATTGTACCATTCCTGTGCTTAGTCACCCATACACTCACTGTAATGCAGATATTTGCAATGTCTTGTTCCAGTCTGCTGCTTTGGTTGAATCAAGCCAGAGCAGTCAATGAGATGTAATTTTGGTCACCTTCAACTGTGCAAGACAGCTTTTCTTTTTCTTTTGTCAAGATTTAAAACAACGGATGCTCCCTAAAGATATACTGAGTTCTTTTCAGATTTCAAAAGTAGAATGAGGATTAAAGGACAATATAAAGATACCAAAGTTTACATACCTGTGCAATACTACAGCTAAAGAACTGGTCTAAGAACACAAACAAGAAGTCAGTTGTCCTACAAAGGTGAAATAAAACTTTGAATACAACAGAACAGCATCTTGTGCTACTGCCAAAGAAGTCACTTACCTGAGAAAATCCAGCATACAAATGTGGAATAAAAATTTGTTTGCCCAGCTGAAATTACTGTATTTCAGCCTGATTATCTGGCATGGACTATGCTATTTAGAAATAAATGCACACAAAACAACTACAGTGGGAAATAAAATTGAACTTGACATGATTCTGGAACATATTCGTCTGGACTTCAGCTGAAGTGTCAAAGGATTAGCACTGCAGAGATGGAACTGTGTATCTTGTAATGTTTACGAAACCCATACTGTATCATTTAGCCATATGGTTCATTGAGTATAGTATGTTGTCTAGTAACATTCATTTTAATTGCACAATGTTTAACGTTGATTTGATTGAATCTTGTTCTCTCTCTGGAAAGAATGCACTTCTGTGTGCTTTTCTATACGTGCTGAAAGAACACAAACAATGCTGCATATCTGACAATCTTGGACTACACTTGACATGGGAAATCACCTGCCACATAAATTCCACACTGTCCCAGAAAAAGCCTGGAAGGAATAATACCCATGATTTTAAGGTTCTGAAAGTTTTCAGCTGTACTTTAGAGATTACTTTAGAGATTGCTTATTTCTGCAACGAGACTTTCCACAGTTGCTTTGAGAAGTCCACTGATTTCACTTAAAATGTTATCTCTGTTCTGATGATAAAGCAAGGATAGCTGGACAATGACTACTGATATCAGCATACGTTTTAAGCTATTTTGAGAGGAAATGATAGTTAATTCTTGCCTTTTTGGAAAGTCAGGCTGCCCTCATATTAGGTTCCCTAGAGTACAGAGGTCCATTGTTTTTGCGGTACTAGATGGTTATAGGTTTGAAATCTGAATACAAACAGACTTTTAAAAAAAAAAAACCAACCCTCCACTTCATTCCCCAGTTTCCTCTTGTCTTTGTCAGCCTTATCAGTTACTGACCAGTATACATTCACCATACTGCCTTGGATATGCCTTCTAGGAAACTATCTATCTCTTTGTATTTTCTGCATAACACTGTAAAGAACTCCAGCTTCCATCTTATTGCTGCGATTTGTAGCTCCTCTTATATTCTTCAGCAACTACTTTTACACAGTATTAGATACATAAAGGTGCTGTTTAGTAATTTTAAAAAGAGCTGATATTGATACATTGGTATTTCTTTTAAAGATATACAGCTTATGATTTACTTCTGTTGAATATCCCATATCAACTCATTTGCCACTAATTTCGTTTCAGCAACTTCTGTACATTTATTTACTAGTTGCATGAAATTTTGAATCACAGATGACTTTCTTATAGACTAATAAGATGGAAAGGCATTTTGGTCTTAAACTAATTGGTTATGTAAGCTGTGAGATCTCTATCTTTAAAATGTTTTATTCATACTACATTGCATTTCACTTACATTGTAATATTTGAACACTACTTCTACTATTTTTCTCTCTACAGAAAAGCTGGTAACCAGCAGAGAAGATACAAAAGCTAAAATCACTATGTGGAGCTGTGAAACCTTAAACAGTACTGAAAACAGTGAGGACCAGCACCTCTGCCATGATTTCCACTTCGTGCTTTCCATCTTTTCCCTACTCTACCTCATTATATGTTTCCCAATTGGCCTTTGCTACAATGGCTTGCTGGTCCTAGTTAACCTGTACAACAAAGCAACTATGACAATGCCTGATGTTTACTTTGTCAATATAGCCATTGCTGGTCTCATCATCAACGCGCTGGCACCAATGTACCTCCTAGGTCTTGCCAATACAAAATGGGCCATCTGGAATTCTAACAATGAAGTTTATATTACCTTGCTTATTTTGTTCAACGTCTCATCTTTAGTTACCATGTACTCTACCACGTTACTCAGTCTGGACTACTACATCGAACGTGCTCTACCCAGAACTTACATGTCAAGTGTGTACAACACCAAGCATGTCTGTGGATTCATATGGGGTGGAGCCATGCTTACAAGTTTCTCATCTCTTCTATTCTACGTCTGCAATCATGTATCCACTAAAATAATTGAATGTTCCAAGATGCAGAACAAAGAGGCAGCAGATGCCATCATGGTCTTTATCGGGTATGTTGTACCAGCTGTTGCGGTACTGTATGCACTTATTTTGATCTTGCGAATACGCAAAGAGGCTACACCACTGGATCAAGACACTGGACGATTAGATCCATCGGTGCACAGGCTTTTGATTGCCACAGTCTGTACACAGTTCACATTATGGACACCCTATTACGTTACTCTTTTGGTAAGCACATTTACTTATGCACAAGGAAGACCTGCAGATGAAAATTACAGTCGAATATTACATTTTACCAAGATTATATCCAAATTCTTGGCTTTCTCAAGCAGCTTTGTAATGCCTCTGCTGTATAGATACATTAACAAAAACTTTCCCAACAAATTACGACGTTTGCTTAAAAAGATACACTGTGGGAATCAAGGGTGTTCTCATGAACGCACAATAGTACGACAAGTTATGACGTAGGTATGAAACACCTCTGGTGCTCTGTTACTGCAGGGCTCAGCATACCAGTACGTGGACTGTGATACCGCTGTGTTGGTGCTCAGAGTCACTGATGTGAGAGTCCCAACCAGGAGGCTACAGGGAGCCTTCAATTAATGAAACAGTCTTAATTTTCAAATGGTTAAGTGTTTGCTGAGACCTTGTAAGACTCTGGCCTATGTGCTGTAATACCTGTGACATCTAATACTTTCCGTGCACTGAACTGGTTACAAAGCATAAGCTCTGTCTTCATCTGTATTCCTGTCTGAAGAGATCACTAAGCAGTTTATTGAAGTCTTGACTGAATACACAGCACCTTGTATCTTGTAGAGAAAAAGGTATTACCTTATTTTCTGTACAAAGAAGTAACAGTGCTATCCTTGATGAAGTAAATAGTATTTTTCAATGAAGATGAGATAGATGATCTTTACTAAAGATCATATTATCCAATTATACATGTCCATATAGTAAATGTTAATTATAAATTAAATTATTTAATTTCTTTCTCCATCATTGAATTCCCTAATTTACCATTTTCAGAAAGTATATTCTCACACAAACTAACCTAAGCTATTAACACGTATGGTAAATGAATTTTTTTCTAGATATAATAATTAAAAACATGTTTTATTCTTCCAGTGCTTTGTTTGCATCCTAAGACATTTCAGGAATTCAAAAATATTTATTAACTAATTCTAGGGGAACTGAGAGATTTCTGTTCCACATATTAAAATGAAGGACACAGTGGTTTACAAAGTTAAATCAAAACTTAACTGGGAAAAAATGTCTGGCTAAGTGTTATGGTCCACATATGTTCATGTAACAAGAGTAATTATCTTAAAAATAAATATGTTTATGATTAACATTTTGTATTTTCAAGGGATATGCTTGCAACAAATAAATTGAAATCTCTTTAATCTAGGGGATCACTTGAAGTCTGAAAACCATATAAAATCTTTCAATGCATACAAGGTTTTAAAATGGGAGTAGTACGAGGGCTGCTCTGAAAGCAATGCCTCCTATTTTATTCTGTTGATCCATGACGTCAGAGGTGGATGTTTGTGGGATGGCAGTAGAGGTTGAACCTTCCCACCAATACTCTGTTCCATTTTGTTGCTGTGTGACAGATGGCAGCAGAGGGGCACTCTGACACAATGGCATCAGACATGGAAGTGCACATGAAGCAAAAGTGTGGAACTGAATTTTCTTCCATGAGGAAAGAATTGCACCCACTGACATTCCTCAACTCTTGCTGAACATTTATGGAGACCAAACAGTGGATGTGAGCACAGTGAGGTGGTGCTGGTGCATTTCAGCAGGGGCAAGAGTGACAGTGGGGCCCCTCCGCTGGTGCAGACTGTTAGGAGCAAGGCACTCAGGCTCTTGTTCATTGCTGGCAAAAACGCACAGCTAATGGTGGTGACTGTGTTAAAAAAAATAGTGCTTTGTAACTGAGAATTTTCTCTATCAAATAATGTTATTGTGCTCTTAGTAGCTGTTGTAGTTTCCATGGAAATAAATAGGAGGCATTACTTTCGGAGCAACCTACATAGATATGGATTCCACTCAACATCATCTTTTCACAGGTCAGCAAGGAGCTGAAGTGTGTCCCAATGTGATTCTTGGAAACACAGTAAATGTACAGTTTCTGTATTTCACAGTGGGAACGAAAAATTCCAACCCAGATTGCCAAACTGTACAGTCCAGAGTGTTTGAAGAACATGAGAAACACAACGGTGCTGCTGGAAGCCAAGTTACCCACAGCAGCAAACGATGAAGGGCTGACCAAAACCACCACCTGCAGCTGTTGTTGCAGTGGTGATACTGGAGGGAGACAGAAGTTAAACTCATCTTCTCCCACTGGCTTAGGGACAGCAGGCCATCTTTGTCACTGGCCATGCAGTGAATCATTTCTTTGCTTACCTGTCACAACACAACCCATTCCATGTGACTTCAGTCAGAAAAAAGTGGTTTTTTGAGCCTCTGGTATAGAAAAACCATAGAGTAAGAACAGAATTAAACCTTTTCTATTGCATAATCCTCTCTCATAATTGGTCCTAATTTATCAGCATAGAAACATGATTAAGTTTTAAGTGGGAAGGAGGTGAGGAACAGTCTTTTTTCAGATCTCCTCCCTGGTTTTCAACAGTATTTGAATCATTTCTTCTCACAGCTATGTTTGCTTATCTGACTCTGATACAGTCATCTCTTCAATAATAACAGCCGGTGGAAGACACCATTACTCTTTAGTTTTCAACAACATTTCTTAGTGAATTTCTTTAACCACTGAAACCCTATGCAGCAAGCCATCATGGTTTCTTCCCATGAAAGCTAGCCAGCACAATCACATCTCTTTCCTTCATAGTTTCAGCCTGTTGATTAAAACCACGCCAAGGAAGGAAGCCTTGCCTTATCACTGTGTCCAATTCACACACTGATTTATGCCTCTATGCTGACACAATACTTACTGGCTTTTTTGTTTTTTGTAACCACTGGGCTTTTTTTTGTTTTGTTTTTCCCTTAACCTGAGAAATTTCCTAAGAATTGCAAGCTACGCTCATTTTAAGCATTCAGGCTCACGCCCACAAAAGTTCACAGAAAATCTTTCCTTGGAACTGCTGAGCAACTAGAGGCTCATCTTCCTGCCTGAGGAACACTGGGCTTCCTAAAGCACTACGTTAAATCTCTCACGTAAAAGCTGTTAAAGAAGTTCTGAGCCATTATGCAGGAAAACAAATTGCAGTGGGAAGGAACTGGCTTATCTGGTGTGAATAGAGGCTCACGGAGCTGGGACGCTGCCAGGGCAGTGGGGCCGAGCAGGCAGCGCTCAGGGCAAGTTTAACCTGCGTGCTGCACCGCTTCCTTGCTTCCATTTCCCCCTCCTCCTAAGACACTGCACTTTCTGTGTCTAACAAGGCTGTCACATTTATTTCTGTTCTTTTCTCTCCAGGTGAAATTGCCAGTTTCAGCTCATGGCTCCTTCGTCATTTCTTTTCAGGTTTTTTCTTACCTTTTTCAGTTCTCTATCTGAATGTGCTATTCTATTTTCATTTTGTTCCTCTGCTTCCTTTTGTGCTTGGTCTTGTACACTTGCTACTTCCCTGACTAACTCCTTTGTGGCAACTCAAATTTCATCCAATTATTTGACATTACAAACAGAAGCTGCTACTTAAGGGATGGAGAAAGAACAAGTCTTATATATCTTTCCCTTGAAACCTCAATTTTAATTTTTTTTTTCCTTTTTATTGCAGCAGAGTCGAGTTTGTATGTATCCTTGACAATATACTAAATGTGACGGCAATCATATAGGCAAACAGTTCTGGTAATTTAATGAACAAGACTGATATGAATTCAAGTATTTTCAAGAGTTAATTTGATGTCTCAGTTGCCTCAAAGAAACTGTGCCATGGAACTCACTGACTGCTGTTCTCTCAAGGAAGGTCTGAGCTTAATTGCAATGCCCTCACGTGGTAACTCTTAAACAGCAACATCCCACAAAGCAAGAACTCTGCAATATTTATATAAAAGCAGTACATGAGCAAGTGCATTAAAACACTTAAGGAAATGCACAGTAACATGACCATGGAGGACCTTTTACGGGCAATTTTCTAATATACAAAGTTCTCAAGAATGAGGCCTTTCCATTTCAATACCTGAAGGTTTCTGATGACTTTGTAAATAGGGGCATTTAAATAAATATGAATGAAATACTGTATATATGCAAGATAAAAATCAGCCTACTGATGAAAAATGAATTTTCAAAGAATTTATTAAATTATTTCTTAAGTGTATCATTTAAGTGTAAACCTCTGCACAGTCAGGTGTACTGTATGTGTCTGTATGTATATACTGTATATCAGAATGCAAGCACTGGTTAAGTGCCATTATTAACAGTGTTATTTTCTCACAAAATTAAACTTAATATTTGAGATGATCTATGGCTTATAGCCCTCTTCCTGAACAGCCAATTAAGTTAAATCTGTGAAATAACAAGGATGTTCATCTCTGCTTCTGCTGAAGGTATTAACATAGCCAGTTTAGGACAGGCCTGTGTTGGCTAACCTTGGCCTGGTTTCAAAAGCTTCCACTCAAGAATCTGATTGAGATGGTTTCTGAAGATGTAACATTAAGAAAGTGACCAACCACTAGAAAATCTCTGGTTCTACTTAAAGAAATGCGGTCTTCCCTATTATGTCAAAAAACTCTAGAAATGGATTTCTGGCACAGCTTCACGAAGAAGCTACTGACTCAGAAGACTTTTAATAAAAAGTGTTAAAGCCTCTCTGAGTCAGTAAGAGGTGTGATTTTTTTTTTTTGGCCTTCTTGCTAAAAAGCTCGCTGTAGGCAAGGTTAAACCTGTGTTGCTTCACTGAATCCAAACATCACAAACTGCATGACTTGGATGTCAAACCAGGCACGCTAAATTATCAGATTTTCTGGGTCATAATTTTTACATCATTAAAATCTAATTATGCATCAGCATGAAGTTAGCTGGGAATGAAGGCAAAAAGCCCCAGCTTTCTTCAGCATAAAGAATCCTGCAAATAATAGGACAGAGTAATTTGTGCCAGAAACACAAGGTTGGTGATTAATGCACACATTGGCCATGTCCTTGTCACTACCTCCTCTCCATGCAGGCAAACTCAGCTGATCAGGTACCACCAGGCAAGCCAACAGGTGCAAATGAGGTCAGACCAGACCAACATGGCAGCAGAATCAGCCCTTTTGTGTTGACGCAAAGAGATTTCACTGAAGACAACCGTATTTTGGAACACCCACAGCAAGTATTTAACTATCATGTAATAGAAAATCAGGCCCCAAGGTTACTGAGAAAATACGACACCTGTACCAGAAAATGGGGAAGTAATGCTTGGAAATAAACAACAACCAAGTGGTTATTTTTTTGTGCTGTGGATATGCACATAGCTGAAAACTTATTTATCACTGCTCATTAAAAATGAAAGTAGGACATTGGCCAAGCTGGAGACCTTCTCATGAGCTTCACTGCAATGGCACAGTATTGGTAACAGGAAACAAAAGCAGAATCTGGCCAAGTGCCACTCTCAGTTCTGTTAACCAAGCGCTTCAAGAAGTACTGACTTGTGCCTAAGTTTCTGCAGCTGTGAAGCGCTCAACACACTGATGAATCTGAAACATATGCTCTAAGATTAATTTCTGCAGCTTTCTGGTGAGCAAAACCTTGTGCATTTCTTCGCTGTATCATGCAATACTTTTTCCAACTGAAAGCCATCTAAAGGTGCAGAACCAGCTGTGTGCACCGCCATGGCAACACATTTTGAAGTGTGAAATGTTTCCTCTGTTGTATTTCCCTTAACTTTCCATTATATATCAAAACACTTTGACATATTCTGAATTCATTCTCGTCCCTTCAGGAGAGCAGTGTATTTATTATCTATTTTGTCATTTCACTTTCTTCCACCAAGTCCTGTCCTTACCTGGGAAGTCTGTCCAATTTCCTTATAATCCTCCCTTCTACAGAACTGGCACTTTGAAGTACATTCACAAAAATGGTCACAGTCACCCACAGTCTTCAGCAGACAGTTCTCGTATTGTTACAAATCATGGCAGGAAAAGATTTAAAGAATACCAGATTCTTATCAGAGTACTTAGGATTAAATATACAAATGTTTCAAACAAGACAAACCTTCCTATCAAACAGTTCTCTAGAACAAACAAAGTTTTAAACTAGATGAAACGGATTTCTCTCTGGCTACAAAGCACTTGATGATGAGTTGTGTGAAGATGGAAACAAGCAGCAGCATCAACACTCCCAGCTCAGAGGCCTGGAGGAAGGGTTATGAGGAACAGAAAGAGAAACGCGTTCACAGTTGGGGCCATCCTGAGGAAACGTACCTGCAAGCATGCCTGGAGCCAACAGCAGGAATAATTCTGCTATAAAAATACAGGAAAATTTTCAAGTTCCTTTCTGATCAAGCTAACCTCTAAAAATACGAAATAACCTCCTAAATTAAAGTGTTTTTATCACAAGTCCCACTGATTTCAATAGCATGTACTTCAACTTATCACTTCTATGTTAGTCTCTGTGTTACCAACTATAAAGCAAACTTAAAAGCCTAATTTTTGTATGTGCATTTGCAAATTTAAGCTAAAATTTATCTTGAAGCTGGTATTTGTATTGTTCTTCTAGAGCTCTGTATGATTCTGGCAGAATTTCCACAATTGTTTCTTAACTCATCTCCAAAAAAACTTTGAAAGCTATTTTTGATCTTAATTCCAGGATCTGCTTATCAAAACTGTTTCAGAAACTCCATCTGGTGGCCACTAGCAGAATGCTCCTGCCGTTCACAAAAGCAGGAAGATCTGTAAAATGATTAAAGAGATTTATGTTACTCATTGGAAACAATATCGGTCCAGTTTCTGGTTAAGCATGCACGTACTGGCTGGGCCTGTCTGCAAGCACGAGAAGTAAAATTAACCATAGCTCCTACAACAAATGCTGCTGTGAGGATGAGGCATGTAAGAGAAAATTCTCTTGCAAGAAACCATCACCAACAATGGTTAATTTTGGTTTTGAATCCAACAGAAGGATATTTAACCAGACTATTAAGTCTGATTATTCAAAAGACATAAATATTTATTAAAGAAAAAAAAAAGCATATGTTTCTTGTATTTTTTATGAAACATCTGGTACTAGTCATTGTGGTTGACAAGATGCTCAAAGATCAAAGGAAGTGCCATTCCCATTCAGCTCCAGAGCATTGTAATTCTTTCTAATTAAGTTATGGTTTCACTAGTTCACAATGAAATAGATTTCATTCATAATTAATACAGAAGTTCCTGAAATGTTTCAGGTCAGCCTACGTACAATTAAATAATCACTCTAGAAGCTGCAATGCTATGCAGAGTGCAGTTCTTTTATAAAACTTGGCACAAGACTAAGTGTTTTTCCCCCCTTTATTGGAGTATTATTTGGAGATCCAGCCATTTTTGAGCTCCCATAGGTGAGTTACTCTGATGATCTACATACACAGAAGAATTTCTTTTGTGATTGACAGAAACATGGCTGCATAGTAATAATAATAAAGCACTGTTTATAAAACAACAAACCATGCCCAAATAAGCCAACACAACATCACTAACGGTGAATCACGGGAGAGCCATCCTGCGACATGCAGGCAGCGACCACCCAGCACAGTTCTAGACTGAGAGGAAGAAATGCTGATTTAAGAGCAGCCTCTGGGGCTTAGGTAATTCTTAATATCAGAGCTTATGTATCCACAGCTGCAGTTTGTGCTGTTTTATCCCATCCAAACAGACAGTTCAACTGTTACAAATTCACATGGCTCCCCGTACCTTACAGTTTGTCTGTCTGCTAACAAAGGTGAATCAGCCCTGCAGTGAACTGACCACAGAGCTCACAGCGTATCCCAGTGCTGCTGCTGAGACCCACATGCCACAATTACCATGGCAAAACATCAGCATCTGAATTCCATTTGAAGATCTTTGTCCAAGGCACTTGTTTTTTTTTCCAGGAATCTTGAGTCAGTGCATTAACACAAGTAGCCCTAAGGTGCTAAAATGCCACCAAGGAAAGCTTCCAATACACAAGCTCAGCCCTTAACAGAGCATTGAGGCTTCTTTACCTCCCACACTGTGGCTAATATCCCACACACAAGTTATTTTTTGTTACATAATTATAGTAGGGGAAAAATGTAGATGGAAATACATGATAGTTTATGACAAATATCTCTGGGAAAAAATGTAGACTGTTTCTCAATTCAAAATTCCAGTAACACAGCAATTGCTTTTCATCATAGTGCACTGGGGAACATGCAGTAACGGCCAGTGAATATTCCAAAACATCCTATCATGCTACAAAGGGACCTTTTCTTTAATGTCCCTACATCAGAAAAGCAGGAGATGCTCTGCTAATCAAGAGCAGAAGACAGCACAGGCTACAAGCAGCCTGACCCCCTCCTGGAGAACTAGCTCCCCAGCAACAACCACTGTGCTGCAGCAACCCAGGCCAACCTAAAAGGAACCACGAGCCTACAGCAGCCCCTGGTCCCTGTCCCAGTGGCTGTGACTGCAGACTGCTCTGCTGCTCAACAAGATATTTGACTCTGCTTAAAAGCAGGTGAAGGACTGAGGGGAAGGCAAGCAAGATGGAATCAGCATCTCCCTAATACTCTACTGGATGGATCTGCATTATGCCTGGGGATGCTAAGACTGAAACCTCCATGGTTTCAGTGTCTCACAAGTCAGTAGCACAGGACTGGGTTTGTTGTAGCAGACAGATAAGTTTATCTCACCCAACAGACGCATACGTAAGAGACTTCACTTCAAATTAAATCTGCTGTCAGGGATCCATACTCTGCTAAACACATTGGTAGCACAGGACAATAATGAGAGACAAGAAGTTTTCATTCAAAAGAAAAGCAGCTTACTTACGCTTTCCATATAATAACATCAGCCACCCAGAACTGGCTACATTCATTTTGCCATAGGAACAATAAGATGGGTTAAAAAACAAACAGTTTTGCCAACAGCAGCACATTGTTGGTATATGGTCAATCCTTAAATATTGACATAGCATCTCTCAATTATTGAAATTCTGCAACTTCTGGCTTTCCTGCCTCTGCTCTATGCAGAACATCATTACAACATTCATCTTCCCCTTGAAAGCATATACACAAACTAATCATTAATCAATATATTACTAATACAAATGATACTACAATAATGCTAACAGCCATTTAACCACCTTTGGTTTTGCGGTTTCATGAAAAGTTTGTACAACTAAACACTAGTTTGCCACTGTTCTCACGACTTGCACCCTGTGATTATTTAAACAAATTGAGCTGAACTGTTTTGTTGTTTAAGAAAAGACACAGCTGATCGCACAACAGCAATACCTTGCTTTTCTTCTAGTAGTGCACTAACCATGAAAACAACAGCATGGTTACCTGCTGCTGAAACCACGTCGTATAGCTGTTAAGGTACATATCAGCATGGTCTAAGCAGAACACAGAATAAATTGGGAAACCTTGGTTTTCTAACTTCTGTTTCTCCTGTGGTTTTCAATTCATTCCATCAATTTAGGATGGCACATTTCTGAGTACCCAGGTTTCTCCACCTGTAAAATTTTCTGATGTTGTTCTCTGAATCTATGTACACATTCTGAAACTATTATGTGCTACTTGCTCCCAATGCAAAGTATGAGAAGCATTCTCTCCCTCTAAATACAAGTGAATAATGACACAATACAGGTTTCAGTCAAAGAACAGAATAATGTTTGTAAATGTGAACATAAGTTCGAAGATGGAANTAAGATGGGTCAGGTAGGAAATAGCTTTTCTCTTTTTGTTTTTCTGGTTCTATATATAAAATTTTTCTCATTAGAGGACAAGTTCCCTTTGAGCTCTTCTTTACACTTTGCATTGTCAGAAAAGCTGTTACTGAAAAACAGGAAATGTGGTCTTAACACCGATGCCCTAGCACTAGGGCTTATCTTCACTTGAGTTACTTCTCCTTCACTGACTGACTGCTAATTAACTCAGAATAATTTAAAGCTTTAAAAAGGGTAGTTTGAATAATCCTTGAACTTCTGGTGCAGACACTGATTTTCCTCTATTTTACTAACAGTCACAAAGGGTGCAGCCAGACATCCTTGTGTACATTCACCCAGTGCAACTCCTGGGAAGGACAAATCCAGCTGCTCGTGCTCAGCCAAAACTGAGCCGAGCCCATGGATCGTGTGCTTGTCCAGAGCAATGACCTGATGCCAAGGCTGCTCAGCATTACCCCGTGTGTGCACATAATTCATTCTGGAACCTAAAAAGGCAAGTTAGTATCTTCCAGTTGAGCACAAAATACTTCCTAAAATTATTTTGCAATTCCCAGAACAATCATCCGATTATTTATGCAGTTTAGTGTGTGCTCTACACAGCCCTAAATCCTAGAAAGAATAGGGTGACACTATATAAAATTGAAACCAACCAAAGAAACTGGGATTTGGGTACACCTCAAATTAAATGCCATATACAAAACAGGTACACTACCCAGCCAGCTTCAAGTAGTTCAGCAGCAATTTGGAGAAACTACTGCAAATGAAAGGGAAACAATGCAGCCAGTTCAACAACCAACTATGCTAAGAAAATCAAAAACAAAGCCAAAGTGGGTGTTGGGGTATTCTGAACAACATGTGCCACCTCTTTGAAAACCACATTTCACAGAGCCACTGAACTACTGAAGAGTTGTTTTGGAGCACAGCTCCCTCACAAGGAGCCCGAAGCAACCCACGCCTAGTTTCAGAGCAGTGCTTGCAGCAGCAATGCTGACCTTCAGGTGGAAATGCAGCCCGAGGGCTGACACACTGCCCCCAGGCAATCTGCAGCTCGCACTGTGAAATCCAGCCTCGGGGGCATTTGTTTTATTTCATTGTGTTAAAGTACTTTGGCTCTTTTCACGTATTTTTCAATAAAGATTGTTAAAGTGCAACAGGTAAAATGCCATGAAGAAAGAAAGCACTGATCGAAGCTACAACAGATTATTAAAAAATAGAAAAATAAACGTGCTTTGCCATGGATGTGCTCATATGAGAGCACAGTGTGGCTGATGCCTCCCAAACAAGGCTGCATGCAGGAGGATAACGGTGAGCCAATCCTCACTTGCTCCTTTGTATCTGAGGTTTTAAGAACACTATTAAACAGCCACTAAGAAGACTGATGCTCAGCCAGACCCAAAACATACCACAGACTCAAAATCCTGGCTTTTAACACCTCATGGTTATTGCAGAGCATCTGGAAAAATAATCTGTTGAATGTGTACAATACTGGGAGCATTCCAAGAACCAGAACCCATGGAAAAATAGAAAGACATCTTATTTTTAAGAAGAGCTTTCAATAATTTTGACATGCACTACTTTTTTGTCAAGCATTTGTCTCATTTAGTAAGGGCTTCTGCTTGGTATTTATTCAACTTGCTGTTCTTTTCCTAGGACTCTAGGACTTCAAACAGCACACTTAAAAAATGTAATTGCAAAAGCTGGCCAACGTGCGTGGGATTACTTCATGAGCAGGAAGAAAAATCCACTGGATGGCCTCACACACTTAGAAATGGCCGGGACAAACACTACTTTTCTGTTCTAAAATCTCTCACTGCAGAGGATAATTTGAACTTTAAAGTCACATGGTAAAACCATAGGTTTGATAACCACGCAACGTGTACGGTCTGAATGATGTAAATCCAGTTCCTGTTTCCTTTGCAGAACTGTATGTTTTTGTAGTCAGCGAGCATCTGGATTTTTCATCGTGATTTACAGCAGCAAAAGAAGTTACTGTAATATATACATGCTACTCTCTGCATAAATAAAAAGGGCTATATCCTCCAAACAATAATTATATTTCATCTGACTATTCACTGTGAAAGTCGCCGCCAGTTGTTTCTGTGGAACGTTTCCTTGCAAAGGTAAGTGCTTTCTATTACTTTGAATATGCAATGTTTTATTCAGCACGAGAGGATCGAATTGTGATGCTCTGGTTGTCATTTAAAGGTTTTAATGTTCGCTTCTTTAACAAGATTTGAACTAGACAAAATAAAATACTGTCTGTGAGAAACGTCCTCGTAAAGCTGAATAAAGTCAGGCATTAAGTAGAATGAATGTGACAACTGTTTTCTGGTAAATAGATAACTCCCGTTGAACTGAGGATAGCCAGATGATGAAATACCGTTTGGTGGTCTGGCCGAGAGACTCCAACGACTGCCTGAGAGCAGTCTGTTATAGGATGGATACTTCTGGATAATCCTAACGACGCTGCAAGAATTCGATAGGACAGGAAACACATCAGCAATGCTGCCTGAAGACTACATTCGGTTATTGCTGATTCATTTTCCGGGAAAGTAAAAATAAAAGCTTTCGGTTTACCAGAAAGCGATCGTTTTTCAGAAGGTTGGGATTTCTTAAGTCTTTAACCTCAAATGCTTTCCAAAGTGTAGGAATTTTGTCATGGTGACGTTACAAGAAAACTGAAGATGGTATTTCACTGC
>WBMW01012088.1:1865533-1918824 GCA_013396635.1 Penelope pileata | reverse complement strand
CCCCCCCCACCTTTTTCTAACTTGGCAGATCTAGCAAGAACAGGAAGGACAAATTCACACATGTATGAATCCTCCACCCCCAAAGCAACTGCATTATTTTCGTGGGGTGATGCAGCACAAGCCCAGCAAGAGCTGAGTTTCACAAGGAATGCTGTGTACGTTGCTGCAGGACTGGATGGAAGAATTTTTTCCTTCTAAAGGCTGTGGCAGAACACAGAAAGGCTGCCCTGCCAAGCTTTAAATAGAGGAAGAGTTCAGCTGCCAGGGAGAAACTCCCTGTTTTTCTAGACTTCAAATAAATGAAAGTTTCCTTGAAACCAAGCTGCCCATTTGCAGGAGATAACCACCAAGCGGATGAGGGGGCAACAAAACAACAAAACCTTACACACTCCGGCCCCTCAATACTGAAAGTAACTTTTCACAAGTTGCTATTTTCAAACTGAACACTGTGCTCATTTGCTCAGCTCCATCTGTTGGAAGTGAAGTAGGATGTGCTGGCTGTGCTTCAGAAAGTAGACATCTAACATTCACTTCAACTGCTGGCATAACGGGCAGACTGGACATCAGTGGGGAGACAGTGCCAGAAAGAGATAAACCCCAAAGAAGAGAAATTGAAGCCATGTGAAGTTAAGGATTAACAGCATGCAAATGATGGTCAATGAAAACAAAGTGCGGGGAGCAGAGGTGAAAAAGAGAATGGGTAAAAAAGAGAATGATGCAAACAGCATATTGTGGATTTCCCTCATTAATTAACCTGAGGAACAGGGCTGAGCCCTGCCATCGCTTCCACATGTGAGAGCTTGACACGCTGTGCTGATATTGTTCTCAGTTACCAATGCATAAATACAAACAATGAAGTCAGTTCACCTCATAATGAGAAGAAAAACTCATTCATATCTTGAGGTGTTTACACTGCAAGATGACAGACTCCAGGAAAAGAGCAAAGGACTGGGGCCCCCCACCATGCAGAGCACAAACGGGACATGGGCGGTGGAACAGCACGTGTGCCACGGCAGCACGCCCAGGAACCAGACGGGAACCAAGGGAACTCGGGGTTTTCTCACAGCAGAGGAAAATGACTTAGTAAATTCTTTATTTTTCTATGACGGAAACACAAAGAGGAAAGAAAAAAAAAGAAAGTGTTTGGCTGCACAGAGACTCTGAAGTAGAAGATGAGAGAAATACCGTCCCACAGGAATACATCTTTTTGACTTAAACTATTGTAACTAGAAGTCTATAAAAATTTGCAGAGATGTTCACTTTACTAACCTTTACCCCATTATAATCGTAGGCACACGTGTAGTTTAGTGCAAGGAACTTAGAGCTTTGGGAATGTTTTAAAACTGTAAAGATTTAAAATTTCTAAAAGTTGTTTCACGTGGTAGCTAAGTGCTTACACTGAAAGCCTCTCTGAAGCTATCCATTTGGATGTAAACAGATGCAGAGAAGGTTTTGCCATCTGTCTGTGACTGCATTCAACCAAGCACCCAGCTGCAGAGGCTGCAAAGGATGCAGTCTTGTCTGGCTGGGCCAGTCTATAATCTCAGCCAGCAAACCTAATGCAGTGACTTCAGGAGGTGACAAGCAGCACTTCTTGCTATAAGCTGTATGTCCTCAAGTAGGTGGAAGGAGACAAAAAAAAAAGCAGAAAAAAAATTCAGGGGACGATGTCATACAGCAGAAGTATATATCTGTGTGAATGCGCTACAGAGAAAAAACATTCAAATATTCGCATGTATGAAGTACTGGGCATGTCTGGTTGCAGCCAGATGCACACAAGCCTTTCCCAGCACAACCAGAACGCAAAACTGCCGTTTGCTGTCTTTTAAATACTTAACGAGACATCAAAACCAAATAAGAAAACAGTCTGACACTATCACTGTGATTTTTTTTGAAGTAGAACATAGACACTGCTAGGAATAATTGAAGAAAGAATAACTATCTGAAGCATGAACTTTAATCTTATTTGCCAAACCAGAAGGAATTTCAGAACACACTGGAACTGCTAGCAATACTCAACAGAAAACGTAGGTATTTTACTTCTGTGATGAGCACTTTACTGACTTCAAGAAAGCATTATGCACATAAGGACTGAACACTGCAAAGATGCCAACAGCTCAGTGCAAGATTTTGTTAATATGGATAATTTTCTGCGATTTCCTTTTAAAACAGTGCACCTAAAATTTTTTCTTTTGTCAAACTCTTAGCTTACACACACAGTTGCACTGTTATTTCCCCCAAGTGAATATTTTAATTCTAGATTGAATAGATAACCTTTTTTTAGTTTAAATCCAATCCCTCTCCAGTTGAAATAAGTTAAAGGACGCACACGGTAGAATACCAACGTATTGTAATGGGCACACAGGGGTCTACAGAGGGAGGAACCAAGATGCATTTTCTTAAACAATAAGCTGCAACTACAGGAATATGCTCTATTAAGTTTAATGTTCCTTACTTTTTCTTAAACACACAAAGTGTAGCTAAATAAAATAAAAAAAATACCTTGCTTCAGTCAAAGATGAACCCAGTGTCAGTACCAAGGCCAGATCCTGAGTGTATTTAAACAACTATTAGCACCTTGTTTTCCTGGTATTTGATGGAAGGCCGTATGATTTCCCATGAAACTTGCTTCCTTGGTGTCCTTGGCAATTCTGCTACCACCAACGTTGAACTTGGCTTGGCTACTCGGAGATGCCCCGCAAGGCCAGCGAGTGCAGTTAGCTGGCCCATGGGGTGGAAGCTGTTGAGAAGATAATGGGAACCTTCACAGAGCCAGAACTCCATAGAAACGTTTGGTTCTGCAAAAGGGCTAACAGGACTGGAACGTAACCCCTGGAGACTGGCAGAAGAGCTGCTCAAAATGGAATTATTCCTCAACCTCCTGAAACTATCGTGTGGGATCTTGTGATCAGAGCAACAAGCTTTGTGTGGATGCTCGAGTGGTCCACAACCTCTACAAGCACAGCATCAGGCTAGGCTTCAAACCTCTCTTCTAATGGAAGGTCAAAATTTGACTTACACCGTTTGCTTCACTCAGGATATTTCTCCTCAGTATTTAAGAGATGAATTGTAGAAGTTAGAAGTTAATGTCTTTACATTTCCAGGAAATAAAGAGAAATCGAAGCAGCAGATGGAAGCCGGGAGAAGGTCTGACAAGCTCCATGGCTGCAGCTGACCGAGCAGTACAGTCGAGCACTTTTATGCAGATAAACCTAAAAGAATGGCCACAGATCCAAAGGGGAGCAGACAGCATGGCAACGACTTGATTACTGAGAAATTTTCTGGATTTTTTTCAGTGCTTCAGTATCTTGTGCTTAATCAAACGAAAGCTTTGCATTTAAATCTATATGGACACAATTCAAATCTTTCTGTGCTTCTTGCACTGCCCACTAAAACTAACCATGGACTGTAACTGAGAAGTCAGACTAGTCAGCTTTATTTCAAAAGAGATGCTTTGGAATTAAAATTTAGAAAGAGAAAATCACTAGCACAAAGAAACACTACTGAGGAGCCAATCAACTGACTAGTGTTGTGAGGGATTTATTTATTATTACTTTTAATTACTCTTCCATTTGAGCATGTTAATGCAAACGTGATTCTTTCTTAGTAGTCCATACTCAAGCTGAACAGAAAGAAGAGCCTTAGTGCAAGGATTTAAAAGATATTTCCTCAACTAACAAGCCATAGGTCCTCCTTTGAAAAGATTTTCGCTCAATTTTTCTCAAGATTTTTTGTATTGAACAAACTACTTCTAAGCTTAAAAATTATAGTGACTTTTAGTTGTTAAATGGCTAGTTTTGCCTGCCAAGGCTTTCCTGTATGGCATACCCAAGCGGAGAGCTTAGAACACAGCCAGACTCGGACCTGAGCCAACTTCTCCCCTGCTGTGAGCATACCTGTAACACAAAACTCCCCTGTGTGCATCCTGCATTCCTGCCCTGGAACCCCACCAGAAACAGCAACCTCTAGAATGGAAAAACTCTGTCTTTAAAAACGGGAAAAGAATACTGCTTAATCAAAACATAACTCTATGGTTTTATATAAACGAAATCATAATTATATAAGATTATATATATACACTTAATCAAAGTCACTTTGATAAGTCAACTTTTCTAATTAAAGTATTAGAATTCCAATTTTGAGGAGAGATTAAAAATACCAGAAATATGAAGTAGTGTCAGAGGTAACAACCATAAATGAACTGTCAAACAGTATTAAGACACTGACTTATCTATAATGAACACTGCTTAAAAACATTCATGTATCTTTACGAACTTTTACCAATTTAAAGTTACTTCCACTTTAAGAGTTAAAATCACTACAATCCCTTCATGGAAAAAGGCATTATGTACAACTGTAAGCATATAATTATTAATACGACTGTATAGAAACTTCTGCAAGGAGAACTCCTCTCCACACACACTGTACAGACCAACTTTGCTACAACTGAACAAAGTTAAAGCACTAAACTCTAACACAAAATCGAGATACTTTTGAATAAAGGACTTGATTTTTCCCCCAGAGAACAACATTTTACACTGTAAAATTGCACATATGTAACTTTTTCCAGTACTAAGGAACATGCTTACTCAGACGCTGAAACTCATTAGAAATAGTGAGTTCATCATCTTACGTTTTAAAATATTTATCCTTGGTAACAACAACAACAAAAAAAAAGACGAAGAAAAGAAAAAGAAACAAGAAGTCTCTGTACAAGGTACACAGAAACTTCCTTCTAGAAAGTGAGTCAATTATGCCTTTAGGTGATATATAAAATTTATATACATGTATCTATTACACTCAGCCTTTCTTGAGTATATATAATGTTCTCCTGCAACGCTTTTTGGCTTAAAAAAGGATCCTCCAAACATTTATGTGGTAGCAGAATTATTATATCAACATAACGGAGTCATTAACAGCTGGCACATTACTCTTAAAATTCTCTATTTTCAGGAATTTAGAACTCAGCTGTAAAAAATATTTCTTGGTAAAACTTTATCAAGAGGCTCATAACGCACTGACAATCATTTTCTCATATTTGAGCAAGGAAAAAATCATTATTTTTGAACTTTTATGCAACAGCTACATTTAAAACGATAGCATTATTAATGTATTGAGATGTTTTTGTACAAAAGCAGGTCTTTCATAGCAGTTCTTAAACGTCCACGTTCATTTTATATGGGCTCCTGAGTACAGGCGGCAGTTGTGAAAGGCTTTCTTTCTGTAACAGAAAGGAAACAAAATGAAAACAGAGAGGAGCGTGGTCCTTGCCTCACGTTGTGATTATCTTCGCATTTTCCTTGATATGCGCTGTGAGCCCTGAGGCTCTCAGCTGGGTTCAGGTTGCCCCAGGTTCCCTCTTCTGTCACAGGACAGTGGAGCTGCTCTGTGCTGGGGCTGCCCCACAGGAACCTGAGGAAGAGCAGCTCCTCATCCTCGCAGCTCCAGCTCCTTGCCCGCAGCTTGGCCGGCAGCAGCAAGGGTCCTGGCTGCTGCCAAGATCCAGAGGAAAAATGAGTAGCCACATTTCTCTGGCTAGAAATGCTAAGTATGTTAGCTTGAATTAACATAAGAATGTGGTATTCACCAGAAAAGCGCTGCATTTATTCTCACGACCACACAAAGTATTTAACGTGCAAAATAAGAGGCAATGCGAACTGTACTTCAAACCCTGATTCTCCTTCCTTTTCCATTTCAGCTTCAAACTCCACTGAACAGGAACAAGCGCGGTACAGAGGAAGGATGACTCCTCACAACATGACGTGGATCAGCTACCCAAGCAAGAACCTGGCTTTCAACTCCTCAGAAGAAATTGAAGCATTCATAGCGTCTCAGAACATCATCTCAAGACTCATGCACTGCTACATTGCCTTTTTTGTCCCAACAGGACTGACAGCTGGCATATGCATTTTGACCATTTTCATAAAGAATTATCTGCAGAACAAACTCATGGAACACTTAGACTTGCTTCTTCTGCACTTCACCATCAGCAATATGATAATGATTCTTCTGTCATTTACTGTCATTAACAGACCTGACTATGTAAGGGTGACCCACCTCGCTTGTAACGTTCTCTCATTTTTTTTCAACTTCAGTTATTTCAGCTCTCAGAAAGTTTTGATTTTGATGCATTTCATACTGTTACTGAAGAGATTTCCACTAAGGATCGCACTGGGCAAAGCAGCCCAAAGTCCCACATGGTGTGTCGGATTTGTCCTGGTATGTGCCTTCTGCCTGTCTTTGGCTGAAGCAGTACTGGTTGGCACGGATAACTATCACTCGGAAACAGACTGCCAGCTAGATCCATTATTTGCACAGCCTGAATATGAGATCATTAAATTCACCTTTGGATTTGGAATCCTTTCATTTCTTCAGATCGTCTCTTTTACCGTCCTCCTCGCTAAAAAAGCCCCTGCTGAAGCTCCAGCCCTGGAAGAGCACATTCGCACTTACCTTGTTGTGCTCATTATAAGCATAACAACATTTATATGCCACCTATTTTATAACGTCATGATTCTCTTCAGGACAACGCTCAAATTACAGAAGAGCATTGGAACTCCAAAGAACGAGCTCGTGATGAATATTGCAGAAATAGTCTTGTTCTCTGGGAGCTGTGCTAGTCTGGTCATTATTCTTTTGTTTCACAAACCATGCAAGGATAGAGTACTTCAAGTCATACGGAACTGCCGAAGGGCAAACGCCACCACCAACCACCTTGAAATCCCAGAAACATCCACGACCCCTGACGGCACCCCTCAGTAACACCTGCTCTCCTAAGAGCTGCCCGTCTACTTTTATATGTTTTTTTCTTCTTCAGAAAGGACAACTGTTCCTTCTTCAGATCCCAAACTTGGACTATCTTAGAGCTAGCAGTACTGGAAGAGATATATATATTTAGTTCAGTATCTGTAGTGATCTATGATAAAACACAAAGGGTTTGGGGGACTGTTCTTTGTTGTGCGTGTACAAATATTTTTTAATCTCCTATGTTCTGCAAGTGTTACTTCAAAGGCGAGCAGGAAGAAAAGCACTGTTGCCATAGAAGTATGCTTTTGTAACAGTATCAAAGCCTTAGTAAGGAGGCAAACCAAAGCATATCCAAAAGCAACTTTGAACAAAGGTAAAAATCTGCAGCCAAAGCATTTTCTCAGGTGTGCTTCCTCTTTGGACTGGGATTTTGTGCCTTACAAACTGCTTGTATTTTTGTAACACTGGTTAATTCCAGCAGCAGCAGCACAGTATGGTTTAAGAGTCCATTATAATCCTGATGTAGTTTGTGGCACCGTAAGTCTATTTCACAGCTTGCTTGTATTTTATATGCACACAAAATTGAGTATTCTGTCCTTTTTTCCATTTTTCTCTTCTACATTTGTTGAAACCCCAAAGGTTTTTATCTGAATTCTTGCACAAAACAAAACTGAAAAAAAAAATCTCAAATTAATGGAAACGCTGGTCCAGAAAGAAGAGCTTCGTGTCCTTTCTGAGGCATCGAGCTGGAAAGATGGACAGGATGGCTAATTAAAACTTTGTGCAAGAATGAAAGCTTTTTGTTAAAGAACGCTCAGCTTCAACTTTGCATTAAGGCTTTATGCAGTTATTGATTTAAGCCATTCTTGATGAGTTCATTCAGAAGTATAAAGTCGCATGCCTTGAAGAGTCCCATTCAATAATATCCTAACTAAAAAATGAGAAAAACCAGGCCCAGAACAGTAGAACTGCTTTAAAAAAGGCAAACAAAAGCAGAGCCCCAGATCCAGACAGAAATCAAGGCTTCGCTGGACATCAGATAGAAACATTATACATTTAGATAGGAATTCATGGGTAAATGGTGCAAAATGGGAAAGAAATCCCAAGCTGAGTATCAAACAGCAGCCATGGTACTGGAGTTCAGCTGCAGCTCCAGAAGCACGGCCAGCACAGGCTGAGACCAAGGTGCAGGGTTCTGATGCCGGCTTTGAGCACATCATCGCCGCAACCCAAGTTGGCCAGGAACCCTCTTGTACACTTGGCTTCAGTTTCAGCTTTCCTTTCAGGGAGAAAGAGAAGAGAAACAACAAGGAAGGCACAACCTTGTTCTAGATCTTGCTTCTACAAAGCAACAGCCAAGTGGAAGACCGAAGGGCATTTGCCCAAATAATACGGTACATACATCTAGCATGTAGATATATGGATCCAGTCTTAGATATTGAAGTCCTGAAATTTATGGACTGTGACTATATCACACACAAATAGAGGGCAATAGTTTCACCAACTATGACCATAAAGACCTATGTTTTCCACAAGATGTAAAAATCAATGTGTGAAATGTCTGCACCACATTATGTCAGCCTGTCCTGCTCAGTTCTGCTCTGCTGCCAGCACAAGCAGATGGAGAACTAAAGAACATCACAGATAAACAGACTATGATTAGAACCTGGTCAGAAAGGAAACACGTAGATAAGAATCATCTCTTCAAGTACAAGAGACAATTACATAGTTGTGAAAGGATTTCTCAGCTGGCATCAGAGGTTTTGCTTTGCACCTGACAAGAGGGAGATTAAACAACAGGGACTGAACATCGCTCCTGCAAAAAGGAGCTTGAAGAGGGGAGGTGTAAGAGCAGCATGTCAGTGAAGAACGCTGGCAGGCTGAGTGAAAGGATATGTCAGAAGTTGTAAGCTCTTTACCCCAGTTCAGACAGAGAATATCACAGTTTCATAGCTAAGTAGGTTATCTTCTAGCGTGGGAATTATGCACGAAGGATTCTACTTTATTCATTGCTTCCATATATTTGAGGATGAAGTAATAAATATTGCATTGTTTCTGAGTCCTGTGTTACTGTTCAAAGTGCCTGAAAGAAAACCTAGTCAGCAAATGCACAAGAGCTAGTTAGATAATGTTGGGTGGATCCTGGAAACTGGTCTAAGGTGATGGAATCACAAAAATACTCCTGTAGGAGCCTGGAGGTTCAGCACAGGTACCACACGATGGTACCACGGTATTTACCTCAACAGCACCATACCAAATGTCCAGGAGAAACAGAGCCTGCAGGAGCCTACTGTCAGATCTAATACTTGGGAACAAGCAAGAACAAATTATGACGTATAAAGCTGTGAGTGCCGCTGGGTATAGCTTCTGGCTGCTATCTGTGCAAGGTGAATGAACGTCCTCCGGTCTCTTCCCTGTCCACAGCTACTGTCACAGAGACAAAGAGTATTTTCTGGCTGGTTATAGTCACAAAGAAATCTCTATATACAGGGAAAAGAATAACTGAGCAGGAGAAAACGAAAGTAATCAGGAGAGAAGAGGCTGAAATGTGAAACAATAATCCAAGCTGTCATTAACTTATAGCAATACAGAAATATTGTTAAGTCATCCTTGATAGTTACACAGTTTCCATTAAAACACAGGACAACGAACACGTAGTCCTAGAGAAGATCTACTTTGTTTGATTCAACTAGAATATGGGGGCAGATACCTCTATGCACAATGGGAAATGGACAGAAGTAGTCCCCAAAAGGCATTAGAAAATGGTCAGATTTGAGGTAGAAGAAAACAGCAGCTTTAGCTAAGATTAATGGTAATTATTTATGTGCTTATTTAAGTGATCAATAACTTGAAGAGTGTTTTCTAAGAATAAAATTAAATCTGACATTTTTTTTCCCATCTGTACCAGCAACAGCTTTGCTGAACGCTTCCTTCCAGGCTTCACCTAGTTTTGACCAGTAAGTTCCAGAAGAAACAGAGTACAGAGATGTTATAGGCATGCTGTTCAAAAATAACTAATGCCACATATTGGAAATTTCAAAGAAGAATATTTTATTTCTGTACTGCTAACTTACGTGTCTAAGACTCCCTTCTTTCAAAAAAAAAATCTTCCATTCCGAAAAATAAGAGAAATGAGCAGGCTGCTGAAGTTTAAGCATGAATTTTTGAATTGGTAACATATTTTGGAAAAGAACATGTAGAGACTAAAGACTCAACTTTTCTGAACCAGCTGGCTCAAATCTGATCCAGTCCCTTTGCAAAACAACATCTGAGCTAAAGAGAGACAGGATTTGCACAGTTGAATCATAACTTGAGCTGCTACACCCCTATTTGTATTATTAAGTCTAGCCTCAAAAGCATCCAAATTTCAAACTAACAGACCCAGAAAGGGCTACAGCACCATTTATCTTGATTTTGAGGTAGCTGCAGATTTGGAGTAGGGTATAAGGTCAAGCAATTTAGCCAAAACAAGTATGCTACATTTACATCACATACTTTGCACAGCCAGTTGATTCACTAAATGGTGGTACAAAAGAATGTGTTCTGCTTCCATGGTACTTATTCCCTCATCCAGGATCAGTTAGTGACAACCATGAAATCCTTTCATTTTGACAACCAGAGAGGTAAAGCGTCCAGAAGGGACTGCCAGATTGAACTACTACAGTCAGAAAGGACTGCTGCTCTGTGAATTTTATTTTTATCACATTTGGATAGAGACTGAAGTGCTATGAATCACCCTTTGCTTTTACAACATTTTGTGGTCCAATTTCATAAAATTTGGATACGTCCTTCCTCTCCCTAAAGTGTTTTGCCATATACAGTTTCAGAAAAATAAAAAGATTTTACCAGAATAGTTTGAGTGGGTACAGGTGTCGTCCCTGCAAAGAAAAGGCTGAACTTCTTAAAAATTATTTTTAGTAAGAAAAATGCATTCTCAGAATTACTGGTGACTAAAAAGACTAAACAAACAAATACACACTATCCAAGGTTTTCCGCAGGCACAGAACACAATTATTTGTTCCAACTCAAATTAAACTCAATTATTTGCAAGAAAAGGAGAGACACTGAGACTGGCTGGGATAAAATATGAAGGTGCTTCAGAGGGGAACAACAGCTCCAGGCAGAGGATGTCACTCAGTAGCTGAGGAAGGTCAGAGTCAGTGTTCATGCTAACACGGAAATGAGAGAGTTTTGGAGGGGGACTTCGATCCACTTGGAAAACTTCAAGAACATGACAACAACATCTGTATTACCCTACTGCCCACCCTGCTGGGGACACTGCCACTGAACAGTGACACATCGGACCTCTTACACTGCTCCCTCCTATGCTCACCTCCCTCCTTCTTCTTTCTCAGCTGTCACACTCTTTGCAACACAGCAGTCCTATGCTGAAGTTTGATAAATTACACAGAGTACCTTATATTACACCCCACTTTAAGCCTCTTGGCACACCTAAGTGCATCACAAACAATCCCACTAGTGCTCCTTAAACACACTACAGCGTCAGTTAGCTGTGTTTACTGAGCTATATACAGTGTTTAAGAAGTTGAATACTACAGATTTAAAAATAACTGCTAGGAAAAAAGCATAAAGGCTGGATTATTGCAGTCTGACACGATTTGGAGGCTATCACACCCGCTGCTTTCTCAGCAACAATCACGATAAGGTACAACAGGCAGAACTGTAACGCTGTCACAAGTGCAGCTGAATATGAATCACCAAGGCAGTCATCATAAAGTCCCACGGCATATCAGCAAATGACAGGGGAGGAAAAAAAAAGGGAGCAGTGTTTGGCAGCTGCTAAAATTTGTTTTAAGCATTTTATGACCCTTTTCAATATGGAAGTGCTGAACGGTGAGATTAAGAAAGATTAATCAGTAACAATAACTTGATTGCATAAACAAGAGCCTGGAGATGCTGTCGTCTGTTTTAGGAAATAAAATTCAGAGAATTCACATGATCATCTCATAAAATATTTACTGAAACAGAACTCAATAATTACAAGATAATAACAGTAGATTTAGCCTCTTCTTATACTTCGTAGCCCTATTAGCAGGGAAAACAGCTACTTCGGGGCCCTTTCAAAAGAAAATTTCCTACCCATTCTTGAAGTATGGCAAAATGACATGTTTCTTGCCATGAATTCAAACAAAGAAATTAGCACTGATAACAGAATTATACACTTTGATAGCAAACCAGCTGATATTCACAGCTAGAAAAACAAGGGCAGGCAGAGCAGCTGATCACCCAATCCAGGCCCCCAGAACGGCAAACAACGAACACCCAGAAGCCAGCATTATGCATAAAGGAAAATAAAAATCCTTCTGGCCCTTGCAAGATCAGTGGAAGCTCTGAAGGACAGAATTAAGTACAGCAAAACCACATGATCAACAGACAACAATAAAGACTCTTTATAATCCTGTTCTTAGAACAGAAAGGAATGGACCTTCAAAGCTGGCATCACAAGATTTCCTAACACGACAATTACTGCAGTCCTATAACCCAACCATATCTGTACACTCTCAAAGCAAAACACTTCAGGCCCCTGTCCTCATAACCCCATTTAGAAAGACTCCAGAAAGCCATCCCTGAAAGCAAAGCTCTATTGAGGAAATCTTTACCAGCACTGATTTGCACAAACTTTCTTTTAAGATAAATAATAATTTACTCCCAAACTCTTCACAAATAGCCATTGCGTAGCAACATCTTCAGAAACATTTTCAGTAGCGCTGCCAAAATCCTGTGGTCCTGAGCAGTGCACGTTACAAGAAAATCAACAAATAATGCATCTCAAAGGCACCAGAAGGCAAAGGGCCCCCTCTGCCAAAGCCACTGGTGCGAGGACTTTTGCTGCCTACGGATTTTTGTAACCTAAAAATATTTGGCCACTGTAACAGATCTAATACATCCCTGATAATGACACGCTGTCTACTTCACACTTCTGAAGCAATAGCATTGATTTCTCAAAATCCTGACGGTGAGAACCAATTCATCTCTTTTCAATAGCAGCAGAATATTGCACTGAAGTGCAGCGTATTAACAGCACTTAACATTAAGTTACCAGATCAATATAACCATAAAAAGCAATTTGTGCAAAGAAAATATTGCTCTTTTATGAGAAAAATGAATTATCTTTCAATTTTAAGAATTGCAGCCACCAGTAGGTGGTGTTTCTGGAAATGTCAAGCACTTTTTCCCCCCTACAGATGAAATGCAAAACTCCACCTGCAACACTGACGGCTTCATGCAAGACTGAGGCTCCACACTCTCCCCAAATAAGCTCATTTTATCCTTGTGACTTTGAGCTGAATAATTCTAAGAAGTGTCGAGATGATGACGTGTACCTGAAAATTTAAATATATGCAAGCAAAATGGGATTGACTTAAAGGTAGGAAAACTGAGATTTATAATGTCAATTCAGCAAATGACCCTACTCAGCTGCTAGATTTCTCTGTCTAATATTTCTCTTTAAACTGTCCAGGGGCTTTTAAGAATATCTTGTATAACAGAAATTGTTGCTTTAGATGCATGTAAAATATGCTCAGCAGTGATTTGCAAATCAATCTTTTAATTATTGATCAGCAGAGCTCTAGGTTTGAGCAGACTGCCTAACGTGAAACAATGCCAAAGGCAGAAAGCAGAGTAAAAGGACCATTACGCAAAATAAAAGGGACAAATATGAGACAGAAGCTGGTTGAGTAGTTCCAGTGGAAAAGAAACCAGCAGAAACAGGGTTAATTCCAGCCTTACGAGGCTGTTCAGCAGCACTTCAACTGAACACAAATTAGAACAACCCTGGGAATCTATAAAGCTTGTTTTATTGCCAAGGACATGCAGCAAGATCTGCATTTTGCTGTTGTAAACTATCCTTTATTTAAGACATTTTAAAACAGAATGGACTTTTATATGATTTTTTTACTGCTGAACTGTCAACAGGTGACATTCACGGCCGCTTTGCACACCTAAAAGCAAGTTTATCCTGGCACGACAGTGGAAGTTGACACATCCATTAAGCGTGTATCTGAGCGAGAAGCAGCCTTCTGTTGTCTGCAGGAAAATCAGCTCTGCAAAAATGGAATTAAGGTAAAATGAAGAGCTTCACAGTACGTGCTTACCTGTGATGTTTGCAGTTGTGTGGGTTTTGGTGGGCTTTCAGACGTTGTTAAAATCTGACCGCAGACTTGCCTTTTAAAATCAATTGCTTGGACTCATAACTTAACCTTGCTTTTATTTACAGCATTTTACTGCCTTACTCAAGATAAAAAGGGTGTTACAAAAAAGACAGTGGTTTGTGTCTGACTGATAGCTGCTGGAAACAAACACCAAACCTTCTTCAAACCCATGTAAATTCATTTAGGTATTTTAGCACAAAGATGTACCTTATGACAACGCTTCAAAGCACAGCAACAGTTGCAGCGTACTTACGTCTATTTCAGCAGGAAATGAAAGCTTTGGAGCCCACAGATCTCTTTTTATTTAAGTATCTGCTAGCTACTTCTAACAAAGTGAATACGTTTAAGCAAACTCAGACGTATATTTCCAACTACAAATATTCCAAGACTCCTAATCCACTACTGGTCTGCTCCTGCTCCTCAGGCTGTGCACCAGTGGTATTTTAAATCATTAAAATGTGGAAATGTGCACTAATTTTACCAGCAAACAATTCAACCATTTTATCAAGGTTTGGGTAGAACGATGAAGAGTAAAGCAATTCAAAATATTTAACTTTCAACACAAAATACCCTGGCTTATCATTTCCTTCCTTTTCATTTGTTTGGGATTTTGGTGGGGTTTTTTTGTTTTTTTTTTTTTTAATAAACTTCCAGCAATGCTTTAAGTGCACAGCATTCAATGTTTATAAGCAAACAAATAGGCTTAGCGATGTTTTCCATCCCTTTCCAGAAATCAATGCAGCATAATTAATTGCAAAGAAAAGCAAACTGATGTTGGTGTAAATCAATATGTTGTTTATATTACCTTCATTTCTAAAGTTTGCCTTTTCCTTCCCTCTGCATGCAGAAGGAACCAACTGCTGTTCGTCTCCGTTGCTTTCTCATCCACAGACTCTGCTACTTAATAAGCTTACTAGTTGATGATGAATTGAATACACACACACACACACACTATATACACACACTATATAAACTTTATATATGTAGTCTTTCCTCATTAGGCCAAACTCTGATTTCGTTTTCTGTATTTCCACGTATTCCAATACGTATGCAACATTTTAACAAATCCATCCTCACAACACGATATCTCAAACAAATTTAATCCTTTTAACTGAACCTTTGTATATATATTTAAACATGATGTTTCCTCAGCTGCACGTGTTAACCTAGAAAAATCAAATGGTGTACAGTAGAATGCTGGAGTATTAGATTAATGGTTTTCCATTTGCGAATTGCAGGTCCAAGGATGTTCATTGATTATTAACAGAAAACAAATGGAGCTAAAATCCTTCCATCTTCCAACCTGCACGAAGAAAAACTGCTGATGAAAAGCTTGTTTTGAAAAGATCCAAGTACCACTATGGTAAAAAGATTCCTACATGATCTTAAGGCATACAGGAACTGCAAGTTCTCTCACTGGCAATGTATATAGTGCCCGTAAAAAAAAAAATTAGGAAATTTACTTTTTGTACTGTTATATTTCAGTCAATCTCAAGTCTAATCAATTTGGCTTCTAAATAATTCGAATTTCCTATACAAAAGTGTGGGTTTTCTTCCATTCCAATCAAAATGCTTACAATTAACTTCTTTGAAAACATCCAAAAATCTGATTTTTTTGGCATTACTACCAAACTGTGAATACTATTATCTTTTGGGCAGATACTTTAACCATGGAAACTTATCCTGCCTCGATATCACCTGTTATATGTAACAGCACAACTTTTAACCTAAACGGATCGCATTTGTGTAACGAAAGCATATCTTCTAGATTAGCTGATAAATCCGAACACCAACAATATGTTATCGGTCTTTTCTTATCATGTCTTTACACAATATTTCTTTTTCCGATTGGTTTTGTAGGAAACATTCTGATACTGGTTGTAAACATAAGCTTTCGTGAAAAGATGACTATTCCAGACCTCTACTTCATAAACCTTGCAGTAGCTGACCTCATTTTAGTGGCTGATTCCCTCATTGAAGTGTTTAATCTAGACGAGAAGTATTACGATATCACTATTATATGTACCTTTATGTCTCTGTTCCTTCAGATCAACATGTATAGCAGCATTTTCTTTCTGACATGGATGAGTTTTGACAGATACATAGCACTGGCAAAAGTAATGAGGTCCAACATATTTCGCACTATGCAACACGCTAGATTAAGCTGTGGTCTCATATGGATGGCGTCTATTTCGGCTGCACTAGTTCCATTCACAGCTGTGCACTTACAACACACCGGAGAGGTCTATTTTTGTTTTGCAGATGTAAAAGAAATTCAGTGGCTAGAAATAACCTTGGGGTTTATTATCCCCTTTGTGATCATCGGTCTTTGTTACTCATTGATTGTCCGAGTTCTCATAAAAGCACACAAGCACCGGAGTCTTCGTCTGCGGCGACAGAAGGCTCTCCGAATGATTTTCGTTGTTGTCTTGGTTTTCTTTATCTGCTGGCTACCTGAAAACGTCTTCATTAGTGTCCAACTCCTTCAAAAGAAAAGCGAGCCTGCCTCTTCGAGCAGCCCATCTTTCAGACATGATTATCCTTTAACAGGACATATCGTGAACCTAGCAGCTTTTTCTAATAGCTGCTTGAACCCCTTAATTTACAGTTTTCTAGGGGAAACCTTCAGAGACAAACTGCGACTGTATATCGAACAGAAAACCAAAATGTCCACGCTCCATCGGTTTTGTCAGGCTGCCTTAACGTCTGTCATTCCTGACAGTAACGAGCAATCGGAGGTCTGATTTAGGAGTGCTTGTATGGAACATACGACTGTGAAGTTGTGCAAATAGTGAACAAAACGCTTGCTACTAACAGAGAAAAGCGCGCCCGTGTGTATATATTATATCGTCCTACCGAGTAGCGAAGGTTTATATACAGAATGTCTTTACGACAACTTTAATGTAGAAGAATATGTTTTAGCCAGATTTATATTTAATTACGAGCAGGATTATTAAAAGCTGAGCACTGAAGGAGCTTTATTTTATATAATACATGTATGAATGATAATATAGAAGAAAATTTTATCAAGCTAGGAAGACTCTAGATTTAACGTGATTATCAGAGATGCTATTTTGCTGGCGTATAGGAGGTACTTCCACTGAAACAACAAAGCTGCCATAACAGTGGGGAAAAATCATTACAACATATTGATGTGGAGATGCAGAAAACAATGATTTTTCACCCAAATGTGTTAGGTTAAATGAGTTTGTTTTCGAGAAGTATATGGTATTACCGTCATTGTATTCCAGCATGTCTTCCACGATTAACTTTTTTAATCTTAATATAATCCAGAACGGTGATGAGTTTTCGTCTCATAAATCTAATCTACTGTTTACATCAGTACTTGATCAAACCTGAAATCATCTGTAACTATGTTGTTCATCTCAAAGAACTTAGCAGCAAGATGTAATGCTTCATTCTTTTAAGGATTCCCTGAGACAGTATTTCTCAGGACAGATATAATTGGGCTGTCTGTCAAAAACACAAGTGCACATGTAGGTGCATCCACATCTGTCTTCAGATTCAAACAAAAATTGTATGAGACCTGTGCACAATTAGCAGACCTATTCAGATGCTCAGAACAAAATGCTGTGACTTTAAAAAAGTCAACATCTGGAAAAGACTATATAAGAAGTGCTTATGAAAGTGACAAAAGCCTTTTTTTTGGAAAGAATAACTTCTGTAAAGGTGAATGGGATTCGCTGCCCCCAGATCTGCACTTTGTACCCTGCCCACCCCTCCTCCAGAGACCACAGGGCTCGCAGGACTTTAAGGTGCACGTTGGTTGCTCTGTTCATGCGAACACAAATCACGCTATGAAAACAAACGTTAGCATCACACGCCTGAAAACAACACTTTCCAATTTCTGTTAGGAGGTAATTGGGTTTTAAATCTGGATGACGTTGAGCACAGGTTACTGCTGAACTTCCTCAGAGGAAGCTATCAAGTTCCCAGAGATTCATGCACAAAGTCATTAAAGCATCACTGGCAGCAGCTCTGAAATACAGAAAGTAATTCCACCTCTGTGCTCACTAAGGACAGCACCAGAACTCTGCAGAATAAGTTGTTGTGCCCTATTTTCAAATGTCATATACAAACCAACCAGCACACAAAAGGATTTTTAAAGGATTTTTAAAACGTAAGCACTTAACACAATGAGGAGAGTACTAACCAATAAAGAAAGCAGTAAAAACAGCGATTCCACTCCTATTTCTCATGAAATACTTAAGAGTTTCCTAGTGGAAGCTGTAGCCACAAAAGCCCTGGCCCAGAGGCAGAGAGGGCCCCAGCTGCTGGCTGAATGCAAGCAGGATGGGATGGGATGGGACGGGACGTTCCTGGAACGCTGCAGTGGGAGCCGCAGGGAGGAGTTTGCTCCGCTGCTGATTCTTTGCAAGTGGCCGTTAATCACGAGCTAAGGAAAAAATTCATTTAGCCCCATCTTTCCGGTAGAAGACTAAATATCTTTGCTCTCTGAAAGATGCAAGCACTGCCATGCCTTCCTGGTGCAGCACAAGTTGCTGGATAACACGGAGCAGCAAATTGCATGCTGTTCTGAGACCGAGCACGTACCCCTTCCTCCTCCTTACTTTCAGGTTTGGAATTAGCCACAATTATCCACGTCCTGTGGGCTGCGGTGTACATTAGCCGCCCTGCTGACAGGGGGCTGCTTCAGACAGCACAGGAATGGAATGGATCATTCCCTCAGCAGCGCAATCCCACAAAGACAGACGTGGTACCTGAGCACACAGACACGTTAGGTGTGTGTAATCTTGGTGCTTTCCATGAATAAAGCAACTTTATTATAGAAATACAGTTTCCCAAATGAAATTCCTCAATCTGGAGCACCCCATGACACCTTTAAAAGCACCCTGCACACCTGAGCTGCCTGGGGAGCTGCCTTCTGCTCATATTTTGGTGCAGGTTTATGAACCATACCTGAAATGACTACATTTAAACGCATTCTTTAAGTAAATAACAAGGCTTCTCCCAGGTGAAAAAATGGCATACTTCTTCACAGAAGTTTTTGTTTATTTTTTCCCCCTAATGGCAACCATGTACAAAATAATATTTATAGAAATGCCATGCCACTTCCAGATACGTTTATATTATATATTTCACAGGTGCTGATAAGCATGCTCTCTGCATCCCATCATCTTGTAATAACATGTTTTGCATGGCTCATCCACAAACCAAGAAGACCTGTTTTGTACCATTTTCCTTAAAATTGAAGAGCACGGCTATCACTAAACAAAAGCTTTTCAGGAGTGCAGGGTAGAGGGGAAACGAGAGCAAGAACTTTTATACTCTCTCATTTAACATTTCTCTTGGGACTCTCACAAACTGCTTAACTTAAGGAAAGGATTTCTAAACTGCTGGACTGACAACGATGAGATTTCAAAATCTGTTACTCACAGATACAATCCTTGCTATAATAATCTCTATCAAGTCTGCAGACAAGAAAAGTCTGTCATTAGTAAAAGCACACAGAAATCAAAGAATCCCTGAGATCCTTAATTGCTTTTGCAAATAGTATCTTAACACGAAAGCGTCTTCAAAGCAGAGAGCATTACTGGACATGGAGAAACAAAATAAATCCAAACAGCACAAACTAGGAGCAGTCTGAACCTGATGCAACTGGAGGCAACTGTCCTCCCACAGCTGTGTACAAAGCTGTGAGAAAAGTACTTCTGAGACCATTTACACGTGCAAAAGAGCTGCTGTAACTCTGCATCCTTTCAGCAGCTTGAGATCTGCTACACAGCGACTGTGCAGGCACAACAGGCACATCTAGGAAAAGCAGTCAGCCAGTCTCAAGATGAAGTGTGTTTTATTTATGAGAAGCCTTAATGATGTGAATGCATGTGGCAGAGAATTGGAATCGATGCAGGCCAGACCCTGGGCCAGACAGGCAGGATGCAAGGGAAGCCACGCGCTTCCCTCCCCTTTCTGTCCCGCAAAAAATAAAAAAATAAAAATCCACCAGTTAACATTCAAAATGGTCAATCCATCAATTCCAAAAGAGAATACATGCTATAAGGCAAATCTAAAAAGCAAAAAGAATTTTTAAAACATGGTTTTCTTCAATATTGCTTCTATCAATTGGAAATGACACTGGCTCGTCTTATCCTCCCCTAATGTAATCTGGCCCTAATATTATTAATTGAAAATGGCTTATCTGGCATATAAAATGCATACTACTGAAGTTGCAAATAGGCAAGCTTTAAGAAAAAAACAAGCACAAAGTTTTAACAAGAAAATGCTTTTAGACTTTCAGACAAAGCATCTGTCTTTTAGACAAAGTTGACAGGGGGCACAGCACACGCTCTCCTCCCTTCTGCAGCCATCGAGTTGTGCTGGAGGCCAACTGCATGTTTCATCACGTGAGGGTTGTGCTGGAGTTTATCAGTTGTTTATTAAGACTGTAAAAGGGAGAAGGTTGCCCGGACAATTTTGAGCGGTTAGGATTATTATTCAAAGGTCTTAAAACGTGGTTTACAGTAGGTGGAAGTGTGTTGAAGTCAACCTTGATTACCATTTAATTCTGTTTGAACTTGCTTCAACATAAAGAGGCAAAGCAAATGAGCATGCAGAAGGCAGGTTTGAATTTTAATAGCTGTTCATGAAGATGAATCAATGAACTCATTTGATTTTGGTTGAAAACAAGGGTGTGATTTTAACTGAAGGAACAGTACCCTTCCCTTCCAATCCAGAAGCCTTTCCCTACCCGTTCAGAGCACCATGTAAATATTTGGGACTTTCAGCAAAGAAGAGCATGGAGCTAAATTCGCTGTTGAATTCAATTAATTGCATTATATCTTTGCAATAGAAGTGCACTCTTATGTTACCAGTACAGCAGCCCATCGCTGCAGCCAGACACAGCCGCTTCTTGTTCAGACTGTTTACGTTAAGAAATTATTATTATTACATTCTGTCTATTAAACATGTCACCAATAAACATTTTCACCTTGGAATTGCATTTTATCTTTTTTTTTTAAAAAAATATTTAATCTGCAAAAGCATATGATAGGGAACGAGTCATTTTCAAGACATGTACACAGACCATCCCGCCTGTGTGCTCCTAAGCTGTGCTGTCAGAGAGGCACACAGTGATCCATGCCATGTGCTACGTTGTCGGCAGACACGCTGGGTTTGAAAATCTGAGCGCCCTCCATTCATATTTATAATTTTCATGTCTTTTCTTCAATGGTATTTTCCAAACTATTTATTCTCCATTGACATATGATACACTGAAGTTTTAGCCCTTGCCTTTTAGCTTCCTTTTAGGCTTCCACTCCATCACCCAGCAGCATGACACAGCCAGGAGCCAGGAATAAACAGCTGCGCCCTGAGCCAGCCACCCAAGATGACAACAGAAAAGCAATGCCTTCGCAGGACTTCAGGCCCTGCAGGATCAGCTCATTGCTTTCAACTCAGTCTCTTGTGTGCTGCTGCAGTCATTTTACATCCATACAGTTAATTCCACTACAGCAGAGTTAGAGATGATTGCCTTAGCCTCACAAAGCAGCCTGTGTGCTTAGGAAGGCTTTGAAGTCATTCGACTCCAGTGATAAAACCACGTCCAAGTTTTCAACCTGTTTCTCCAAATGTTCAAACACTGTCTGCTACGAGTATATACAGAAATGTTTAAGTTCTATGTTCAAACTACTGAGTTATTAATTATCAAAAAAAAACCCTCTAAAGTTGTTAAATATACCTACCCTAAATAAGCATTTAGTGCAGCAGGATAAGCCTTTCAAAAGCAACGACTTTGTGCACAAGTCTCAACACTTGACCTGCAAACAAAATTATTCAAAAGGCTTAAAAAATTTTCAAGTTGCATGGCATACAATTTCTGGAAGGATTTCAGAAAAACTCTGGAAAAAAAAAACATAATAAGGAAATGGGAAAAATATCAGAATCCTGTTAAATTATCCTTAAAAATGGCATTAAGGCTATTTTGACAGAAAGAGCTCACTGGATGCTTAACAGTGGTGGGGACGTATATGCTCTTTGCCTCAGCCACAGAAACATTTCCTTTGCTGCACATTCTCTCAATAGAAACAGAAATACAATGGCAAATAAGATTTTCTTCTGTTCATTCTCCTCCATTCAGAACAGAAGTGAAACAGCCTTTACCTGACAACAGAAACTATCGAACTCCAGTGTGCCAGCACCCAGTTACGAGTGAATTGCACTGGGCAAAAAGGGAGAAACCAAGGAAAGAGCTCACTTAATGATGTGACCATGTTCCAAACATCCATCTGTGGGTTGAGCAGCAAGACAGAAAAAAAGATCCAGACAATGATACCTGCGGGAATTTAATTTAGGAGCTTTCTTGGCTTTCAAACACATGAATTCAGAAGAATTACTACTGATATCATTCAAAGCGTAACGCTCTAAGAACAGCAAGACAAGAGACATGTTATTGTCTTATCCAGCTGTGGGGGGTCAGGAGGGGGGTGATGATGCTTGGCACTGTTAAGGTGCCATGGATGAGAAGTGCAGACATGCTGGCTGGGGAGCTGCTGACATTGACGCCAGATCACACAGAACCTAAGTGTGTGCTCAGCCCACAACACAAGCTGCATGAGGATCCTTGGAAATCCCATCACTGGCCCCCCAAGCTTTCTGCTCCTCTTGACTCTCTGCTTTAGAGTAAGGCCTTCTGGCTCCTGGCCAGAAGATTTCACTGTATGACCTATGGGATCAGGACAGTTGGCCAATCCTATTGTAAGCCCAAACTAGAGCATGACTTAATCCAGACAAATCTTTGTAAAGAAGGCAACACATTTTACATGAAACATGCTAAACTTTAACCATGAAAAATGAACACAAGTATAAAGAACACATGTTAAAGTCTTTAGAATATAAATTACTTCCACTTATTAACTAGGTAAAAACACAAAGGTGTAATAGAATGACAGTTATTAAAAACATGTATTTTCCCTGCATTCTTTTATGTGACCTCTATGCTCCATTTTAAGCTCTCCGGGTTTGGTACATTCTCCAAACAGTTCTGACATGTCTCAGACAGTAAGGCTGTAGGGACAGGGCTTTGGGCTTTGTCTTCCCTTGTGTACATATGCTGCTTGCAAAAGCCTGCCTTACAGATGCAAATTATTAAGATAATGCTCAAAATTTAATAAAACATTGTATGATGATCTTGATGTCCTACAGAACTCTAGTGGGATTCAATTAGAAATAGGTAAATGAGTTCAAAGACCAGGTCTGGTTCTTTAAGTAAGAGGTTCCCCTGTCAGATACCTTCATGCCTGCACACTCAGTACTCGAGGCAGCTTCTGTAAGTCCTAAGATTAATTCTGTGTTCTAATTACCCGTTGGATGTAACAGACAAGCATTTTACAAGCATTTATTAATCTGCATGGCTTTGATCTAATACACAAGAGCCATTTTGTCTATTCTGTGATTTAACATATATAAATATACACTAATCTTTCATGTGGCTCACAATATTGCCTCTAAACTCAAAACGTGTTTTGGAGGAGGAGGAATCTGGTGAAATAATTCTAGCTCCCCATTCATACTGTGGAACAAGCCATCACAGCCCCTATCTGCTCAAAAAGGTTTTGTATTTTTAAACGTATTCCATCAACACACAATAATACGTATTTTATAAAAATCCCGATACCAGATGCCCATGTTGTTTTAAAAAGCAGCAGCATTCTGTCCAGGATTGGGAAACCTGCTGCTTTTTAGAATTACCTTACTTTAAATATTCAGGTCTGCGCCATTTGCCTTCTTTTTTTAGACAAACATTAACAAGATTGTACCAAGAGCAGCGAACAGGAAGGAGCACATCCACAAGACTGAGGTTTGCACTGATCTGTCACACTGTACACACTCCAAGCCTGAAGCCCTATGAAGAAAATTGCCTCTGAATGCCCATTCCTCTTTACCATACACCAGAACGTAGCAAACATTTATCCTTTCAAGCTTACAATGTAATTTCTTGCCAAGTATAATGTGGTTTGAGAATTCAAACATGTAATTGGATATATTTTTTTTAACTGAAGTCTCCTTATTACTGAGGGGTCTGTGCCAAATTTTCTATATTAAGCAATTTGGGCCTTTTCTAGCACTTTTTATTCACGATGCCTCTATGATGAACTAGAACTTGTTAACACAGAACCAGAAAAAAGTCAGTTGACAAAGGCAAAGAGCAGCGTCCTCACTTGACTGGAGGTGGGTGACAAGCACTCGAGCACACCTACCCCTGCTCCTTACTGCTGCTTCAAGTTCTCAACAGCTTTAGCCCATGAGTGGGAATCCTGTGCTGTTCCAATTTCATTAAAATATGTACAGCTAAGTCATGAAAGCAAGGATTTACACTGGAAACCTAACAAGAACAGTCAAGGAAAGTTCTCACCACTAAGTAAAGAATGGGAGCTGAAAGGAAATGTCAGTTGTGCTCCAAGAAGAGAAAGAATTTCCCCTCTTAACACCAAGGAAGGGACAGTGGTGTTTCACCACCAAACTCCCATCACCTGAACACCCTGGGCTTCATCAGTAAAAGTAAGGAATTAAATTTGAATGTATAGAGATAAAAGCAAATACCCAAAAAATTAGCACAAAACTTTTGCTTGTACATAATACATAATGAAAAATGCACAATTCCTTCAAACCAAAGTAAGAAATACACCACACACTGTTTATCCCAAACACAGTTGGGGACGTGAGCCTTTCGCCTGGGAAAACCATCTTCAAAGCAGCAACTGTTTTCCCAGCTGTGAACACTCTTTCCTGGGAAATCTACTCGTACCATTACAAAAATAATTTTCAAAGGAATGTGAAATTATTCAGCCTAATCTATGCATATCCGTATTTCAGACATTATTTTGTACCTTCTTAGACATGTTTGTTTACAAAAGGCCTAGTATGCTCTATAAACATTATATGGTGTTACAACAAAATTTACTTCTTTTAAAAAAATAAATAAATACATGGTTAATTCAATAAAATAATTTGAAGCAACTCTATCAATATTCTGAATAAAAAGTGTTAGCAGGAAACAAACAGTTCTGTCCCATAAGCAGCTGCCCTCTAAGTTTGTTTTTTTATTCTTTTTCCTAATTTGAAAAATACTGCATAGATATTAAGAAAGCAGACAAACCAAGCACGATCCCACACAGCAAGTCATAAATGCCAAATGGGTTTATGGCTTCGTAATTCTTCTCAGCTATCATGGGGCCATCCTGCAGAGAGGCAATCAGGAGCCAATGGGCCAGCAAGCCAGGCTCTTTGAGCAAGTAGGAAAAAAAGCACAAATAAAACAAGAATAAAAACAAACAGCTGAAAGGTAGCCCAAAGAAAAGAGAAGTGGGCCCAGTATTTCAATTGCAGACTGACCAAACCCAGCAGACCAACAAGTTCACTAATATCCATACTGACATTTAACGTCACCATTTTGATGAAGAGCTATCATTCCTTCTTTATCACCAGAAGAGAGATTAATTCACCAGAGGTATCCATTCCAACAAAACACCGACTGCTGATGTGTCCTCAGATCAAGGGGGGATGAAAGATTGTGTCATCTTCTCTTCGTAACGTGGACAGAACGCTATTTGCATGTTTGAAACAGAAACAAAACGGCCAAAAAACAGTACAAGACAAGGTTCTTACTTTAGGAGGGTATGCTAAATAAAATTATTTTTTTAATAATTTATTTTCCTTTTTTCAATATGTAAGATTGGTTTTCTAGGTATTTCTTAAATGAAAATTAATACATGGTAACACTAAAGCACACAAATCAAGATTAGGTTACAAATGCGGGAGGAGTTGATATTCAATTTGCAATACAAGCAGTTTTCCCAGAATTTTTTTTTTTTTTTAACGTATATGAGCGAAGATACAGCAAATATTAGTAGCCTGGCAATCAGAGGAACATCCTACCACATCACACCAAGTGTTGTAACATCACAACAGTGTTTAGGATGGGAAATACAAGTTATTTCATTGGCTACATGAAAAGCTTCACATCAATTACAATAAATCAACAAATAATGTAACAAGTCAGGACTTAGAGGCTCTGTTTGCAAATCATTGACAAATCATTATTTCAACAGCAGGCTTTAGTATGAATTAGTGGGTTGTCAAAGAAACAAATACACTTTCTGACGATAGCTTTACAGTATCTGCTTGGTATACCATGAATTACTGTCCCAGTTTACCTGACTGCAAGCAGCATTAGAGATCAGACCACTGCTAACCATTCCACCAAGCTCACGTCAAAATTTTTCTCTCCACAGCTTAAACAGCATGATTTTTAGGGGGGTTTCCACTACTACAAGCAAAACAACGATGTTAAAGAATGAGTTTTTGTGGTTTCCTTTGCTGTAGCATTAGTTGAGTAACTCCTCCTTGGTCTTTACGATAATCCCCAAAAGGCGGAAATGAAAAACACTTCCCCTCCTAACTTTGCCATTTTCCATTTAGTAAACAGAGCTCACTGTTTGGGCACCTGCACACAAGCCCTCTGATTAAAGAAACGTTATGAGCTACTTGTTTATTTGCCATTGTTTGTACTATTTGTACGGAATCCCAAAAATTAAATTCCTTTCCCACTGATTTTGCCTTCATCTGGGGGAAACGTCAATTCCTCCTCTTCTGACCATTTGCAGTGCTGAAGATAACAAGGAACAGACAAGGACTGATGCTGTAGGAGCATTACCCAAAACACCCTTCATCCACGAACAACAGGACTTGATTTATAAAGACTGACTGGCTCTTACTCAATTTTCCTCAAAGTTACAATGTTGGCTAGACTAAATTGAAAAGGAAGAGGAAATTAACATTGTTTTCTATGGATTATCAATTTTGAGTCTCTTGCTTAATGGATGAACCCTGGAAGAATTTCTTACGGTTCTGTAGAAAGCCTGCAGCTCTGAAAACAACATTGGAGAAACAAGATGTAACCCTTAAATTACAATGTTAAAAGATCCTTTGGCACAGTAAGGTCACTCTGAGCAGAACTCGAATACCCTTCACCAAAGCAACCACAACATGTTGCTCCTTGCCTACCGTGTCGTAAGTGTCAGTACTGCTGCTTCCATAAGCTCTGGTGGCACTAAGGCAACTGAAACTTTGAAGGGTGAAGAAATCCGTAAACAGAAGCAAGACAAGAGTAATTGCAAACAAGCACTTCTAAGGCTTTTGTTATTTCATCATGACAGTGAACAACAACGTAAATACCCTTTTCATAGAACTGAGACAAAATTAATTTGTCTTGGACAAGGTCCATCAGAAAGCTTTTATTCAAAAAGCCAGTATTTAACTTCAGACCACCAGTCCAGATGGCATATTACAGATTTCTCTATGCCTATATTACGTGACAATTCCAAAAGAATATCACCAATTATAATAAGGTCTAAAGTACGAGTGCGTTAGCAAACTATAAAATCATTATAAAACAAGTGAAATTGATGTCTAGGCATTTTAAAAATCAATGTTAAAAACATGTGGCACTTATTGCCAAGTAGCTAAACAAAACAGCAACACTATGAAAATCAGTCAGAAAAAGACACACGGCTGAATTAAATTTAAAAACTTGCATCGCTCAGCCCTGCTAGGAGTTGTCATGTAGAGCTGTGAGGTTCTAAGATCATTCATGAAAACATTTATATTGTACTTGAATTGCTCATTGTTATTTAATGGAGACTAAAGAAACTGAGTGCATGAAAATCGATAAAACATAAAGATTATTCTGAAAGGTCAAATTGTTCCAAGGAAAAATGCTTTAATCTTAGGCTGGTGAGAATTTTTGAAATAAATTCCATGAAAGAATGATCAATGTATACTAAATTCAGTCACTTAAGACAAATTTCAACATGCCTGCCTGCAGCTCTGCAACAAAATCAATTAGAGATTTACATTTTCCACTTTGGATACTAAAAGTGCTGTACTAGAATAGGAAAAAAAGTAAATCACATGAAAGTGATTTAATGAACCAATGAAAACTCTCCCCCACCAAAGCAATGTGCCATGCTGCTGCTATCTTTTGACTTATTTCCGTCACATAGGAGATTCCTTAGCAGAAACTGGAACTGGCTCTTGCCTTAAGAACGCCAAAAAAAAGTTTTCTTTAATTCATTGACTGCATTAAAGTCAGTCATAGGTAATCAGAATCCAGCTGTCATCCCTCAGGAATTTCAACAGATCTACCAAAGTTCCAGTTTACTTTAAAGTAACAGAAAATTTAAAGAAAATAAGCTTGCAGAACACTCTCAACAGTTGCCTCAATCTCTGTTCCATCCAGCCAGCAGAGCACGTCACTCTGCAGCTTCACAACTCCTTCTCGTCTTCCTGTATATGCAAAGCAATTTCACCTTGTTTTCAGCTACATTTCCTACACTGACAAGGTCTGATTGCCAACAGCATTTTAAAGTACAATGCTATTGTGACTTAGCTATTTCAGAGGAAGCTGGGAGCACGCATGTGGAGTTACAATCACAAACTGGCATACGGCTGACGCTCATTAACCGCTTCTGAAGCAGAATAGCTTAAGGTCTGTGTGACATTTTTCATCCCCACCAGCCATTTCAAACAAAAAACGTGGTCTACTGACTTACACTTTCCTACTATCAACAGTTATAGTTTATAAAGCTGATGCCAAAAAATGGCTTCTCATAGACCTTATATGGTATTCCCTACAACTAACACCAGATAGATGTTTAAGCCACTCACTGACACCAACATTTATAGTGCTAGGAACTGTTGTGCCTAGCGTTGTTCCCTAAGAGAATTAAGGGAACCTGCTTTTCATTTCATATTTGCTCTTTCTTTCACAGTCCTACAGCCTGCATGAACAACAAAAACTCATCTGGGGCTTCTACAAGCTTATCAGCTGGCATCAGATGGTCCAAAAAGAAAGACTCTGCTTGCCAGGGGGGTTTGAAGGCCATTTGGGATTTTTTCCACTTGTACATGAAATGCTACAGATTGTCACAGATGATCAAATTTTGATTTTGACATTTCAATTTCACAGTTTTATCCTGGAAAATTATTTTCATGCAAGTTGAATTATATTCCTGCGAATCTCAAGTCTATAATGCACATCCTACAAAGGAAAAGAGAAATGTTTCCTCTTACGATGCTGTGAACATGAGACGTTCCATTTTGTGTTGAAATAGACAGAGATGCACTCTTTCCTTACTTCAGAACATTGCCAAGTTCAAAACCACGAGTATTTACAGACCTCCAAGCAGCCACTGCCAGGAGGCTGGCTTTCCTTGTGTTTCCCAAACAGCCAGAGACACTCGTACACATGCACACACGCAAAAGCTCTAAGAAAAAAACGTATTCTTGTCAACAAGCTTAGACAGAAACATAACAATAAAATAAGAAGTCTTATATTTTAGTTATGATCTCCACTGAACTATACAATTCATGATAAATGACAGCAACAAGCAGCTTTCACATTTATTTTATATTAGCTCAGGAAGCACAACAGTGTTTTGTAAGAGCATGGTTTAACATCATCCTGACAGTTCCTACGTAAAAGGACTTTGCCTTTCATTCTTCACTTTTCTACATCATCAAACCACTTCTATTTCTTTGATCAACATTCTACATTAACCACTTGGAAGACCAGAATTAAGACACCCTGTTCATGTATCGTTTCCACCAGAAAAAACATTTATACCTTTAAGTTTCCACTTAACATCTCAATATCGGTAATCTCAATCTCATCAAATTAATTGATCAAATATTCCATAACACAAAGAGACTGCTGACACCTTCTGGCCACTTGACATTCTGTACAAATATCAACAGGATTTCCATGGAAAAAATCTTTCATGCTTTTCCAACCACTCAGAATCACATGAAGACTTAAGCTACGCCTATTACTGCCATATGACAGTCGGTTCCCCTTTCACCCACATGCTCTCACTCATTCTTTGTCTTTCACAGAAGCATTTAGAAAATAACAGAGATTCTGACTGCTACAACCATATTAAAAAAAAAAAATCAGACATACCTCAAGATTTTGGCTAAATTTATCTTCTCTTTTTCATTTTCTCTCTAAGGAAATCATATCCAAGAAATCATTGCAACTGAATCACACAGTGTATTCAGATTCAGTACTGAGCACCACAGGTAATAATATATCCCCATTTTATTCAATTAAATAGTCAAAACTGGGGTGACCTACCTGCAGACTTTGCTTCTTTTTCTTTGGTTCAGTTTCTGACTCCAGCTCTCCCTTTTGGGTCACACGTTGCTTCAGCTTTTTTCTTTTTTCTTCCTTCATTTCTTTGGTCTGTGTATTCTTTTTTGCCATTCTGAAATAAAATATTACATAATTAAGAACTACCAAAGCACAGTTAGAACCTTTTCATTTTTTTTTAATCTTAAATCTACAAGCCTCATATACAGAGCCAGACAATAATTATCATAGAATCATAATTACACTGGTATGAGAATTATGTCTCATCATTTAACTATGAAAACGTTTGTTTGAATTTTGGTCCATTCTGGAGATTTTTCAGCTTTTTCCTTTAGGAATACATTCTAGCAAAGCTACTGCAAAACCAGAATGTCATTCCCCTGTAGAAAACTTCATGCCTACTGCCCTCGCTCAGGCCCCATCACCAACAATACTACAGCAGCCCCCATGGTGGCAACACCTCTAACTGCTGGTGGGCTGCATGCAGGTGGTATTGCAGCAGCGTAACAGGTCACTGTGCTATGCTGCCTGCAGGCTGTATAGCACCAATGTAACAGGTCACCATGCTGCCTGCAGGCTGCAGTGCATGAATGTAACAGGTTCTTGGTGCTCTGCTGCCTGCAGGCTGCTGTGCACCAACCTAATAGGTCACCGTGCTGTGCTGCCTGCAGGATGCAATGCACCAATCACAGAATGGCCTGGGTTGGAAGGGACCCCAAGGATCATCGAGTTCCAACCCCCCTGCCACAGGCAGGGCCGTCAACCTCCAGATCTGGCACTAGATCAGGCTGCCCAGAGCCCCAGCCAACCTGGCCTTGAACACCAGGGACGGGGCAGCCACGGCCTCTTTGGGCATCTGTACCAACACCTCATCACTCAGTGACAAGCTTGATGCACAGCAATGTCCCGTGTCCCTGGTGCTGTGCTGCCTGCGGGCGGGACGGCACCAACGTGCCAGGCCAGCAGCCTCGCACAGCACGGAGCAGGCACTCTCCAGTCTGCAGAACGCCGCTGCTGCCTTAGGAGTCCCACACCCCCGAGGAGCCCCAGGCCCGCTCGGGTACCCAGCGGCAGCCGCACCGCGGGCGGCTCTGCTCCCACAGAACCCCCGCAGCGCTGCTCCGCCCCGACCCCAGCCGCGGTCACGGAGCGGTCACGGAGCGGCCCCGCACACGCGGCCGTACCGCTCGCACCCCAGGCGCAACCCCACGGGCCCACGGGCCCAGCGGGACAGGGCGGCCTCAGGGCCCCACACCCACCACATACGCGCGTGGGGAAGGCCCCAGCGCACTGCACAGCCACAGCCCCACGCCGCGCCACGCACCTCTCCGGGCCCGCCTCCTCCGCACATTTAACCAAGCCTCACTCTTGGCGCCGCTGCCCGCCCCCTCCCTCCCATTGGCTGCAGGGAGGAAACAGGAGCCTCTGGTTGGCTCTCAGTGTGCCAGTCTCATGAGCCACCAATAGGAAGCCGAGTTCCGGTGTAGACCGCCCACTCGGAGTGCGCGTGCTGAAAGCGGGCCCGGCCGGCTTGTAGAGGAGAGCCATGACGTCAGCACTCTGCGCCGAGATTTCCCCGCACGGAGGGCGGTCCCAACGCCCATGGAGGGGCGGGGCCACACCGCTCGCCCCGCCCTCCTCCGTCGCCTGGGTGACCACCGCAGAGCCCCAGCCGCGGTCACGGCCTACAGGGCCCACCCGAGGCCTGGCAGAGCCAAGCGTGGGTGGATGAGAAACATCTCCTGGGGCAGGGCCTCCGGGAACGTGCCACTTTCCATTTGCTATAAATACCACGTGCACAAGCACCTCCTTAGTAATTTAAGGGCAGGAACGTTTACTAAAAACAAACACCTCACTGGAACCCGTGCTGCTTCCCCCTCCTCCCCACAGCACCACTCCACACCGTCTTGGCACAGTCAGAGCCCACTGCTGCTCCCCACAGAACCCCTCCCCACTCATGGGGCACACAGCAGGATTTGGGAACACATGGCCACTTATATTATACAGAAAGATTTAAAAAAAATCCTATAACCAGCACCACCCCAGGGCTGGGTTGTGGGGTTGGAGCATAAAGGATAATCACTAGGCAGTGGTATCCAAAATTAGAGCTCTAATTTAAGCTTTTGTTCCAACATGAATGGGGAAAGCATGTTCTCTATGTTTAGACAGCTCAGAATAACATTTTATTACGCATCCTATTGTGACATCCTGTGGTTAGATGCAGTATTACAGATATTGCCAAGTCACAGTCAGACCACGATTGTGTAAAATTAGGCTACATGGAATTAGCAGCAGTAACTCACACCTCCCAACTTCACGTGTTCAGTTTGGCTAACTATGATTAAAGCTATATAGAGCTTTAGGTCATTCTCCAAAACACATATCATTGGATGAGAAGAAATCACACTGGGTGAGATGTGAACAGGGGGTAGCACACTTTTTTTTCCATTCCACATTGCCTAGAAATTACTTTATGTTTGCTCCTTCTGATAAAAGGCCCACAAGTCACTCTGTTTCCCATTTATGTCATTCCTATGAGGGATATAAATGTACATTTCCTCTTTAGGCAGCATTTCTACTCTTAAGGATTATGCCTTTTCAAAGAAAAACAAGCACACAACAATCTCTGCACAGATGCAGTAGACTCCAAGGTTGAATGAAACATATGCGTTAACCACAGTCACGCTCTCATCTCTTACAATATTATCAAAGATGATTTTTCCCAGGTCAAGGAACACAGCGTTCTCTGCTATGTGAACTGCTATTCCTCCCACCTCAGCAGAATGGGGTTGGAAGCTCATAGCTGCAGGTGATCCAAGGGACTGCAATTACCCTTCAGTTAGTCCTAAGCCAACACTCCAGCCCACCAGCCCCAGTGTGCAGAGGAATGGCTCCAATGACACATGAAATTGAGGTCTTAACCCCCTGACATCATCAGTAAGCTTTGGCATTTTTCTTGCAATTAGTTGGATGAGAGGTCTACTTAGATCGCAGCTGGGGAATTAGCATTGTTCATTAACAGCACATTTCCATTTCATCAAGCTACAATACTTCAGGCCCCAAGCTAAGCAGCTGGATGTTCTTGCAGTTTAAAGAGCTGAGCCTTTAGGTAACACAGCTGATGAAGATAATAGATGTAGCTATCTGTTATGCCTTTGTTTAAGCCTCTCGGGAAGAGAGCAAGAATAGGCTCCTTAGACAATGCTGTATTTCGGCCTCATTATGTGCCACAAAACAGTCAACGGATACTTTGTTTTCCTTTTTGCCCCAACTGCAAGAAAATACCCATACAAGTCTAGATTTCTACTTGGGGGAGTAATAAATTATGAAGAATTATGCTGTGCATGCCTCTGTGAGCACTATCCCTTCAGAGAATTGCTTAGGGAGGGCCTAGAAAAACTGAGCATGGCTTTATAAATCAAGTACTTCCAACAACATCCAGAAACCAAGAGGCATTATAGAAAACTGACTTCACATTGATATATGGTGTTTGTCAAGCAGAATGCTGCACCATGTGCCTGTTCATTTCCAAAAGGATTGAGAGCCATAACAGTAGCTTGTATTTTAGACTTTCACCTTAGGAGAGAGACAGTTTAGCCTTGCTTGACCTCAACAAAGCTGGCTGTGCTTCAACCTAATTTTAGTTTTCTTCCTACCACCATTCCTCAGTTTCCTCCAATAAGTATTTTGCACAGCATTATAGCTTTAATTCTAAGGAAAAAAAAAAAAACAAAGTAGGCTTAGAAAGGGTAACAGTTTATTGAATATCTAAGAGATTATACAAAAAATAAATTACTTGCATAGAAAAATTTCAAAGGGCTTCAGAGAAGATTAACTTGAAAGCAGACATAGGTTTGATCCAGATGTGAAGAACCTCTATCATCTGCATCTGAAAGACATAAGAACGCACTGTAAGAGCCACACCACTAGAACTTGCAGTCACAAAGAGATGCACCATGGCAGGGAAGGCCTTGAGCCGTTCATTCAGAGGCTCACTATGCATTCTCAGCATTCTGATGAAGCACCAGTTCTCCAGAACTTGAGGAAAAGCCTCATACTTAGCAGGTGGGACACCAACCTGCTAGTCCAATAAACAATTCAGTGTTTTAATGCTTGTGTCTACACAGCTATTTTAATTCCTTCAGTGTGGAGAAGTAAACATTCACTTGTTCTCTCAGAAGCCTACTGCATTCCCAACACTGATCAAAGGTCAACTACCAACCCTAGAGCAGTTAGATGTATGACAGCAGCACTACTATGCTGTATTGACATAAGACTATTTTAAACAATCTTGTTTGTCTTTTCTTATTCTACAGCTCATACCTGTTGTGCTGAAGGTTCCCATTAGATGGCACTGCCATTGCTCCTGTTGACTTGAAGGCAGTCTGAGATGCTCGCATCAGAGCTGCATATCTACAAAGAAATACAACCAGGCTCAGCACCTCTTATACACTTCCAGTAGTATCACTTTTCCATCCAGTTTAATTATTTGCATCTGGCACACAAGTCTTACAGTCCTACTGCACTGAACAAGGAAGTCTTGTCTGCCTGCAAGAGACATGTCTTCAATTTAAATTTAGTTGGCAAGGTATTTTATTCTTGGTTACTTCAAGGTTCTGCACAAAGCTTTATCCCAATATTTAGATTCAGACCCTAAAAGGTACATCAGTTGGCCAGCACCTGTTCTCACAGTTTTTTTTTAAAAAAACAAAAAAAAACAAAAAACACACATGCTATCAAATTAGGTGAGCTTGGAAGAATTTCAGGAAAGTATTTGACAAGCAGCTTTTTTCTTGGCTCAGACTTTCAGAAGTTATGCCCAAGATCCCAAGAGGCTAGTGGCTATTTCACTGAAGTGACCAGTAGTCTACACCATCCCTTTTTTGTCTGAGCTCCCCACCAAGCCCTGACACTAGCTCTGAAGCTTCAGCTCCAAGTACCACAGCTATAGCTTACCCAGCCTTGGAGATGGGGCGATTGTTCCCTTTACAGTCATGATCCAGAGGATGTCGATGCTTTATACAGAAGTTGCCACCGCACTGTTCACAAACTACCTTCATCATCTCTTTTCTTTTGCAGCCTGGCTTTAAGCACTTGTTTGTGAATATCTAGATAACAGACAACACTAAGTTAGCAATGTTTGCTCGCTTTCTGCGATCAGCTTCCCAAGTAATGACCAGGCTGAAACATGAGCGCTGAAGCACCCTTAGAGATCAAACTGCAAGCTCCTACATATCTTGCTGTCAGAAGACTTAGCTTCACAAGCATTAGGCAGGCAGCTTAGACTTCAACAGCAGTTTCCTTACCCTCTGCTTTTGCTGTGCTGGATTATATTTGCAGTCCTTATCCATGTGGGCTCCAACCACAACATCTGGTACTTCCCCCTTCTGTACTGGGACAGGTGCATTACAGAGTGGACACACTGGAACCTGCACATTCTAAGAACACACCACACAGATTAGAAGCCTGACAATTATAGCTGTGTCCTTCTCCTCTTACCCACAGGTGATGAAAGTGTATTCAGAAGTTCTTTATATTCTACTCATTTATTAAGTCTCTTAAAGATGACGTTTAGGAAGGTAACTGCAGATCTGAATCTAAAAGGCAGAAGTGCTTTACTAGATAACAGTGTAGCAGCAAGTTCAGTAAATCCACTTAAATGATTCTGGTGCACTGAACACCACACAGTGCTCAGGCACGGGCCAGAGATCAACGTTTTGCCTCACTCTATTTTGCAGAAAGTTTTCAGCCATGCTGCACTACTGGAAGTATCAACATCCCTCTTTGGGAAGACACAGTGAAAGGAATAGTGAAAGGAACTAGAATCTAACAGTAATTAACTCAGGAGTGTTATATTTCAATACAGCTGAAATTCTGCTGCATCTTCAGCTGATATCTTGTGGTTCTTCTATCTCCTTTTATTGAAGCCACAGGCCAAGCTTCAGAGCAGCCTTTCTGCATGACTTAGCAGTTCTGTGGTGTCAGTTGCTGACTCATGCACAGGAACTTACTTTCTTGTAGGCAGAGCTGCACTTGTGGTCACTGTAACGGATGTGATCTTTACAGAAGACTTCTCCACATGCATCACACTTCAGAGGAAGGAAATCTGGGAGATGAAAAAAACAAAAACAGATTCTTGTAGAGCAGAGCTAACAGCTTTACAGCTGAACTGCTAAAGATAAATTTTAAATCATTATTTTTGCCTTGTCGCACTCCTTCTAGAGATACCTGGGTTACGTCATTCTTCATGAACACTGAAAACCAAAATTAAGTGATAGGTTTTCTTATCTGCATTCAACTAACGTAAGCCAAAAATGCCTCAGCAGGTCATAGAACACAAGTTTGGTGAGGCATTAGTCAGAAAATAGGGGCTGAAGCGCAAATCCAAATCCTAGACTCAAAGATCTTTCTTTAAGAAAAAGAATTTCCTAGAGTTTGTTAACAACATGCCAGAACAAAATACCACAGCCTGAACTATTACTCTTCCATGGGACAGAAGAAGTCAGAACACCTCCTACTACTCAGCATGCCCCAGGACAGAGCCTGGCTTACAGAAAGGCTCCAGGGGCAGGATGCGGTCCCTGGGGGTGTAGTGACGTGCACTACTCACCCACCTCCCCATGGGAGCACGCAGTCCCCAGGGACCATCACAGCCATTGGAGGAAGCCAAGAGCAGCACAGAACAAATAGGACACCCTGAAAGACCAAACCACTGAAGAAAAACTAACACCCACCACCCCTCACACCCCTACCCACCTCCCCAGGGGGTGTCCGGGGCTCCTTACCGAGCTGCCTGCATGCTCGCTCCGAGCAGTGCTGACCCAGCCACGGGAGCTCCATGCCGGTGCCGTACCACTCTGTACCACGCCGTGCCCTGCCGCCCTATATGTGCTCCCGCTGACTCAGCCCGCGCCGCCTGCTGAGTCACGCTCCCGCCCTCCCCGGCCACCCCCGATGACGTCACGGCGGGGCGAGCCAATGGCATTCCCCGCCCTCCTTCGCCGGCTGCGGCGCGCGCTGGTTGAGGGGCCAATCAGCAGCCGGGGGCCGTGCTGAGTCATAATCGGGGGCGTGGCCGTGACGGGGCAGATTGAGCGGAGGACGGGGACATGGGTGGTGCTCAGGACCGTGCGGTTCCAACAGGCAGCGCTGATTGTGCCCCACCTGCCGGGTGTGTGTCACCGTGTTTGTCTCACATGGGGGTGGGGACTGTTGGTTCAGCAGCGTTGGTTGCTGCAATGGGAGCGACAGGAGTGCCACGTGGCATTCATGTGACAGCTGTGCAGGCTGGCATCACGCCCTGCTGGGTGGAACAGCACTGCTGTCAGCCAGGTGCTCTGTCCACATGGGATAATTTTCCCACCTGGGCTCATAAAGTTACCAAAGATCCTCACGTAAAGCCCTTTCTCCAAAGAACGACTGCAATGGCAGAAAACCACAGTCCTGTAGCTTGTGCTTTTGTCTCCTTTCCCGCAGCACTTGAGCAAGGGGCTCCTCGGGTGCCTGTGCCACATCCAGGCTGGGGGCACCCACAGCCCCCCCTGGGGTATGACACAGCCCCACGGGGATGTCCCCGCTCAGGTGGCAGCAGTGAGAGGCAGTGCTGGGCGGGTAGATGTTTCCAGCAGATGTCACACGCTGTTGATCTGCTCTAGGTGTTTCCATCGCATCACGCTGTTGATCTGCTGATGGTCACTTGCTTGGGTTGTGGCTGCAGAATCCTCCTTGGGTTGAGTTTGATGCTGGTGGCCGCAAGCCCAGGGGGAGGCTGAGCAGCTGGTCCTCCTCTGAGCACACAGACACGGCTGGTACTGGGCAATGCGGTCACACAGCACCTCCCACCAGGTTCATTTGGCCATTGCCATGTGAGTATAAGGATCTCCTAGGCTGAGCTGAGCCAGCTACTTCCCATCCACCAGGGAAGGGGGCTCAGAGCATGGCCTCACCCACTTTGCTTGTTCTGGTCTCACTTGGTTTTGACAGTTGGGGATGGGGCAGTGTCAAGAAATAATAGGAAACAGCAAAAATAAAAAAAAAAAATCCACATGCAAACAACAGTGAAAAGTCCAGCCATGCAAGAAGCTTCAAGAGCTTCACTGCGCTATACATTTATTCATCAGCACCATTGAACTGTTTATAGAATACTCCAGGACTCAAGGAAATCACATGCCCTGCTTGGAGTCTGTGTTTTCTCATACCAAGCACCCAGCCAGTGCCCAAGAGGACGGGGACCCCCCAGTCTCCTGGGGAAGGTGCGCCTGAAAGCTGCGGGGTGAGCAGGGCAGGGGAAGAGGCTGGTGCTGGCAATGGGCTCACGGTGCTCTGCAGCCCACAAAGCTGCTGCAAAAGAGATCGTGTTTTGTGGTGGGAAGGAGGAGCCCGCGGGTGGATGACAATGGGAGCAGCTATGTGCAGATTATATGCTCTTAAGGAAGTCTGTAAATCCCAAGTCTAGAAATCCATACAGTGCAGGCAGCCATCTTAATAGAAACGAGGATTAGAAATTAGCCGAGGTCTTTAGTGATATTTTTAGAAGTTTGCTCCTGACAGGTTAGGCTGCTGAGAACCGGAGGAACGCGCCGAACCCCGCATTACTCGGGAAGGGATCACAGTGCAGCGTGCGATTAGAGGCTGGCTAGCTTAGCGACAAGGGGGATAGGTGGGTTTGAACTGGTTCAGGAGGAATTAGCAAGGGAAATTGCTTGAGAAGCAGAATTTGATTAAGGGCAGCCAACACGGATTTGTGAACAGAGCGCTGCGTGTAACTGACTGGGTCTGGGGGAGGTGTGGGTGCTGCACAGCTGGAGCCACAGAGCTCCTGGCCTGAGCTGCAGCGGTGATGCGGGGTGGGGTGGATGGGGTCACCTCTCTCCTCTTTTCGCCTCCATCCCTTCTACTCCTTTCCAGTGTTTGGGTATTGTTTTTCTTTTGTCCTGTGGCTCTGCTCTTTGCACTCCCACTCTTTGCACTTCCTTGGGGCCTGGGATTGCCTCTTGGTGGCTCTGCAGTTGGTGAATGCCACCATCCCTCCCACCTCACCAACACGGGCTGTCTTCAGACCCACACTGCATCCTAAAGGGGAATAAAACACCTTGGAAGAAGTTCACACTCTTCCTCAGCTTTCTGAGTGTCTGCTCCTTCCAACAGGGCCCCCAAGACCCTGTGGTTTGCAGAAAGACAAAACTGTTCTGCAGAGAAGAGAAGCCCCTCTGAGAGCCTCGGGCCTGCTGATCCCAGCCAGCCCAGCTCAGCGGAGGAGCAATGGCCGAGGGAGGCTCAACCCAGCTGAAGGGACTGTCACAGCGCCCAGAAGGGAGAGACAAGGTCTGCAAAGCCCTTCCTGCCACCTCTGCCATATGGCTGATAAAATGTCCCACCTTGCTGGAGGCTCCATCCTACCTCTCAGGCAAGACACGTCCCCTTCCTACCAAGTTGCATTATGATGAGCCAGAGATGCCCACGGCCAAGGCATCCTGACATCCACCTCCTCTTCTCCTCGTGTGCCCCAGACTCCTCCCAGCCCCATCCAGCAGACACAGGCAAGTGCCTGTCCCTGGTGTCCCCAGGGCCACCTCATCCCCCCAGCCCACCTGCACCCCGGAGCTGCCTGGTGACTCCATTAACATTCAGATGGCCTCAGCTCACACCTCCCTCTGCCAGGTCCCTGAACTCCCATCCCATCATCCTGCTTTCTGGCTCATAATTCCGTACCAGGCTTTTAAAACTGAGTATTATTTTTATTGCAATGACCCCATGGTGCTACCAGATCCCTCTGTGGAGGAGACGTGACATCTCCATTACACAGCTCCAATAAGTGTCTTAAAGAGACCACACGCAGAAGAACCTAACGGTACCTCTTTTTATTAGGTTTATTACAGGAGGGGAAGTGAAGCAGTCCCGTCTCCCCACAGGATACTCCGTTAACAGCAGCAGACAGAGAGGAGAGATCTGTGGAGGCGGATCAGTTTTCCAAGAATATTAGCTACTGCTGCTCTAAAATTAGAGTCTAGGGAGAGCAGACAGGTTGACATAATTGAAAGGGCTGTCTTATGGGATGACATAGTTAAACGAGCCCATGATCAGCTTTGGAGTGACAGCTCAGCGACTTCTTCTAATCCCCAAAGGAGCACCGAGTTGCAGGGCTGTGATTTAACTGGTCCTGGATCTTATCTTGTGATGATGCCAATATTATTAGAACCCATTTCTACAGAGTTGTCTCCAAAATGACCGTATATGAACCAACTGCTTTTACAGGCACGGCTCTCCTGCAGCTTCACCCTGCAAAGCTCATCATCGATGCAAACGCTCCTCTGCTGCCCGTCTTACAGACCCCAAACTGTCCCCATAGGCTGGGCTACAGGGGCAGACCCAGAAACAGGATTAAGAACCTCATTTCAGGATGAAGCTGAAAAATGTCCTTGAGCCGCACATTTTATTCAGCATAATTTAATATCAAACACAAACTAACAAAGTTAGAGGTGAAATATAATAGCAGGAACCCCATAAAAAGTAACCTAATCTGTAAGATAAATAGACAACACTTTAGCCTGGGGAGATGGCAAATAAAAGAGAAATATGAGCAGAGCCATTCTCAATTCATAAGTAACTTTAAAGAGAAATAATGAAGATGACTTCTCCAACTTTTAATGTCCGAAGATTCTTCTCAACAACAACAACAGGCAATTGTGATGTTTTCTTCACACCCTCTCACAAGGAGGATGTCAGCAGTGGCCCAGACCACGCCACGTGAGCAAACACCCACAGGCAGGAGCAAGCAGAAGAGGGGTGGGCATGGCTCGGGGGGGCCAACCTGCAGTGCCTGGTGGGGCCGAATGGGTGGAGGTCTCATCTCACTCTGTGGCCACCTCCTGCTGCTTTGCTTTGGGTGCAGAGCTCGGAGCACCCACTGCCTGCATGGCAGCAGTAGCCAGGCTCATTTCGTTTCACTTTTTAGCCCATTTTTGTTAGTGACTACTTAAGCTTCAAAGGCTGGGATTTTCCCAGCAGCCTAATGCATTTAGGCACCTAAATCCCATTGCATTTCGGGCATGTATCAGGCCTTGGGCTCCTTGGCAAATCCCTGCTAAGTGCCTGAGGGCTCATCTCCACAGAAAAGCACCAGATTTACACAGATATCACTGTATCAGCATGAGCTTGTTCCTTCCATAGAAGAGTCTCGCGTTTAAACCCCCTTCCTAAATGACAAAGCAAACAGGAAAGGGCTGTGTCTGCTGGCTGATTTTCAGCAGTATGTACCTGTAGGGGAATGTTAAATTCTCTCCTCGGGTTATACTGAAAGTAAGCTTTGCTTTGTAGGCTGAACTTCTTCAATTAAAGAGAACAAGCGCTCCTAATCCCTCGCTCTCAGCTCTCCAAGGGAAACCTCAGGCCTGCATAGAGGAGCAGATTTGGTGTTTTAGCAGCAAAACCCCACGTCCCCCTACCTCCCAGTGCCTCTCTGGCATCTGCGGTAGGTCCAACCCTTTGGAGCATCCAGGCAGAGAGGAAGGAAGGGGCTTTTCCATCTTTGGTATCACTGTGTATAGTATAGGAGGAACAAAACCCAGCAGAATTGAGCCACCTTTATAACAGCAGTGAGAAAATAACCCAGTGCTGGGTGATTTCTGGTCACAGATCACACACTAACACAGCACCAGCTGCAGAGACCTAGCAGAAAGCTAACCCAGGGTCTCAGTGATGACCTTCCCATGATAATGACTGCTTCTGGTTAGGTTTGCACTGTGACTGGCACAGCAGGACCCAGCTCCACGCAGCCAACTCACTGCCACACACCATCGGTCAGAGCCCAAATCCTGCCTGTGCATTGCTCTGCTGGTTTGGGATTAAAGCCTTGCACTGAGAAGTGTTGCGTTTTGGGTCACATTCTTTTTTGCCTCTAATATTCAGACTATCCTATCCCTGGACAACAGTTTCAGCCTTTTCGCTGTGTTCCAGGGATGGGTCCCCACCACCCATCTGGTGGCTGTCATGTCCCCAGAGGCACTGGGTGGTGGTGGAGCACCCGCAGGGCCATGCTCCCCTAGGAAAGGTGTCCCCCCAGCAGGGGCATGGCCACATGAGACTCGGAGCCGTGTGCCACGAGGTGGCACCATGTCCCTGCTCACCCGCACAGCAGGGTCACTGCTGCAGCCAGGCAGACCCTGCAAGACTGTGCTAACCCAGCCAGGCCTTGCCAGGTTGAATTCCCCTCACTGAGCCTTTTTTTGGGGGGGATAGCTGGGCAGCCCTTACCCTGTAACACCCAGCTGATGGAGTGTTACAGTGCCACCACCCTGTCCCATAGGAGCCCTCTGTGTCCCCTGCAGGAACCCGGTCACCTCCAGCTGAGGGGACAATGCGTGCAGAGCCACGGTGCTGCAGCTCTCCCTGAGGGACACCCAGGCTCCTGTCTCTGCCATCATGGTTGGTTGGTGGCACTGCAGGGACAGCGGTGTCACGGCGGTGGTGGCACCTGGCTGGCTCTGCACGCAGGAGAGCTCGTTTCTCCCATGGAGCTCAATCATGTCGTGGTAGGGAGGGTCCAACAGCACAAACCATGCACTCACACCCCTGGAGAAATTAAAACTTCACATCTTGGCACACTGAGCTCACCCCCACCATGGGAGCTCACATGCATCCCGGAGGAAGGAGCAACCAAGTAGTTTTCCTGAGCAAGGTTCCCAATCTACGTCTCTGATCTGTTCTGGGGTGCACCCTGGCACTCCTGGTGTCACACCTCTCCCCCAGCCAGAGCCATCGCCTCAGACAGCACTGGAACAGAGTTGGCAACCCGTTAGCACAAATTGTTCTCACTTGTCCACTCACATCCTCTTTTCACAAGGAAGTGGAAGAGGATTTGCAAATTTTTCCTTATATCTGCATCCCACCTTGGGGTGGGGCACCCATAAAAGCAGGTTGGTCCTGGGAAACTTGAAACCAGCAGCAGACATAGGAACAGACAAGTTTGGGGGATGGAGACAACACTTGTCAGCAGTGAAAAACCCTGAGAGATGGGCATCAAGGGCTTCAAAAAGGAATTTGGCCAAAATGCTTTTTATTGAAGCGTTTGTTCTACAATCCATCACTCGGAGTTGGAACCCCACACCAGCAGCACTAACAGCAAATCCAGACTGCAGTAGTGGAAGGAAACTCAAGGATAACCATGCCTGGACCCAACGCAGGCACACAGTGCAATGGTGACAGTCCCCAACCCAAAGGGCTCCCCAGCACCCAGTTAGTGCCATGATTGATCTCCTGGTTGCCAGGTTTTTACACCCTGCCTACGCAGTCCTCAGGGTCCTTCAGCAAAGCCATGAGTGCCCCATTCTGCTCAGGAGCTGCGTGTCCCCACCGCACTGCCCAGGGCTCTGCTGGCACCGGGTGGTGCTGGCTTTGGTGGGCTCACAGTGTGACCGAGGGGAGCAACTGCTTGGGTGCTGCGTGGGAAATGGGGCAATCGCTGCACCCCAGCCTTGCCTAGCAAAGGAAATAAAGCACCACAGTAGGAACCTGTGGGCAGAAAATACCCCGATGGAGGAAAGTTTACACGCACCAAAGAAGCTGCAGGCAGCAGCTGCTGCTCTCGCTGTGAGCGTTGAGCAACCGGCCAAGGAATGAGCACTTCTCGTTGAGGAGGAAACAGAGGGAGCTGCTCGAAGAGAGCTCTGCTGAATGGCTCTGCTGTCCCCGAGTGCTGAAATAGAGTGGCTGGTAATACCGACATTATTCCTGACACAACGCTTTGCAGCCAAACAATACATTTGCCAATTCAATTTATTCAAACAAGTTCCTTGGGAAGACAGCAAAGCAAAGCCAGGTAGCAATTACAGAATTCAGACTCTGCCCCGGAGTCGGGAAACAAAGGGGCAAGATATGAGAGAAATAGCAAGTTCTGCTGGAAAACCCACAGCCACAGAATCCTTAGAGCTTTTATCACGTGCTTGCTGGTATTCAGCTGCAAACCCCTGTATCATTGGGCAAGGAGACAGCGCAGTGCTGCTATTGCTCTGCTGTAACGCTCCGCACTTTGGAATATAGTCACTACCAAAATTAAATGATTTTTTTTTTTTTTTGAAGCACACTGATATTTGGGCTCCACAGCCCATTGCAGTGAGCTGTAACTGAAGAATGAGCACATTCAACAGCTCCCAAGACCAACAGTGTTGCAAGTCCTGTTGTGTTGCATGTTGTGTAACCCTACTGCAGGGCACCTACAAGCTGAGGTGAAGCATTCACATGGTTCAGAGCTCGGTGTGACACCCTCAGCCACGTGCTGAGGCTCATCACATCCCAAACCAACCCACTCAGGATGTGCAAGAAGGAAACTTTGCTCACAGAAGCACAGCCATGGGAAGTTTCCTTGTATCAGAGCCTGCAAACCCCACAGCATCAGCTCCTCCTGCCCCATCCATGTCACAGGGAGCCCCAAGGCCCCATCCCACCCCATCCCCAGCTGTAGCTGCTCACCCAGCAGCACCAGGGATGGATGTGGCCCCAGATGTAGAATTAGGTTGAGCCAAAAGGTGGCAGCATCTTATTCAGTATCGATTTTGCATGAATATTTCTCCTATTAGCCATTTTTCTTTCTAATCATGGAATGTGAGTTTGTAAATTACAGAGGTGGAAAGTAAATGTATTCCAACCTCTGGCAAATTGATATTTTTGCAACAGCAGTAAACTTTTCCTGATGGCAGATAATTGAAGGGAGCAAGCGTCAGATAAAATTCATAAAGATTTGGACCTGCTGGAATAAGACAAATGATATTTAATGTTCAGAGTTGTAAAGTAATTATGCTGGGCTCCAACATAATGAATACAGAGGCACAGCAAATGGAGCTTGGCTGACCAGGTGCCTTAGACGTGGCACTGCAGCAGCCAGGGACATCTCCCCCGGTGCAGGGGGACACCCTGGGATGGGGCCAGCCCAGAAGAGCCCTCCTTAAGGGACAGGGGGAGCTGCCCCCCTACCTGCAGCACACCTCAGCCTCCCATTCTCATCCCAGACAGCAAACATCCCCCCCTCACACCCTCCTCCCCACCCAGCACCCAGGGAGCAGCTGGCAGCTAACCAAGAGGAAGGTGCCTTGCTCCCTGCGGTGTGGGATGGGTGTCTCACCCAGGGCTTGATGCTACAGAGCAGCAGCACACCTCCCATTGCATGGTCAGCCCTCCCCCTCCCCCTCCATCACTGGGTTTATGTCCTACAGAACCCAAAAGCAGAAGTCACTGGTCCCTACCCAGCTGCTAGTCCATCCCCACCAGCTGGGAAGGATCAGGAGACTCAGAGGAACCACCTTGTTCCCCTTTTTATAGCCCTGCCTCCATCAGCCCCATGATGGACAGCAAACCATTAACCCTTCACCCACCAGGTCGCCCTCACTGTGCTTCTGGGCACACCCAGACCTCACTGGAGAAACAAGCCTGGCACTGCCCTACCCACTGTGCCAAGCAGGGCATCACTGCAAACCTCCCTGGAGAGATGCATGCAGCACTAAAACGATGTTGGTGTGGGTACACAGCATTAAACCCCAACTGCCCCATGGCCAAACACACCCCAAACTGCAGGGTGCCAACCTGGCTCTTCTGCAGGGCTCCTCCAACCCGCCCAGCTCCCAGCCACAGCCGCCAAGAGGCACAGCCCTGCTCCGCCACCGCGGCTCTGCCCCTTCGAAGAAGTTGCTTAGAAATTCAGCAGCAATTATGCAAGCTTTAGTATTAAAAAATGCACGTGGATCTGAAAGCAAATACGAAGCTGCCGCTGTAACGCTAGCTTTAAGCTGTCTCCAGTCCCTAGAAATTCTCAGTGGGATGTTTGAGAAGGATGTATATGTGTTGACAACATTAAATGATCCATGGCTCAAGGACAGAATTGAAACCATACATCTACTTCACGCGGGCACTGATCACTGGGAGAGTGTTTTTCTTAAACTAACCACGGAAGGGCAGGCACCTCATCCTCCCCACCGCAGCGGGGACCGCTCGGGGAACAGAAGGTGCACACACGCTCGCGCCGCATCCCAGCATGTAACAGAGCTCCAGTGAGAAGGGAGAGACACATGGACGCCATCAGCAGGAAAAATGTTATTGTGGCTGCACCATCTTGGAGGGAAATTGAGCATGGCACCCCAGCGCGTCACCCTCTTCTCGTCACCTCCTGGAGAGGCAGTGCTGCATGTGCACAGCCAGGCAGCATCTGGTGAGAGGATGGGCAGGGTGCTGGGATCCAGCCCAGGGATTTTCTGGGGTAAAAAATGCCTATTCTGCATTCTGTGCCCCAGAGCTCAGCCCTGGGTGCCCACGAGGCTTGGTGCCTGCAGCAAGCTGCAGGAGCCTCCAGCAGCCTGGCTCTCAGCACTGCCTCCAGAAAGCCACAGCCTTCTCTCGATGTGAAATTCCCAAGGACAGGAGAAAACTGGCAAACAGCATGGAGGATTAGGTGTTTCCCCAGGGAACACCAGGAACACTGCAGAAGGTAGTATTGTTGCCTGTGTCAGCAGGGTGATTAGGCACTATTTGATGCTGGCAGGATGATTTCTGTTAGGAGGCTGTTTTGCAAGCGTGAGCCCAGCCATTAGCAGTGGGAAGCCACATTTCCCTGGATGCAATAAAGGCAGGCTCCTCGAGCCTGCAATCTCCTTACCCCAAATCCAGGCCTGCTGCAGCCAGCACTCTTCCCCAGGGGAGCTCTCTCCTCTCTGTCCCTCCCAGGACCATCAGCTGATGCTTCCTGGCTCACAGCACTTGGCTGGTCTGCAGCACCCTGCTATGGGGAAACCCAGCTCCTCTGCTGCGCCCTGACTTAGGGGCTGCCTTCCATCATCTCAGCCCTGACCCAGCTAAAGGGTATGTCTTTGCTCCTTCATTTACACAGAATGTTTATTTAATAGGCTGGCCAGCTTCAATTAGGTCTGTGATTACTCACAGGTGACAGATCCAGCATAACAATGTTTACTCCCAAACTACAGCTCCAGCTGTAGCTTGTGGTATGTTTAAGGAGAAGTTATAAAACCATTAATTCAAACTACCTCTACCCATAGGAGTGAAGTTTCTTTTAAATGCAAATGGCAGCCAACCCCTCTAACCCAGTGACTGGGTTCCCCTGGGGGAAGCCTCCTTTGGGTGGGTTCTCTGGGGCTCTTTGCTGTATGGCTGACACGTGGAACTCCTTGCTGGAGGATCTGTGTTGTTTAAAACAAACTTTAACAGCTGTAGGTGCATTTTCTGGATGGAAGCCCTGGGAGGTCTGTCCCTGGCAGAAGCTGGAAGCGAAGAGTGGTGCGTTCAGGTCAGGTGTGTCCCCCTAAGGCACTTGGAGAGCCTTGGCAGAGGGAGTATTGCAAAAGGGAAATCCAAATCCACTGCCTCGATGTGGTTTTACTTCTCAGGAAAAGTCAGTGGGAGTTCCTGATGTCCCTCATTCTGAACACTTCAATTTCACACCCCAGAGTCCATGCCCATATCAGTGTGGTACCCGACCCTTCTGCCAGCCACGAGCTGCAGTACCCAAAGGACAGCTGTCCCCATTGCTCCGCCCAAGGGCTTGGAGCAGCTGTGCCAGAGATCCTGCAGAGAGCATCCTGCCTCTCCTGTGGTCCCCTACAGCCAGAACAGCTCCCACACATCCCTGCAGGTGAACTGCAGCCTGGAGTCTATGTAGGGTCAAACACTCCTAGTGGAAAGATGTGGGTGTGAGGCTGTGCACCCCAAAGGCTCCTCCAGCTCCTGCCCAGGACTCAGTCAGACCCTGGGGAAGGTCCCAGCAGACGGCCATGGCCAGGAGAGGGCATTGGAAGCGAAGGTTTAGGAGGACTGCAAAACTTCCAGCTTTAATTCACCGAACTCTTTTGTTTCAGCCACATTTAATATCTTAGAAATTACGAGTCACGGGGACTTGGGCGAGCCGAAGGAGAAGGCGTGATCTGTGAGGCCAATTAAGAGCCGATGGCACCGTGTGAAGCGGGAGCCCCTCGGGGGAGGCCAAGGTTACATAAATAAGCGCGTGAAGGAGCTGCACTGAATCTGCAGACACTCAGCCACTGGTGATGCCCCTTTGAGTTGGGGAAAATTAAATATAAATAATAAATGTTTAACCACACAGCAAATAAATACAATGAGGCACCTTTAAAAATTATACTAATAAACAGCAAGCTGTTGTCCTTCTGCCCAGGGTGGCTGAGCCATCTCTCCTCTGCATACTGGAGACAAAGAGCACAGCTGAGAGGTATTCTGGGGCTCTGCTTGGCTGTGTTGTCTTCCCCCTCATTCCACCACGAGCCCCAGGACAGCATGGAATGGAACACCCAACGAGACTGGAAACAGTGCAGAGCTCTGAGCATCAGGTCCTCCTGAGAGCAGGTGTATCTCCCTGAGTGGTCCCAGCAGGATGCTCTGGGCACCTGGGAGCAGGATCAGGGCTCTCACCTGGGAGGAGAAGCTCAAAGCCTCCTCACAGCGATACAAATGTCCAAGGCAAAGCCGCAAAGTCCCCAGGATTGCTCTGTGTCCCCAGGATTGCTCTGTGTCAGCACACACTTTACAATAAAAGCTGTGCTTCTCTGCTTCTCTGTTTTACTGCTTCCTCAGAAGGAGGGAAAAGATGAAATGGAGATATAAAAAATAAAGGGGTCATTTATAGTTAAGCACATTAGGGTGGGAGCGAGAGAATAAAGCGGTGAGAATGGCTCAGTGGGGCCAGGGGGACCCGTTCATGGGTACTGGCACACTCCTTGCTGGAACCCTCAGTGCCCTGCTGCTGTGCTCAGACCTCAGCTCTGCATCACGAGGGGCCTCCTGTGAGCCCCCGGCTGTCCCTGAGCCCAGGCTGCTCCTGCTTGTCATCCTTCCTGGGTGATGTAGAGGTGGCCAAAGCGGTGCTCACGTATGGCACAGCCCCACAGCATCGCGCGCAGGGACCGCGCTCTGTGCTGCTAATTAAACGCAGTCCCTTTCCTGTGATGTAATTTCATTTCTCCCCAAATTCTGCAGGGAAGGAACAGGACAAAAGGCCTTCCTTGCTGTGATTACACATTTCCGGGCCATTTAATTACATCCTTCAGCTCCTCAGACACTCACACAGCCAGCCGATGGAGAGCTGCCGTCCCACTGCCATCAGTTCCTGGTCCTCTCTCCTCCCAGCACCTGGGCTTTGGCCCCGTGTTTGCTGTGACCGTGTTCCCCATGGAGCTCCACTGGCTGCCACTGGGAGCTCGTGCCAGGATTGAGACTGTCCCTCAGGTCAATGCTGTGGCAGGTGACACCACTGGCTGCTTTTCCTCCATCCCATGGTCTGGGGTCCCCTCCACCTCCTGTGACCCCCCCGTGGCTTCCTGGAGCCCCACATGTTGCCCAGCTCCAGCAGCTTCAGACCCCTGTGTACCAGCAGCTGCAGCTGCTCCTGGCAAACCCAGGGACAGGGAACGCCCAGTTCTGGTGGCAAACGCAGCACCCGGAGCTCAGTGCAGGTTTTGACACTTGAGCACAGACACAAATGTTCTCCAGCCTTTACATCTTTTCTCCATTTTAACTCGTGGTCTCATTAGACTAATTTGTTTCCAGGTTGGAGGATGAATAATGAGCCCCAGCCTGTGGATGCATAATTAAGTTTTGATAGCGGATGTTTTTATCTAACCTTGTTTTCAGTTTCATCCTCAGCACCTGAATTACGTGGCAGTGTCTCGGGGCTGAAGGTGTGCCTTTGCATTAGACCCGGAGCTGTGCACCCACATGAGATGCAGCGATGCTCTGCCACCCCCCTGGGGCAGGACAGTGCCCAGCAGTGACACCAGGAGAGAAGTGACACCACGGGGTGACTGCTTCATTGGGTCATGGGGGCGACATCAAAGGAAAGAGAAATAATTTGTAACAAAACAGGTTTTCCATACCATGGTTGGTACAAACCCTTTCCTTGGTGTCTGGTCCTTGTGGGGTCTGCACAACAATAAATCCCAGAGGGATAGGATGGGGTCTGCACACCAACAAATCCCAGAGGAATGGGATGGGGTATGCACACCAACAAATCCCAGAGGGTTGGGACATCCCAATGGCAAAGGTCACCCAAAGCACTGCACTGACTCCTATGATCCTGACGCATTTGCTGGCACAGTCACCAGCCTCCACCTGCCCATTTTTATTCTCCTCCAATGTAATCAGCTTTGTTCCTACAATTATAACCCAATCCCACAAGCTCCTCAGGCTCACTGCCCTGTGCCCCACAGGTTCCCTTTCGGCATTACTGCCCACTGAGGTCTCCACACTCCGCACAGATCTCAGCTCACTGATTCCCTCCAGCCTTCCCCTTGTTCTTTTCAGCTCTGCGGGGTTTCAGCCAGGCTTTCCCACTGATCCTTTTGCCCTCTCACTGCTCCTACTGCTGTCACAGGGGCTTCCCCTAATTCCCTGTCTACAGGGGTGGGTTTAGGGATAAGGAAGCTTCGGGCTGGAGGAAGCCCATGGGCAGGGGTCGGAGCACAGCCGGACCGTGGAGCAGCAAGCACCAGGCAGGTACGTAGTGCAGATGTTAATAGCACCATTGTTTATCCTGCAGGATTGGAAAGGGTCTCCTGGGTCATCTGGGGCATTGCCCTTCAGTAACTCAGTCCGTGCTCAAACTATCCCTGGGGTATTTTTAGTCGATTCATGAATCCTTTTAGGAATTCGGCCCGGCGACCTCCGTCAGCAAACAATTCTTTTGCCTAATTGACTTCACTTTCTGCATGCCCTGTTTTAATGCTGCCTTTAAAGTTCCAGGCTTTTTCTTCCTCTCGCAGTGGCATTCACTGCTTGCTTCCAGCAGCTTTTTCCCCTATTCCAGCTCCCTTACTGGTGCATGGAAGAGGCTCTCCTCCAGCAGACGTGGGCTGGAGCTGCTCAGCATCCCCTGCCAGCATCCCCCAGCAGCAGAGCTGAGAGCAGGGCTCTGGGTGTTGCCTCTCGGTGTCCCCACCGTGCTGCCTGCAGCTGAGCAGCTGTCTGCAGGGTCCCTGCCTTCCTTCATGTCTTCAACTTTACCACTGAAGTAGCAACAGACAGTGAAGAAAGAGAATTCAGCTGATTTTTGTTACCAAGCTTTTCTCAATCATTTTTTTCTGTTTAGATCCACTGCACTGCTCTTTGCCCCCCACTCTCTGCCCAGGGTCCCTGCAGACCTAACAGTTTCATCATGATGAGCCGAATTAACCAAAAGTTAAAGTTTTGGTGAGCTGACTTGATCCCTTTGATGTGCACTGCAGTTACACAGACACAACATCCAGAACAGGGCAGCACCGGGGAGCAGCACTTCTGCTGCCATTGGCACCTCACTGACCCATCCTACACCCATTTTCCTTCCATCTTCTCCCATTTTAGCAAAAGGAGAAGGTGGGCAACAACTGGGGTGCATGGCATTGATTCAGCTGCCAGCTTAGCAGAGGATTTACCCCTGGAGGAATGGCTTTCAGTGCACAACTTCTGTATGCAGGAGGGAGCCTGGTGGGGGGACCTGAGCTGGGTGACTGCTCTGGGGCTTGGATGACCTCCGTGCATCCTTGGAATCAGTCAAGCAGAATTTCTTTTAAATAAACTATGCAAAAGTGCAAGATTCGGAAGAGAATTTCTTTTTCCCAGGAAAGCTGTACTTTAGAGAAAAAAATAAATGTAAAATGAAGATGGCCTGATTTGATGAAGTCAGCAGAGCTGCAGGCAGGACGGAGACCGTGCTCACCACCGCAGCCTCCAACTCTTCTCCAGAGCCAGCTGTAAATATTTGCTGCTGCTGGAGATCGGCTGAAAAGTTCCCCCATGCCCACTGTCCTATTAACTTGTAAATTACTTTATTCTATTGAAAAGCAAAAACTTAAATCCTGACTGATTTTAATTGAAAACAAAAGAAAAAAAATAAGGAAAAGTCTTTAAAAATAATAAAAACGTGGAGTGCAGTCTAATTAAGTACTTTCCAATTTGCCCCCAGATAGCTTTGTGCTCAGGAAGCACTGCTCTCAGTCTGTGTGCTGTTCTCTCTCCTCTGCTACACAAGTCGGTTGCTCCAGTTGCCAGGTGTGCTCTCAGAGCAGAGGTGAGCAGGCCTCAGCCCTTCCTCCTCCTCCAGCACAAACTGGGCTCGGCCACGTCCTGTGACACAGCTGTGACCTGGGGAGCTGGCACAGGACCAGACACCCAACACGAACTGGGGGTGCATGGACAGACCCAAGCAGTGCAGTGTACACTGGGACAGAGCTCGGAGAGGTCCTGGGACCTCCGTCCTTGGGGATGCTCAGTGCAGCTGCACACAGCCCTGGGCAGCCCGACTTGGAGCTGAGCTTGGCCTTGAGGTTTGCAGGGCTTTGAGCACCGGTCGTGTGCCAGCCCCAGGGTTCTGCAATGCTCGTCCCAGCACAGAATGCTCACAGCCCCCAGGGGCACATTGAGGACACGGGGGGATCCCGGGGGGGGACCTCAGCACCCCCTGATGCCCGGAGCTCAAAGCACCTCGAGTTTTCCTGGAGGAGGAAGGGGATACGCAAAGCCTTTCCAAATTACAGAGAGGCCTTTGTTATTTTAAGAGACTTCCACTCCCCCCTTCTCCCTTTGACTTTGTTACCTGATGCTCAAGGAATGCATTTTCCCCTCTATTAAATGTTTTAACCGTGTACGAGTTCCATCTTAATGTTAGCATCTTTAATAGTAGAATATTACCATATTAATTGCTATTGTGAACCAGGAGATACTTATATCATCCAGGCTTTCATTACCGTCATGGAGGGATTTTTCCTACTGAGTCAAAAGTGACCACTTTCCTTAATCCCCCGTTTAAAAGCCCTGCGACTCCTCCTGACATGCCTAGGACGAGGGGTGGGCGATGTTTTCCCAGGGACCAACTTGAAATTACACCATTCATTTCCCGGCGAGCCCCTTCCCAACCCACCGCAGTCTCCCGGCGCTCGGGATGTGGGCACTCTGTTTTTTAGCAATTAAGAGGCAGCCGCCTCCCCGGGCCCCCCCTGACCCCCCCTGCCCGTGGCGGGGAAGGGAGGACAAGGGGGAATTAGCCGGGAGAACAATGGGGATTCAATAAAGCCCGGATCAGGTTGCAGCCCTTTGTCGCCGGGACTCGTGCCGGGGGTTAATGGGGCAGAAGGAGATGGGAGCGGGGCGGCAGCGGGGCTGGGACACAAAGGGCACAGCGAGGGGACAGATGGGGACACGGACGG
>WBMW01012088.1:1836932-1848158 GCA_013396635.1 Penelope pileata | reverse complement strand
TTCCCCCCCAAAAGCCGTGCCACACGCGCAGCCCTAGATGCTCGGGCAAAGAGATAAATAAACGCCAGCCTCCAGTTTTTATGAGCCATTTAACTCCAAAATAGACCTCCAGTATCCAGTCCCCGCGCTGGATTTCCATATCCAGTCGCTCAGCCCTGCTTATCTTCATGTATGGCTGCCTCATGTTTAACACACAATTACATTTTCTCCCTCCAATTCCATTACAAATGGAATCGGGGAGGCATTGTTTGAAGAAATGTACTGCTTCAGTTCTAGTTATGTCGTACAATGCACGGAACAGTGGAAAAAATCTCGACACCAAAGAGTCAACACACACACACACACACACACACACACACACACAGAGGAGCGGAGCCGGCTCCGAGCGCTGCCCGCGCCCTTCCGCACCGCGCCGAGATCCGCGGCCCCGCGGAGGGAGGGACCGGGAGGGGCCGGGGCAGAGATAACCCAGCGATGGGAAGTTAATTAATTGCGTTAAACTATTGACTAACGACCTAGCCCGATCGGAATTCATTTAGAGAATATTAAAATCTGAGGAACAATAATAAAATTGATGCCGATTCCCAGCGGAAGGAGATGGCCAGCAAATTGGATACTTTTCTTAATCTGGCGTAAATAATAACACGGCTGTTCCCACTCCCTCTCAGGCCAATTCCCCTATCATTTATTCCAGGCTCCAAAGCCTGCTTCCATAATTGATATCAGTTACTCAATGAGTGCTTCTCGCGTTTGTTCTCGTTAGCCGTTATAATTACAAAGTTCAGCCTGGGCGGCCGGGAGGGGTCGGATGGACCAGCGGGGGCAAACCGAGCCCCGCTCCCCCCACCGGGGCCGCGGTGCTGGGGAGGATGGACGGGACGGGACGGGACGGGACCGGGCGGCACGGGACGGGCCCGGCCCGGCCCTGCCAGGGCCTCAGCCCCCGCCTCGGGGCTCTGCTCCGCGGGGTGCGGCCGCGATGGGGAAGGGATAAGAGGGTCCCCGCCCCGCCGGGCTTCCATCGGCGCAGGTATTACTATTTCGTTATTTATTCACTTATTTATTCATTTATAAAGTGTTTACTTAGCTCGGTGCAGATGTAACATCTCATTTACAGGTTGGCCGCGGGGCAGAGAAACAATTGGCAACAGAGGAAGGAAAAAAAAAAAAGATCTCGGGAGAATAAAGAGGGAGAGAGGAGGGAAGGAGCCGCTGTGTGCGAGCCCGGCTCCTCCTTGTCCCCCCCGGCCCCTCTAGCACCCCTGGTCCAGCAAGAGGACCCCGGGAAACTGAGGCACGAAGCGTCCGCGTGGAGGCATCGAGGCCCGAGCACCTCGGAGCGCACCGGCCCCGCTTTCCCAGCGGTTCTTTGGAGGAACCGATGCTCTCCTGCCCCTGCAGCAGCGCGAGGGGTGAGCGGCGGGGAACGTGCCAGAGGCGGGGATCGAACCCGCGGCCCTCCGAGGTCCGTGCCCCGCGGCCGGGCCCGGGAGCGGCGTCCCCGGGGTGCGCAGCCCGCGGCGGCCCCGCCGCATCCCTACACACGGGCGCTGACGGGCGGCAGCTGCTGATTGTTTAAACGAGGAGGCGGTTGCTTAGCAACCCATAGGAGGCTCATTACCGAAGCCACAGTGATTAACAAAAAAGGGTATGAAAGTAAAATGGATTAATTATTTAATTAACTAATTGATGATCAACTTCTTTTTAATTATTCACTTAATTAAAGAAGTGTAACTACAACACTGCCCTTATCAAGTGTGTTGATATACTGACAAGATTTCAAAGACAAAAAGAAGAAGGAGAAGGAAATAAAACATTTTTCTTCCCCACCGCTGGCGCGGTGGCTGTGGTCTGGGAGCTGCTCGATGGGGTCTGGGGGTCCCTGATCCCCAGTGACCCCAAAATGCCCCAGGAAGGGCTCAGGGCATCACCTCCATCCCATATGGGGCAGCGCTGGGGCTCTGTGTGCCTCCCACCATGGAGCATCAACGTGGCCTCTAAGGAGGAGTTATGGAGGCCGCCTGCATCCTAAATCTGGACTGAGCTTTTCGCCTCCACTCAGTGATGGTGAAGAGGAAGGCTCAGACCCGTGGGAGGGTTGTGCATGGCTGTGAACTTCACCACCACTGCATGTGCTGAGGCAAAGGGTTCGGGCAACTCTGGAGCAAAGGGCGTCGCAGTGACCCCAGGGTTTGTGCATGGCACACAGCAGAGCAATCTCTGTGAGCATGGGGACAGCACGGTGCGTGGGGACAGTCGTGGGGGTCCCATGGCAGCGCCCACAGAGCTCCCTGCAGCGCTGCAGAGGGGCTCTGCTTTATGATGGATTCGTTCTCTCTGCTCTGCCCAGCAAGTGCCCGGCTCTCCCTGCGCTGCGCTAATTTTGTTTCTGTTATTTTTTTGTTTTTCCCAAAGTAAACAGTGCAGCTCGTTGAAAACATTCCCCTCTCTATTAATTTACCCCTAATGACAGAGATGGCTCTGTGATCAGCAGGGAGATGCGGGGAGTGGAGCCCGCCCGGCGTTCCCAGTTAGCACGGCCGAGGGGAGCGGGACCGGATCGATCCCATTGACCCATCGGAGCGCGACTGGATTTGCTGTTGGTGTGTGGAGGGAAGGGCAGCTCCGAGCAGCTCTGCACGGCGTTACCCGCTCTCCTGAATCCCTCGCCTCCATCCTTGGTGCTCGGGGACCTTCCCTGCAGCTCGCCCATTTGCGGGGCCATAGGAGGGTAGAGGAGGTGGTCCCACGTCTCCATTGCTCGTTCCCTGCACCTCCATCAGGTTTTAAAAGCAACCACCAAACCTTCCCCTCCGTTGCAATCATGCATCTAATCCCCTAACTCTCTTAATTAAGCAGAGGGAAGTTTAAATTGCTCTGGCCATCTTTGGGGGGATTATGTATTTCAATCATCATTACAGCATGGCTATTTGTGATACCAGGAGATAGATAGCTGTATCCATCGTATCATCAGCCATGCAAATTATAATCCCCCCAAAGACATTTAAATTACAATTTCAAGTACCGGTGCCTGGACGTAGGGCATGGAAGGATGAGGAGGGGATGTGGGGTGTGGGTGACCCCCTGTGCCGCAGCTCTGCCTTGGGATGGTGATGGTGGGCGCGTGTTGGGGAGAAGGTCCTCCCATCGTGGGGTTCCTTCCATGCGATGGGGACCGGGGTGTGCTGGGCTCCCTCCCTGGGGGCCGTGGGGCTCTCGTTACCTCTGCTGTAGGCGCACGCAGAGGGCAGGACGCGGTCTGGAGCGGTCTCATTTTCATGGAGCTGCACTTGGGGGTTCCCACTGACACGAACGGAGCTGCTGAAGCATGGCGAGAGGAGAGGAGATGCTGCGAGTGCGGAGAACTGCTCAGGGGTGTGTGTGTAACTGTGAAATCAGACCCTTTTAAAGCATGGATTATTGACTGAGTAGATCTAGCCGGCTCCTTTAGGGCCATTAGTGCTCGTAAGCACTTGGTTATTTTACACTCGGAACATACAAGGGAGATCGTGTCCTTTTTAGGCTGGGGATGGCGAGGAGAAGGAATTCTCCTGTTCCTCAGAGTAAGTGAAAATGACGGCTCGCGACCCACTGGAACAGAAAGAGACACACGTCTGAGGAAATGAAGCCACTTTCTGGCTTGACAGCAGTAAGATTGCAGGCTAAATTCTAACTCGGCGAATTTTTGTAGATTGAATTTGAATTGCAAAGAACTTAAAACCTATGCCTTAAATGGAAGGACACAAAACTCTTCAAATCTGTGCCAGGGAAACATTAAGAGCCCAAATAAATGGGCTTGGCTGGCGTCGTCCTTTGGAGAAAGGGCAGCCCAGCTGAAAAACTGATTTCTTCCTCTGTTTTTAAACACAGAGATCGTGTTTTCCGCTTCATCAAATAAGCAGGAGCATTATTATTATTTGCATTGTGACTTCGGCACAGACAGCAACACCAGAGCAATGGCCGAGGAGCATCCCTCTCCCTCCCTGCGATCAGAGCTGCATCCCTGGCCTGCCACGGGGCAGAGCTGGGGGAGGTTTGGGTACCATTTGGAGCTAGGGCAGAGCAAGGAGCTGTGCTGGAAAGGACAGGGAGCTCTGCTCACTGGCAGCCATGCAGAAAGCTTGGGATCTTGTTCCACAGTGCTACAGCCATGCCCAAACCAGCCTGCTGTTGTCTGACAGTGTGGTGACTCGCTGATGAAATCGTTCCCCCTGAGCACCCCCAAGTCCAACCATCAACCCGTGTGTAGTCATAGCCCAGAAATATCATAGAATCATGAAGGCTGGAAAAGAACTGTAAGATCACCAAGTCCGACCATCAACCCATCCCCACCACGCCACCAAACCACGTCCCTCAGTGCCACATCTCCACGTTCCTTGAACCCCTCCAGGGACGGTGACTCCACCACCCCCTGGGATGTCAGAAACCCTGCAGGGAGGAGCTGGCTGAACCCCTCCCTGCTGCCCGAATCCAGCAGACACCCACAGGAGGGGCTGAGAACGTTCAGCCTAAGTTCAAAGCACTTTCATAGGGGGTCACCCAGGCTTGGCTTTAGTAAGGGAGAAAAGTCTCAGACTCTTTGTTATAAAGACCAAATCCAGTTCTTATGGTTGTCCCAAGGATTTGTCCATGCCTTGTGACTGTGAGCCACATTTTTCTGTCGAGGAGGACCTGGTGCCAAGTCACTGCCTCCAGGAGCAGGATGTCCCGTCCTTGCCTTGGTGCTGGAACCACTGCTGCTTTACAGCATTCTTTGCCCTCCTGGAGCAATGCCCAGGAGAGGAGCAGTGCTGCAGTGGGATCAGACACTGTGGCGATGGGCATGGAACACGCCAATGTCCCCAGCGTGGGAACGGTCTGGGGCTGTCGGTGTCACCTAAGCTGCCTCAGATCTATTTCTCCAGCATGGCCGTGCCCTCTTGCTCTGAGTCTTAAATCACACCCAGGTCATCTTCCTGCCTTGGGAACCCCCACATCAAAGCAGGGCTGGGGAAAGCAGCGCCGGCCGCTCGCCCCGATCCGAGGCGCGGAGATTAGAGGATCTCTCCACCGCTTCTCCAGAGCGCGCGAACCTGGCGAAAAATCTCCGGGGAGTTTCTCTCTGGGGGAACCTTATATTTCCTTGCTGATTTTTAAAAGTCTACTGTTAACACTGCGAGAGATTTTTTAGCACCAAACTCTTGATGGATGCTGGGTTTGTAGGAGCTGTAAATGTAAATTGTTTTTCCTCTGGCCACTTGTGTTTTATTTGAAACGTACAAAATCTGAGTGTGTAGTTCCTGAGAGCTGGCCTAGAGAACAGCAGCACTCCCGAGTAGTTTGTCTCCTATCAAACGGCATTAATAATTTAGTCTCTAATTAAAAGTGAGGTCAAACAATGAAAAATGACTGAGCTAAATAGTTACGCCGTGATGTATTAACGTGACTGGTGGGGTTTAATGGATGGAGGGAACGCTGTTGTTTGTTTATGTACAAAACACTTCCAGTCAAAGGCAGTCCCGGGGAAATGTATTTAACTAAAATCTTTTACAGGTTACCGAGTCAATGGCTTGAACAGACAATTTTTACACACCTTTTATTTCCTTCAATTTGCTCAGCTACCTGCAAAACAGCTTCTCTTAATGACGAGGGGAGAAAAACCCACCGCTTTGGTGCCTCTCAGGCTTGCTCAGCAGCTGATGAGAACACACAGAGGTGTCTGAGGGGACCTAAGACATCCCAGGGAAGGCATTTTGGAGGGAGCTGGGGCTTATGCTCTGGAGACGCTTTGGGTGCCTGTGCCCAGCACGCTCACAGCCTCTGCTCTGTGGAGCAGCAGACCCAGAGAGGTTTTCTAGAGAAACCCAAGGAAGGGAGCAAGAGGAGACTGCGGCCTCCAATGTGCAGAGAGGGAACCTGGGAAAAGGGCTCTGACCCGTGTGGGAGCAGGATCCAGAAGTGAGGTGCAGACAAGTGAAATGGGATGTCAGATCCCCTGAGATGGCTCTTGCCAAAAAGCCAGGTGCCTGGAGTCTCCAGCCTCTTCCACCAGACCAGCTGTCCCACTACACAGCTGCAGAGTGCATCTTCAAAGGCAAGTTGTTCAATGCTCTCATGTGATGGAAATGGGGAAAAGTTTCCCATTGAGGGCATGAATGTATCCCTTACTGGGTCCTCTGTATCATTTAGTTGGAAGATGTACACTTCTGACCCATCAGCCAGGACTCCGATGTCCCTGCATGGCATCACATCCAAATGTGTGTGATGATATGTCTGGGATGCTCGCTGGGGACACTGGCTTCCATTTCCAGGGCTCCAGGGTTAAGATGTTGGATCCTGCATAGACCTACAATCACAGCTACATGCATGGCTAAGGAAGGAGTGGTGATTCATCTTCGATGTGATAGGCAAAACCAGGATCCTCCATCACAGACATGGACCCAGAGGTGCTCTGTGCTGTCCAAGCTCAACAGATGTACCTGGAGGTGGGAATAAGTGCAGCCCTGAGAAGCCCAGATTTCTTTACAGCACTGTATGCAAACAAAAAAGAAAACAGAAGTCCCCACACTTAAATATTTAGCCTTTATTTATTTACATTTTCAGCTGGCAATCTTTATATAAAAAAGACAGGAAGTTGGAGTTTTGCACCTATTTCATTTAACACCACTTAACTCCTGGCACTGGCCCAATATGTCTCCATTAAGTGGAGACTTTGCAAAAATTGTCCCAATTAAGCAGCAGCGTTGCGATTTGCTGTTGTTAGGCTAAACTGGTTCCCTGGGAGATGTCCTAATGAGGTATCCATCTTGATTAAGTGCAGACCCGTGAAGTGCTTCCCAATTAAAGGACAGAGAATGCATGTATATTATCCAAAATTCTTAAAAACAGTCACCTGAGGGATCTCCTCCGGGGCTCACTCCCCAATGGGCAGTAGCAGTGTTTGCTCTGACATTGGAGGATGCTGCCCAGACCCATCACAGGTGGCCATGTGCGGCCAGCACCACCTTCCTTCTGCATAGATCCCAGTGCTCAGAGCGGCTGAAGGGGATGGTCCAGTGGGTGAGAGCCCAACCAGGTGTAGGTGTCACTGCTATGTGTTTACACAGCTTTTTCGCTGCAGGTTCATTGTAGGTTTTCTTTGGAGTCTTGGACAGATCACTTGTGATCTCAGGTCACCTTTATGAAGCACTGAGCTGAGAGAAGTGCATTACAGGTAGGAAGGACTCAGATAACAGTTTTTTATGAGGACGAGAAGGATGTGTGGCCACGGAGGCCCATGGAGAGACAGCCTGGAAGGGGACGGTGAACCTTCCATCTCCATGCTGTGGCTGCAGACTGCTGCCGGCGTGTGCAGCAGGAGGGCAGGAGGCAAAGGTCTGGGTGGTGATGGGAAATCCTCAGTGGTTATAAGGAAAAGAAACTCAACCCTTTCCCATGAGACTGGTGCAGCTCGTGGAGTCTCCATCCATGGGATTTTGAGGAAGTTGGTCCGGGCCTGGAAGCAGCTTTGCTTGGGCAGGAGGCTGGATGGAGGACCCTGAGGCTGGATGGAGGACCCTGAGGCTGGATGGAGGAACCTGAGGTTGGATGGAGGACCCTGAGACTGGATGGAGGACCCTGAGGTTGGATTGAGGACCCTGAGGTTGGATGGAGGAACCTGAGGCTGGATGGAGGACCCTGAGGTTGGATGGAGGAACCTGAGGCTGGGTGGAGGAACCTGAAGATGGGTGCAGAACCTTGAGGTGTCCCTGCCAGCAGGTCCCAGTGGAGCCGTGCCTGTGGGGCTGGGGCTAAGGTGGGCTGAGGGGCTCCCCCAGCAGCTCCCACCCTCCTGGCTGCACCAGAGCAGGGCAGACCCAGTGGGGGCTGCCTGGGGCAGATGTGAGTTAGGAGGGGTGGGGGAAAGGGCACAGCCATAAACGCCATCTGGGGCTTTGAGAAGGGAGAAACCACATGAAAGTGAGGTTCTTTCCTGGGAAATGGGAACACACTTTGTTCCCTTTCAATAACTTTCACTTTAGTTTAAACCAACAAAAGTCCATTTGTCAAGTGTTAATATTCACCCAATGTCCAGAGGACATACCTTGAAAGTTATTTATAACAGGATTTTTTTTTTTTTTTCCCCAAGGAAACAGTGTTCTCATTCCATATTTCTTCTCTGCTACAGAATTACCAATCAACTGTTTTGGAGTCATTTTAAATACAATTATAAAGAATGTGATTAGGACAAGTGCAAAAGAAGTTAAACATAATCAATTCCTCAGTGCTGCCTCGTGGTTTACATTTTAGTATCATTTAAGGGGATTTGTGCCAACCTTTTGTAGTAGATTAAAGACAGATATTTTGTTTGTTACAATCAAACCTATGATTTCGGTTTTATAAATTTTTAAAATATTAATTATAGTTCGAAAAGTACACGGAGGTGAATACATTAACTAGTTTCCTGCTTAGATAGCAACTATTTGGTGTTTGGCATTAGATTAGCAAGGAGCAGGTTGGGAATTTTAATCCACCTTGTTAAGTTATTAAATTTTCTTTATTTACATACAGATCTTACTTTCATTAACATTGTAACAGGTGCTCATTAACAATTTATCATTTGCAAGGCAGAAACAAAAAGAGATTTTGCTACAAAGTTTTCTCTTCTGTGTGTCTCAATTATACGATGTGGCAAGGCTGAAATAATTACAAATAGTGTTTTATGGCACAGCTCAAAACTTGGGCCTGTGTGGAAAAATGGGTGATCTCTGAACATTTCACTGCTTGGAATTTCACTCGGCATAGTTATGTACATAATTCTTCTTTTCCTTTTTAAAAATTGGCGTATTTTCATTCTAAAAATTCGATCACATTAGAAGTATTTGGGTTCACAAAAGTACATACCCGTTATTCCATCCTGCTTATCCACATCTAAAGCAAAGACTAATAGAATTTTAATATGATCTGTAATCACACTAAAAACTGTAGTTCAAAATTCCTGAGCATCACTTCAGTGCTATTGAATAGCCCTGGATCTAATTAGCATAATCATTTGCAGAGCCCTTGGAGTCCTATTTTCACAACCTTTTTATATTCTGAAAACAGGGGGTTTATAGTTTCTTTCTATTTTTTTTNTCCCCGTCCTCATCCCCATCCCCATCCCCATCCCCATTCCCATCCTCATGGCCATCCACATCCCCATCTCTGCAGGAGCTGTTCTCCTCCCAGCAGTGAGGGCTCACTCCCACCAGGTCCTTTCTTCTGGCACTCCAATACTTTTGGCACTGCTCTTCAATTTGGAGGATAGAGCCCTTGCTTGAGCCTCTGCCATTTGCAAGGCTTCCAGCAATCGGTGCATCGCGCTGGTCTGCACCCACGGGTGATTTAGGAGTGTTCCTTGGGCTTCCAGCTCTCACTCCATGTAGGAATCCAAAATCTGGGCTGGGGTTGCTTTTCCCAGGGTTATCTGAACTGAGCTCAGCTCCAGCTGCATGGGGCTCCTGCAGCAGCGCAAGAACTAGTGTTGGTGTTCTTTGAGCACCAGCAGTGTTCCAGGATGGCTCTCGCCTTGCGTGATGCGGACTGTGTGTGTGGTGAAAATGATCTTAGTGCTTCACTGGGTGTATTTTTGATCAGTTTGAGCAGGAAAATATGATGGGGCCCCACCAACTCTTAGGCACATCCAAGTGTTGATGCTCGGCACCCATCTCACTGCTGTGGCTTATGCAGTGTCCTAAGGAATGGTTAGAGGAGATGTTTTGATACATCTCACATGCCAGGCCTGGCTCCCTTCATTCTCATTTCTGCTTGGTGTCACATAGCTCACACCAGGACTGGGGGACCTCAGTAGCCTCATTCATCCTGCCAGGAATCTCACCTGTGAGAATGGGGAGCAAGAAAAGGAAAACCCATGGCTGGGCTGCTGTGGGCAGTCATGGGTAGTCATGGATGGGATCAAACTCCTTTGGCTTCTCCTTTAAAATGCATTTTGTGGGTGTCTGGTGCTCTTGGTTTAGTGCTCTTCTCACCGCTGATGCTTTGTCTTTGCCTCGTGCTTGGTGCATTTCTGGGCTGTCGCTTTATTCCAAGCTGCAAAGTGATTCTCCCTTCTGTAATTTGAGGACTTCTGTGGATTGAACATCAAAGCAGGCTGAGAGCCTCGCTCTGTCTCTCAAGACTGATTCCCGCAATTAGAGTTTTCCTAAATCCTTTTTAATTTATCATTGCTTTCACAACCCCCAGCCACATGGTGCTGGATTCCAGATCTCCTTTATTTCCCCGCTCTGCACATTGCAGCTGCTGTCACGGGCTGGGAGCGTTGTTCCTGGCTCCAGTGTGGGCTGTGTGCTTCCTCCCACACCTGATTAACGTTGTGGTGATTGGAGCAGCCAGGTGTGGGAGTGCTCTGGGGCAGGTGCACCTCCCAGATTTGCTTTGGAAGACTTTGAACTGCACCTTGGTGCTGTCTGTTTTCAGGATAGATGCAGACTGTTGTTGCTGTCTCGGCAGATCAACATGCCTTGGCTTCAATGAAGACGGAGCAAAGGCAGAGGAAGCATCCCAGAAGGGCCTGATGGGCCCAGCTGCATGGACACGGCTTTGTCCTGGCTTGCAGGGTCTGTGCTGCTGGGCTCCCGGGGTGCAGCCGTGCCATGCTGCAGGGATAGCCCTGCCTGTGCTTCCTCCATGCCCTCCTCACCCTCCCCTGCCTGCACCAGCAGCGCTGCCATCCCTTGGCATTGCCATCCCTTGCCAAGGAGCAGTCAATCTNAACTGTAGTTCAAAATTCCTGAGCATCACTTCAGTGCTATTGAATAGCCCTGGATCTAATTAGCATAATCATTTGCAGAGCCCTTGGAGTCCTATTTTCACAACCTTTTTATATTCTGAAAACAGGGGGTTTATAGTTTCTTTCTATTTTTTTTTTTTTTTGGCATAAGAGCGGGGCACAGCACAATTCCCCTCTCCCTCCTGCCTCCCCCTGCCCTCCCAGGCTGCCGTGCCCCAGCAGCTCCCAGAGCTGTGAGCCCCAAAGCCTTGGGGACAGCTGAAGGTGCTGGAAACCTTTCCCTTTTGCCTAAAAAATCACACATTTGATACACCCATCCCACTTCTTCCCATTGTCTTTGTCTATTGGAAGGAGGTGAGCCTCCAGCAGCCCCATCATCACAGCTGCCCCTTCCCCATCCCCATCCCCATCCCCATCCCTATCCCTGTCCCTATCCCTATCCCTATCCCTATCCCTATCCCTATCCCTATCCCTATCCC
>WBMW01012088.1:1820459-1836528 GCA_013396635.1 Penelope pileata | reverse complement strand
AAGGAAAACCCATGGCTGGGCTGCTGTGGGCAGTCATGGGTAGTCATGGATGGGATCAAACTCCTTTGGCTTCTCCTTTAAAATGCATTTTGTGGGTGTCTGGTGCTCTTGGTTTAGTGCTCTTCTCACCGCTGATGCTTTGTCTTTGCCTCGTGCTTGGTGCATTTCTGGGCTGTCGCTTTATTCCAAGCTGCAAAGTGATTCTCCCTTCTGTAATTTGAGGACTTCTGTGGATTGAACATCAAAGCAGGCTGAGAGCCTCGCTCTGTCTCTCAAGACTGATTCCCGCAATTAGAGTTTTCCTAAATCCTTTTTAATTTATCATTGCTTTCACAACCCCCAGCCACATGGTGCTGGATTCCAGATCTCCTTTATTTCCCCGCTCTGCACATTGCAGCTGCTGTCACGGGCTGGGAGCGTTGTTCCTGGCTCCAGTGTGGGCTGTGTGCTTCCTCCCACACCTGATTAACGTTGTGGTGATTGGAGCAGCCAGGTGTGGGAGTGCTCTGGGGCAGGTGCACCTCCCAGATTTGCTTTGGAAGACTTTGAACTGCACCTTGGTGCTGTCTGTTTTCAGGATAGATGCAGACTGTTGTTGCTGTCTCGGCAGATCAACATGCCTTGGCTTCAATGAAGACGGAGCAAAGGCAGAGGAAGCATCCCAGAAGGGCCTGATGGGCCCAGCTGCATGGACACGGCTTTGTCCTGGCTTGCAGGGTCTGTGCTGCTGGGCTCCCGGGGTGCAGCCGTGCCATGCTGCAGGGATAGCCCTGCCTGTGCTTCCTCCATGCCCTCCTCACCCTCCCCTGCCTGCACCAGCAGCGCTGCCATCCCTTGGCATTGCCATCCCTTGCCAAGGAGCAGTCAATCTGCAGGAGCATTTTGTTTTAATAGACACAGAAAATGCCTAGAAATTAATGTAGAAAGGACACAGGCACAGTACCTCCTCCTCCTGTGCTGCTCCCTTCCCACCGTCCATTTGGTAGAAGCTTTCGAACTGCTTCACTCCAGCAAAATCTTTGCACAGTGAAGCTGTCCCTGATTGTGTTATTTTAAAAAGTCATTTTCCCCACCCCAGAAAGTTTTTATCTACAGCATTTCTTTTTTTCTCGCTGGCTTAAATAGCCTCGTGTCTCTCTCTCTCAAAGTAAAATAGACAGTGCCTTTATTTATCCTGGTAGTACTTTAAACTACAATAAGATAAATGGGCACAATTATAGATGTGTACCAGAATAGGAACATGTGTTCCAGCATATGTGATGCTAACCTAAGCAGACATCTAAATGTACTTCTCAGATAACAAACATCACACACACACATATTTATTAAACTCGGTAGCAGCCTTTGCCATCCTTTTCAGCTACTTTTAAACAGCTGGTGAACTGTCAAAATCACGTTAAATATTTTAACAAACAAGTTAAATATTTTTAGTTGTTTCTGTGATGGTAGTAAAAACCCAGGGTGGTGTAAATCTGCCTGCTTTGGGAAAACGCCCGAGAAAAAGCAGGGGATGGTTTCACTCGGCTGCAGGTTCCCAGCCAACTTTCCCTGCACAGGATCCACCCGCGCTGTGCAGCAGGGAGCAGGCATCCAACCCCACCGATGTGCAATGGGGAAACGACCTACACTCCTTCCCACTGGATTTACTGTGGGCTAACACAGAAAAATAGATCACAGGGAGCTGCTAAATGTGTATTTCTGGCAGCTGGGTGTTTGTGGTGCTCTGCTCCTCCCCACAGAGCTGATCCCAAATCCTGCAGAGCATCACACGTGGCCTCAGCTGCACAGAGGCTCTTGATGCTTCGGGGCACGCTGGAGGCTCTGAGTAGTGACCACTGTATCACTGACAGTCAGAGATCTGCAAACAGACCCTCCTCGTGCCAGCTCAGTGCAATGGAGCAAATCCACAGTGAAAAGGCATGGGGCAAGAGCCCTTTCTTTTTAATATACATGAAAAAGGTGAGCGTTGCAATGTGTGAGTGGGAGATAATGACAGGTGAATAAAAAGAAAGACAGCGACGTATCCAGCAAAGTGTCAGATTGATAAATAAATGAACAAAGACAGGGGAATAAAAGGCTGTTATGAAATATATCAAATCCGATCTGATACGGATCGTGTTGCGGGAAGTTCCGTCTTCCTTTGCTGAGACAGGAGTCAAGGACAAACAGTTTGTCTGCGATTACGAGCTGTCCAGGCTGGGGAAATAAATGCACCTGGAAGCCTGCTCCATCCCTCCAGCCCTTGCAGTGCTCGAGCAGCTGCGTGCCAGCTCCAGGCAATTGGTTTCGTGGGGAGTTCCCTCTGCAGAATTAATACAAACTGCTCCTGAGCGGATTATGGGCTCCTGAAAGGCTGAAGAAGAAGGAAAGCACAGCGCAGGCTGCATCCTCACAGCTGGCTGGGGGAAGCAGAGCTGGGATACCAAGGAGTGACGTTACGTTTTGCTGTATTGGAGAAATGATAGACCAAGCAGAAAGTGCAAGATCTGGGCAGGAGCTGCTTACTGAAGGGAGAACCAAGCCATGGGGGTGTGGTGGATCCTGGAAAGAGATCTCAGCATCCTGAGAACTGCACTGCAGAGCTGTGGAGCTCCCGCTTCATCACACTGAGGTGTGCTGGCAAGGGGAGCAGCAATGCGGTGTCCATGAGCAGCAGAGGGGCACAGGGGGTGGTGAGGGGGGCTGTCAGCTCTCAGCAGCGCGAGCACCCCTGCCACCAAGGGGGGAACTGGTTTGGAGAGAGTGGGATCAGGTCTGTTGGAACGCACCTGGAGAAGGTGATGTCTGGAGGCAGGAGGCCAGCACGGGCATCTGCTTCCTGCTGGAAAATAAGAATGTCAGGGCTCACCGGGGGGCAACAGCAGAGAAAAGTCCACTCTGGGATGGGTAACACTGAAACAGCGATGTGGTGGGGGTGCAGAGCTACCTGGAGCAGCTGGAACGAGGGACAGGAGAAGCAGTCCCTGAGGATGCCCCCATCCAGCCTTGGGGGTCTGCAGGTGGGCTGAGGTGGGACCGTTGGTGAGCACTGCCTCTCCCCAGGGCTCGCAGAGAAGGGCTGGACAAACAGAGGGCGTTTTGCTACACAGCTTTTTGATGTCAAGGTGATTTTTTTTCCCAGCAACAGGAATAAGGAATTTACAGGAAACGGTGTGGGCAGAACGTGGTGCGAGGCGTTTGGAGAACACTGGCAGACGGCTGCAGCCGTCTCAGCAGCGATGGAACCCATCCTAGAAAAACTCAGGAGGGATGCAGGCTTGAAAGGCCTGGCAGGAGCTGCAGGCAAGGAAGTTTGAAAATTTCCAAACCCGGACTCAAAGGAGGGTTTGGATCGGGATTGGGAGCAGATTCCCAATATCACAAACCAGTGTAGCTGTGTGAGTTGTATCAGTGCTCCCTCTACCAGCACTGCTAACGTTATTTTTTTTTTGCTGTGGAAAGGAAGACTGAAACAGATGCTGGCAGTGTGACAGACGTGGGGCTGGGATGCTGAGTGCTGCTGGCTGCAGGTCTCTGAGCACAGCTCCCAGCCACAGCCCCGAGGAGGTTTCAGCACTCGGTCGAAGAACATTCCTTTGTCTCCATCAGCTCCACTCAACAGCAGCCACCGGGCACTGCTTTCTGTGTCGAGCACCTGGTCATTAGAAAGCGAGGCCGAGTGTTATTCTTCAAGCCTTAGATCAGCTCGTGGAAGCCGAGATGTAATGGGAAAACCTTACTCTGGAAATTCTTGCATCGTTATCGCAATTTATACTTTAAAGAGCTCCAGTTTTATAGCAAAGGGAAAAAAAAACACATTCATTTTCATCATTTCAAAGCTTATTAAAAGGTTTCAAATATTATTTATTGCAATTCTGCACCAGCTCTAATTCACTCATTAATTCTATTCATCTTGAAACTAATTTTAAAGTTTCAAAATTTACCATAGCATTTTGAGAAGTTAAAGTAACTTTCAAGATGAATAGAATTAACGTTTCCTTTCCCTCCTTACAAACTGGTTTCACCTTCAAATGCAGACCATGACCACACCGTGCTAATAGCTGTAAATGTGCTCTCTGTTTAAGGTTTCAAACCCATTACTTGACAGCTGACGTGGAACACCATTTCGCTGATCCCGGTCCTGATTTCAGTGAGAGGTGGTGCAGACTCCTCCAGGAGCTGCCCAATACATTTGTACCCCAAATACATTTCTGCAGCTGAAGAGATGGAGTGAAGCATTTTTTTAATTTTACCTGTTTCTTTGCATACATTTTCTATTTGCTCTACTGCTCCTCTGACCAAAGACCGCACGGTCTGACAGGGCTGTTGCAAATGTTGATGATTTTCTGCACGGGGAACATCTGGTTCCCAAGAAAATGAAGCGTTGTTTTCCTAATGGCTACAGGAGGATGTCTGGGTTTAATCCACCTGTGAGGGCTGCTTATTTTTGAAGCTTCATACCAACACATGGGATGTGATGCTTCCTGGATCCCATGGCATAGCTGTGGCCTCAGCATTGCCAAAACCAGCCTTCATATCCCAAAGTCTTCAGATTACAAGAAGTTTCTCTCTTCCTTGTTAAGTTCCTGCAGGACCTGACGGAGCAGGCACGGTTCTTTCTTTCACCGAGTGATCCCAAATTCCTCCCTGCAATGAGGCAAGAATGGAAAATCTCAGCAGAAAAAGAACCCATTGTAGACCTGGTGAATGGGCTGTTCTCAGGTTTGCGTCACTGGGGCAAACCGAGCCAGGGCCGTGCTGTGGGGAAAGCAAACACCTTCCTCCGAGGGCTTGCTGCTCTTCGTGGAGTGATTGCTTTCATCCTGAGATGCTAAAAGTCCTGTACATCAGCTCTGTTTTCTGACAAACATCACGCTGCCTTTCTTCTGGCAGTGAAGATGCCCGAGATTATTTGCAATAAGTGTTTCTGAAGCTTTGGGTGCTTTATTTTTATGTTCTGAAGTGATGATGTCTCTGCAGTGAAAAGGCAGCGAGAGCTTCCTTCTGAGCAGCTTCAGCTGTGCCCGGGTGGTCTGAGGGGTGTCAGTGATTTGGAAAGGTCTGCTGGCGAAACACAGCTCAGAAACTGCTCTGGAGGCAGATTCTGGGAGGTCATTGCTGGGCTCAGGGTTGGTGCTCATCCTCTGCTGCAGAGCGAAGAGGAGGGATGTGTTGTGAGCATGGATCTAGGGAAATGTCCTTGATGGGTGCATTTATCATTTGAACCCTGGAGAGGTGGTTTTTTTTTTTTTTTTTTTTTTGAGACCTGGAATTGTCACAGAACCCTTCTGGTTTTCCAGAGGTTCATGGGTACCACTGGGGTAGGTTTCCTGGGATGGCTCAGGGCAGTTGGAAATGAAGAGGAGACCCTTTGCCATCTGTAGATGAGGTCAAGAGGTAGAGGCAGAAGTGCTTCCTTTGCATCCTAGGAAACAAACCTGGACTTGGCGTGAAGCCAGGAAGAAAACCAATAAGCTCTAAGCAATAGAGTGCAATTAGAAATCGGCTCAGGGTGAGCATGGCTGTGGTTACCCACACCCAAACCCTCCAGAAATCGCAGGTACAGCGTGCCCAGAGATGGAGAGCAGACTCACCAGCCCTGGGCTGCAGCTGATGAGGGAAGGGCTCTCCTGGGCTGCCTCTAACAAAGGTCCCTGGGGCTCTGACACCACGTAGTGGCTTGGGTAGGGGGTTGGTAGTTTGCTGCTTGAAATCCCTTCAAACAGGGACCGGCCCCGTTTCTCCTTGTGGTGCTGCAGTGCTTGAGATCCAGGCTGCACCGCAGCACAACATAACTCTCTTTTATGCCTGTGGTCACTTGCCTCGATTTTATGTGTGGCAAGTCTGGCAGCGTGGATATAGTGCCGGAGCCCACAGTGGTGTCAGGGAAAGTGTCTGAGTGAAGCATTTTATGGCTTGGCTGGATTTATTTCCTGGCTGGAACACTTCCACCGCTTTCCTTTGGCCGCACCTGAGCTCCAGCGTGCGGTTTCCTTGTTTTCCTTTCCCTTAAGGCTCCTGGCTCCGCTTGGAGGAAGCGTGGGGCAGGAAGCTGTGCCGGCACTCTGCACGTCGGAGATGAGCCCTCCTTCTGCTCCTCTGTGCTCAGACCTTCTCCAGGAGAGGACTGCATGGAGCAGATTGCCTTCAGCACCGAGCTTACGTGGATCCTGAGAGCAGCTGTCACGGAGTTTATTCCCAGGAAAGGAAGCACAGGTCTCATGCAAGCGAGCACACCTGAGCTAGCTGCACCCAGCTGGCACGGAGAGGGGGCTGCGAAGACTTCAGCGGGGTGAGGGCACCAGGTTGGTATCTCAGCTCCTTCAGGTGCAGCCTGACAAGGAGTTTGGGTGGAGAATAAACTCACTTGGGGCTCAGCTTCCAATCCAAGAAAGTTGGAACCCAGCTAAGGGGATAAAAGCTTTTTAATGTTTTTTTTTTTTTTTCTCTTTGTTTTTCTTTCACTTTCCAGCATCTTTTTGTAGCTGGTAGCTGAGCTCAGTGCAGATGCCAGCATTGGTGTACCTGGCTCTTCCCTGCACAGCTCAAGCATCCACGAGGAGGATCGATGTCATTTCTTCTGAATTCTGTAAGTCTGGACCTTGGTGCTGCACTCAAAGGTCTGCTCCTGCCATATAAGTTTCTGTTGCAAAGCTGACTTGAAGCAGTGTTTGCAGTGGGTTGCTGAGGCTGCAGCCTTAGTGTCAGAGATGCTGCTGTGTTGGGAAATGGGTCTCCAACTTTATGGCTGATTGGGAAGTTTGGGAAACAAAAATAGTAAGAAAGGATTAGGATGTTATGCATCAAGCCAAAAATGTGAATGATAATTTAGCTATGAAGAAAGCTGCCGTCAGAAGCAGCAGAATAAGGAAAGCAGCCAGGGCAAGGCAGTGCTGTGTGCTGAAGGTAACCCAGGAAAGAGCCTTGGAGCGGCTCTCTGGCATCTGCCAGGTCAGGAAAAGTCACCAACCGCCTTCCAGAGGCTTTGGATGGGGTCCAGAGTGAAATCAGCGCCTGATCCCTAAGCTGGTAGGTAGCTGGGGGGGCCCTGTGGCTCGGGATAGTCTTTGCAGTTTAAAGTGTTGGCACTGAGTGCTAAATGTAGTTTAGCCGGATGATGCATTTCCTATTTCAGTTTCTTATTTCAATTACAAATACTGGCTTAACATAGCCGTTACCAAACTGAAGCCTTTAAAATTCAAGATGAAAAAGTTTCCAAAATTGAATGAATTGATCTGTCACTCACACTGGCTGCCTGTCCAACAAATCAGCCCTGAGCCAAAAGGCAGAATAACCCGAGCCTCCGCGCTTGCGTTTCCCAACACAAGATAAAAACAATTGCCTGATTCTCTTTAAAGAGCAGCAACAGAAAATAGGACTTTACTTTTGATGAGAAGTCAATGGGAGCTGCTTGGATTGTACTGCAGAACAGGATTGATAAGATGGAAATGTAAAGTTTGGGAGACCGAGCTGGAGGATAAACTCACATTGGATTTGTGGCTTTCTTCTGTTTAGGAAACGCAGCCCTTACCGTGCCGATGGCTTTTAAGCAAAGCTCTCCATTGATTCCAGAGGGGTGTCCTGCCTAAAAATCAATGGCAGGAGATGCCCCCGTGTGTTTACCTGCTCTGATTTGGCTATTGATCATTAATAACTTTACAGCTACTAACAAGGCAAAAAAGCAAGACAGAGCATCTGTGAATTTAAGCCAGGAATTCCCTGGGAAAGCTGGCGTGGCACTGGCAAAATTGTCTCACAGCAGTGCCATGCTGCAGCGTGCAGACTCCCACTCCCCGGGGGAGCAAATAGATGCATCAGTTCTGGACAGTCCCTCAGGAAATTGGGATGGGGGTGCGGGGCAGGCGGGTGCCTGCTGAAGCCCTGGTTGCAGTGATCAGGCAGAGGCAGCCCTGAAGCTGCTGAGGGTCGTGAGGAGCAACAGGTTGGGATGCAGGAGGGCAGAGGGATGCACAGGGGAGTGCCTGTGGACTGGCAAAGAGCGGATTATGCTGAAGGTGCGTTCAGGGAAAGGGACTGCATGTTTCAGAGCGAGGCAGCAAATGGACTTAAAAATAATCAGAATCTTCCCCCCCACCCCAATCCAACAAAGATGGTGCTTGCAGTGGTGTTGTCTCAGCGGTGCTCTGCTCATTGCAAGACTCTGAGAAAGCCAAAGGCATTTTGGATGCCCCCCCCTCCCCTGGGTTTGCTGGAAGTGTGCTGCGAGGTGAAGCTGCGGCAGGGATTGGGGTGTGATAGGGATGTGGCATCCCTGTGCCGAGCCTTTGAGCGGGCACTGATATGAGCATCCTCGTGCTGCCCACGTACAGCAAGCGTGGGGGCATCAGAGGCAGCGTCCTCAACTGGATGAGGATTTTGGCTCTCGCTGTCGCTGGCTTTGTGTGCGGGCTGTCACAGCCCTGAGAACCGGGATTTTAATGCACTCCATGCACGGTGTCACCCTACTGGAAAGAGGCTCATCGGAACATGGCATGTCAGTTGTCACTTCACGGGGAGCAGATGAAACCCTATTATCAGTACACCGTCTGCAGCCTTCCACCGCATCAGAGAGCAGCTCGTCAGCACCGTGTGTACAAAGATGTCACCGGTTTCCGTTGAACTACATGTGCGTGGTGGGGAGCTGCAGGATTAATGCAGTGTGGGGGTGAGGGAGCAGCCCAGGGCTTTGCTGGGAGCATCCTATGAGCATGGGGCAGGCACACAGGGAATGGGGGACTGCCTCAAGAGCGGGGTCTGGTTTGCCTCTCTCATGCCAGACTGGAGGATGCCAAGCCTAACCACGCTGCATGGAGGAGGCCAGAGATCCCAAGCACTTATGGGGCAATATGCTGCTCCTGAGCACGGAGTTTGCCCATTGCCATGCAGAACACATGGCCCAAGATCCAAGACCTGCTGCTCCACCTGGAGTTGGCACCAAGCTCCAGCACAGGCTCTCTGGACAGCATCACTCCCCAGAGTGCCTCCTGCACCGCCCTCCATTGGTGCTCCCAGCGCTGCCTGGCTCATTCCGTGCAGGATGTGCTGATCCCTCCTCCCTCTGATAGTTACTTTCCTCAGAAACGCAGGTGCCAGCCCCCCTGCTTCCTCCCAGACCACGGAAAAGAGATGGCGAACGGCTTTCTCTTGATTGTGTCGATGGGAGATGATTTTCAAGGTGAAATTTCTAGTTCAGTTGAGTCACTTTCATTCAAGGCGATGAGCAAAATGTCACCCCCACACTGAACCACACTCAATGCGCCGTTCTCCTATTGCATTTAAATTTACTCCACTTTTCCTTTCTGACACCTGTTTAAATCAATATCTTCCTCTCCAGGTCGTGGGCAGAATGTGCCTGGTCTCTCCGCACAGCGCTTCTCAAATCCACTAAAATCAACACAATAATTGAAATATTTTCAAGCTGATTACACCGCTGCCTGAGGCTAGGCTGGTTGCTAAGGGTAAGCTCCCTGGTTGCTAGGGGGAGTAAATCATCTTGCATTATTTGATTTTTGTTATAGATATGAAACCGCTACTCCCTCGATTAAATGTCTCTCAGTCTAACACCTATGGGACCTGGGGAAAGAGAAAAGAAAAGCAGCAACCTTGACCCTGTCAAATAAATATCTCTAACTTTTCCTGTCCTCCGGCTTCCAAACCAAACCTGTCTGCTGATTTTTTTCTTTTTTTTTGATTTTGATTTTTTTTTCTTTTTTCGCTTGACTTTAAATAACAAAGCTGTGGGGACAAGCAGATGAAGAGAGGAAGAACTGTCTGTTCCATTAGAGGATCTCTCAGCTTGGCTAAACACTCTCTATTTACTCCAAACACAGCATGATGGGGAGCTACAAGGATCTAATAGCCTTGAAGATGTAGAATTGCACCAATTACAGCTCCCATCCAGCCCACGGCTTGCGAGGCGCCGGCTGGAATCGCAGGGCCGAACGCTGCTGCAGAGTGCAGGCATGGAGGGCTCCCATCACAGAGAAGGATTTCTCTGGATTTCTCTGGATTTCTTGTGGTGGAGCAGAGCCCTGTTCCCTGCATGGAGGAGCTCCAAGGCAGGCAGGGCACAGTGCTGGCGGAGCAGGAAGGCACGATGCATTGCTCACATGAAAGCAACATGAGGGGTAAATGCGTGTGCTGGGGGTCTTTTAACGAGCCTCAGCTCTTGCTGCCCTCCAGGAGCTGGTTGTGCTGTTATTACTGTAGGTCATCCCTCCAAAAAAGAGCTCAGAAATGGCTTTAACACTAAATCTGTCCCAACCCATGGCCACCCAGAGGTGTGAAGTCTCTTCTGCTGCTTGAAACAACCAACAGCCCCGGGTGGTTCTGAGCACGTGGGGAGGGACTTGGTGCAAAGCCTTCTTCCGCCCCCCAGACCTCATGCCAATCCCCACCACTTGCCTTCCTCTGCACTGCCTGATGCCCTGCTTTTTGTACGAGAGCTGAGGCACAGAGGCAGCTCAGGTCTTTGCCTGAGGTCATGCAGCCAGGCTGGGTCCCATCCAGCGTCATCCCCTTGCTGGATGTAGCATTACCTGGGGGAGAAACATGCAGCAGAGCCCTGGCTCCTAACCCATTGCTACAGCCGTGTTCCTCCACTGCTGGACCTATTCCAGGTGTCATCCATGAGGCACAGGTAAAATCTCTACGTGAATGTTATAAACTCTGTCATTACACCTAAATCTATCAGCAACATCTTGCCCACTGTGTCACTTCATGCTCAGCTGGAGATAGGGACCGAAACACTGCAAAGTGTGCGATGTCGGGAGCGTTGAGAGAGGGACATTCACGTCCTTGCACACCCTGACAGAGGAGATGCTGGTGACGTGTGGCTTCATTAGCACAAATGAGCCAGGTCAGGCTGGTCCCCGTGCTGGCTGCAGAGAGCATCCCTGTGTGAAGCGTGTTCAGCTCCGCTGTTTCTTCTGAGCTGTGCCAGTCACAGTGGGGCTTGCTGGGATTGGTGGTCAATGTATGGAAACGTGCAGGGCATGGAGGAGTGGGGTGAGCCCTCTGTATGCCTGGAGGATGTGTTTCTTCCAGCCTGGCTTTCTGTTCGTGCCCTTGTTTCCCAAAGTTTGCCGGCAGGATTCCTCTGCAGGGCACCCGCACCTGTGCCGTGCATTCAGTGGGAAATGCCCGCAGCATTAAGAGCATCGCAATCAAAATGATTAATTGTTTAATATATTGCAAGCTGGTCCCCCCTTCCTGGATTGGCCATGTAACAAATGGAGTCGGCTGAGATCTCGCAGTGGCGAGCTCCTTGTTTGGTTTTCAGCCAATGAGCGCTGTTGGTTTGAGCTTAGAAATACAGCTGGGATGGGATGGGGGGCCTCAATGGGATGGGGGCAAAAAACAGGATGGGGATGGGAGAAGGCACCTGGTGGCAGGGGACAGGATCCCTGAGCAGCGAGTGCAGCTGTAAGCAGGGATCAGGGAGAACCTCCAAGCAGTGACGCGTTTTTATTGGATGTGCTAAGACCTGAAATAAAGCCAAAAGTGTGCGATGGTGAACGCGCTCAGGGGATGTGATGTGGTGGGTCATTTGCATGTGTAACTTACTTAAAAATCCATATTAAGTATAATTTCTATTTCAATATTATACAGGTCACACTATGCTAAGGTTCCACTTATAAATAGTTCATAAAGATTAATTGTGTTTTAATCGATGGCTAATCAATAGTTTAGTGACAAGAAAGCCCAGCAGAGGGAATTGCCCCAAGGGCTGCAGGCGTTTTGCTTCAGTTTGGTGACGTTTGACCCTTGTTTTGGATGGGGACGGAGGAGCGATGCTGTCGATAGCAGCTGGATGCAGCACTGCTCCCACTGCTGCTGGTGGGTACCACAGGGCTCTGTGCAACCCATGTCATGATGGGACACAGCCCCACTTCTTGTGTGGGAGGGATGGTCCTCAGACCCCCTAACCCTCAGACACCTCACATGGTTTCCCCTCCATCCAGAGAAGTATAAAGATTTTATTTTTAACTACAAACTGGGCATCATATACTTCGAGAGTTGTACCCACATGGACACTAGGAGGAGAATCTAATTCTATTTTAAAAATATACAAGTAATTTAAAGGACGGCAGATATTAATGTTGTATAAATTGACTGGAGGTTTCCAAAGCAGGGAGATGCGTGTCTGTTCCTGCTGAATTTCAGGAGGAGTTTGGTGTCTAATTTCCTTACAAGTCCAACTCCTATGAAGAGTGTCCAGAACAGGCCCTATAATTGAATATTAAGTGATTTCTTCATGAATTCTTCTTCATTTACCGTCACCCTGGTAATTCAGCTGGCAATTCTGAAATGGCAAAACAAGCCTTCAGCTCCATGACTGCACTGGAAACCCAACTGAAGCCATTTAGCAAAGCCCACAGCCAGTGCCTCTGCTTCCTAAACCTTCTCTGCACGTGAGTCTTTGAAGAAGTTTTCCATTTTTAATGGCCAAAAATATCTGCCTGCTAAACTTTAACTACAACTGTACCCAAAGCCCGTCTGTCTAGCAGCAGGTGGGCTAGTGAGAGTCACAGTCCTGCTGGGATACAGCCAGCTGTTCCCAGGAATGAATCTCAAGTAAATTAACAAACACCACACAAACCTGTCAATTGAATCATTCTTGATTACTGTAAATGCTGGGCTACCCGTCGAGGAGCTTCTCCCTGCGTGCAGAGGGAGTTTCTGTATGCACTGTGTGTGCACGTGGGGTGGTGATGCCCTGTCCTCCACGGGGATGATCCTTTGGTGCCCATAGGTACACCTGACTTGGTCCCATGGTCTGAAGTGCTGGAGAGCTATAAGGTTGTTTCCTCACGTCTCTGAAGGTTCCATGGGCTGTCAAAGGGCTCATGAACTATTTGGGGATGTCAGAGCATCCGTCATCCCATACCAAGCTGGAAATAGCACAGATTACCTTTTTTTCCTTTTGGAGGCTTCTTCTTGGCATCAGCGTGGCCAGTGAGTGGCTCAGAGTTCCACAGACCCCCAAGGAATCCCCACAGGTGCCAGCCATCTCCCACTTAGCAGGAGGGCATGGAAGAGACAACATCACCTCCATGGAGGTGAGAGCTGGAAAAATCTTGTGTTGAAGGCAGGAGAGCTTCTGCACCCGGTAACAGCTGGTTGCAGTTTTTTGTAGGTGTTGTATAATACTCAGGGTGCTGGGTGAGAAGCAGAATCTCTTGGCTCAGCATCTCTCTGTCCGGTGTTTGCTTTTGTGCTTGAGCTGCAATGGTGCACCCAAGCCCTTGTGCAACATTAGGGACGACCTCTTGTGCACAGCCAAACCCCTCACTGCCAGCAAAGCCACAGCAAAACACAGCCAGGACTGCGTGCTGGTGCTGCCTGGGCCTGGTGGTGGCCTGGGGTGAGGGTGTGGGCAGCTGCAGCCATCCATGTGGAGGGTGAGAGGCAGGGAAACAGGGGCTGAAGGATGATGGAGAAACATGGGCAGCAGAGAAGGCTGGAGGTGGCTGTCTGCTGCCAATAGCAGCAACTTGGGAACAACAGAAGGGAAGGAAGAAACACATTAAGGAAGGGAGAAAATGGACTGTCAAGAGAAAGCTAACTGAGCAAAGCAAGAATGTGGTGTGGGCAAAGCTGGAGGGGGAACTGGCTGGGAAGGGCTGCGAGGTGCTAAGGATGGAGGATGGACACCAAAAAGACCATTCTGACCCCAGAGTGAGAGCTTTGGGTCTCAGTGACCCCTTCCCCTGCCCAAGCAGAAGCCAGCAGCTGATGTCTCCTCTTTGTGCTGTACAGAACGTGGGTCATGCAGCCATGGGGTGAGTGGGAGCAGCGGGCTGGACCTGTGGGGAGCAGCACCGGGTGGCTCTGCAGGACACTGCTGCACGAGGATCTGACTGTTGGCTGTCTTCAAACCAGCAGCATCCTTAAAATTGGTTATCTGCACAGCCTTGATGGAGTTTGCTTGGTGTTCCTCTTTGTGCTTGCAGCTGGTGGTGGAAAAGAGCCAGGAGGAGCAGTGCAGCATCACCTTGATCCCCTGCCATGTAGCCTTGATCCCATGCAGAACTCACTGAGATGAATCCAGCTCCTTCCCACAGAGGAAACACCCCAGAAACCAAAGTGCTTTGCCCAGGCCTCCTCCCTGGGGTTGCTGGAGGGACATCACATAGCACACAGCAGCGTGGGGACCCACGGCAAAGGCCAGGTGTGCTGGTGGGTCACGCCTGCAGCATGTGCAGAGCTCGTGGTGCCCGTCCCCAGCCAGGCTCAGCCCTGACCCTTTGCCAGGTCTCTGTAGGGAGTTTCGGCGCTGGCGCCGGTTCGTTCAGCTTCAGGCAGCCTGGGAATATGGGCTTGACACATCCCTAATTGACAATTGAACCTCAATTTGATTCCGTGCAAGTCAGCAGACTGAGCACCTGGTTTCTGTCTGCATGAGAGCGCGGTGCGAAGTGGCTGCGGGGACCGCGGGCAGAGCAGCAGGAGCGGTGCTGGGGGAGGCTGGATCGGGGGGTGCGTGGGAGAGGGAGTGTGGCCGTCGTCTTGTCAGTGTAAATCTGTCTGTCTGGATGTTAGCAGCGTGCTCCCCTGGCTGTGTCAGTGTACGTGTGTGTGTGTACAGGCTCAATCTGTGTCGTTTTGTAAGCAGAGAAGTGTTTGTGCCAGACTCCATGTGATTTTGCGAAAGACGTGCTTCCACATTTGGGTAGATTTAATAGCAGCACATGTGTGCCTGGGCTTATATTTAGCCAGGGGAGGGCTTGGGGGGCAGCGGCTCGGGGGGCAGCAAGGGGCTGATGCTGCCCCTGCCCTTCTCATCCCGTGGTGTCCCCACGTTTGGCAGGGAGAGGGCTGATGCTGGGCTGGATGTGCGGAAAGTGCATGTGCTCTTTAATTTTGGTGGGTGCTTTGGGAGAGTGCATTTGTAAGATCTCCTGTGGGTAGATAAAAAAGAATGATGTTTATGGGCCAATAACTGTGCCCTTTTGTACCCTATGAAATTTGTGTAGTGTGGGCGATGTTGGCATAAATGAGCATGTATTATGGATCTATGTAACACCAATAACACACACGTAGACTTGTGCTGCCCCAACCCATCCCTGCAGCCCCTGGCAGTGTCTCAGCACGTCCCAGTGCAGCTCCATGGAGCCCAGCAAACCCCATCTCACCAAAGGGTCAGCCAGTGCGTCCCTGTCCCTGCAGCCACCGCGCAGTGTTTGTGCTCTGGAGGCACCACCTGCTCAGTGCCATGCATGGTTCCACCACCTTGCTGCACCCATTCCCAAGAAGCATCTGTGTTTGGCACACCTGGCCTCATCTCCCAGTGTTTCAGCATTGTGGGATGTCCTTGGGGTGGGTTTGCTCATGGGCGGCACAGGGCCGTCGTCCCCTTTGTGCGTCACGGTTTGGTGGCTGAGCCGTGCTGAGCACGCCTTGGCCCCGGCCCTGACTTTTGTCCTGCCGGTTGACATCTGTGACTTTTAAGGCGACGCATCCCCAGTGCCCAGCCCGGCCCCGTCACCCCGGGCTGCCATCCAGCAGCATCTGCCAGCCCCGTCCCCGTCCCCATCCCGGCTCCCCGGCGTGCGGGCAGGCAGCGCGGGATCAATAAGACACCTCGACTCCTCTATTTACAAACTAGCTGCCTTCAGCAGCCAGGCTGTTTAAGCACTTCATTCCCATTCAGGAGGGCCATCTGCTGCCTTTTGCTGTAAGTCTCTCTGAAAACCTCAGCCTTGACAAGCTCGAGATATGTCAGCGCAGTTATCAGCGGAAAGCAACATCTGCCGTGCCTGACACCCACTATTGTAGGCCATTTAATCTGTCCCCCTCCTCCCTTTAACTGCAGACAACAGCTCCCTATATTATATTTTCCCACTCAATTAGCACTATCATCCTGCTGAAATAGAGGCCAATTTACCTTTAATGACATCATTGTTAGGAGAGTGGCAGCCCTGGCCGGTGGCTGCGGGAGGCACGGCGCTCGGCGGCACGCGGGCAGCCTATCCGCGCTGCCTTCACCCCGGCCGCAGACATTGTTTCCGACAGTTCGCAGAGGCACTGTGGCGGAAAATTGAGTCCAGATTCATTAGTTTTTTTCCCCCCCCCTCCTTTTTTTTTT
>WBMW01012088.1:1658482-1820433 GCA_013396635.1 Penelope pileata | reverse complement strand
TTTGTCCCCAATTATTTTTTTTTTTCCCCCCCCCCCCCTTTTTTTTTTTTTTTTTTTTGCCTGTGTGCTGCTCAAGTCAGTTAAATTGATACATTTCCTAACAAAATTGAAGTGCTTTGTGCTGCCAGCGGAAAGCCTGGTGACCCTACGCGGCCCACCGAGCAGCCAAAACGAGTTGATGGATCCATTAGGCCGCGCAGAATGCCTTCCCCCTCTGCCTCCGCTCCTGAGTGACACTGTAAATCTGAACCAATTTCAGTCCCTAATCATCATTACAAACCCCTCCACTGTTCATTTATTACTCTACAATTCTAATACAGCACACGACTGGGTCAGCGCGCGGGGAGCCGGCGCGGCCGCGGAGGAAGGCTTAAAGAGACCATAATCCACGCTGGGTTTTATCGGGGATGCAAAACTGATGTGCGGCCCCTTCAGTGTGTGCTGGTCCCATAGATGGGGATGGGGAGAGAAGGGAGAGACCCTCTGTGGGATGCAGGGACTGAAGAGCTCTGTGGTGAACCCACAGGGCTGGGGTCCAATAGGTTTGGGGAATGCTCAGACATCTGGGTGCTGCAGTCCTGTGGGCATGGAAAAATGAGGGGTTTGGGATGTGAAGGGTTAGCGTGTGTGTGGGAAGGGACATCAGGCTGGGGGATAGTGTTAAGTGGGGTTTATTGACATTCTCCGTCAGTTTGGTTAAACAAAAGAAGAAAAGATCTTTTTGCAGGTGGAAAGCCTCCTCAGGCTTCCCTGCATGGATGGTTCCTCCAGGCCTGCAGAGGGCTCAGCCCATGCTGGTGGGACCCTGCCTGCTTCCCATTGTCCATCTCTGCTCCAACTCAGAGCTGCACCTTGCTCAGAGGGTAGGGGCATGGCACCAGGAGTGTGACTGGAGGCCAAGCAGGAAGGCACACAGCCAAGAAACTCCTTGCTGAGGTGTCCCCTCTCTTCCCAGCTGGGTTTCACCCACATGGGATGTTCTGTGGAGGGTTATGTCTTTGCTCGACGAGATAAGGAGGGAAGAATAGTAGACTTCCAAAGAGCTGTGATGAACGAATCCCTTTTTGCAACTTGCTCCAATACAAGGTGGTGTAGCAAGGCTGGACCTCATGGGAATGATCAGTGCCTTGGCTGGGATGCCAAAACCGGAGCTGTCTCCCACACATCTGGCACCATGGCCAGGCAGCAGGAGGATGTCAGAGGCAGTCCTCATTCAGAGCAGCAGCAGAGTTCATCACAAAAGCAAAACAGCATTAAAATATATCTCTTAGAAAGCAGCCCTGAAGGCAGGGCATGTTGGCAGTGGGATTTTCTGCCATTGGAGGTTTGACCAGGGTGAGCAGCTTGCTTGCCAAAATGATCCCTGTGCCTTCCATCTCCTGTCTTAGCCCCACATCAGTGCTGGGGCTCATTTCCAGCCCATGGAGGTGAGCAGCACCTCAGCAGTGACAGCAATGCTCCCTGCAGGACGTGTCCATCCAGCTCCTTCCTGGGTCCATCTGCAGCTGAGTGCATCCCCAACACCTCATGTTCCTGCAGACACCTCTGTGTACCCCAGCCCAACGCCAGACCCATGGCACAGCCTCCTCATGTCAGCGCACAGCCCTTGATGTTTGCTCTCTGTTTCCAGCCCGTCGGATGCCTCTCCATCCACGCTGTTGTTAAGGCTCATATCTAAGGCAGTCCGGATTAGTTTCTCAAGTAGCATTTTGCGAGGATCAATATCAAACGTTCTGCTGAAGTCTCGATGCATTGCATCTTCCGTACTGCCTTTCATCCACTAATTTTGTAATTTGATCCAAAAAAAAAAAAAAAGAAAGCTATCGGTTTGCTCTGGCATGACTTGTTCTTTATAAACCGATGTTGTTTGTTGCTCGTGATTTGGTTATCCTCTAGGCGCTCTCGCACAGACGCCGAGCAGCCTGTTACTGCCTCCTGTGTCACTCTGGGTTTGAGGAACCCCACACGAACCCACTGCTGGGTTTGAGCACGGCTCCCTGGCAGCTGCAGGGACATATGTTCGCAGTGTGTGCCGAGGGCCGGACCCATCTCATGCCGACGTAAGGCAGAGCGAGTGAGCTCGGCAGCGGGCTCGGGCATCCCGGGGCAGGTTCGATGCAGCAGATGTTGTGCTGCTGGTGCAGGCAGTTTTCCTGAGCTTGCTTTTAGCTGCTGCTCCCCATTGTGACCCATAGGATCAGAGGGGAGGGCCCCTCTCTAGGAGCAGGGTGGGAGCTGATGGGTTGGGGTCTATGGGATCTATGCAGCTCAGATGGACAGCTCAGCCCCTGGGGTGGCTCGTTCAGATGATGGGATAAAGGCATTTGGGCTGAGCCCAAGTCAGTCCTGGTAGAGTCTGCCATAGAGAACATGTGAGGAAAAAGAATTTGTAGCATCCAGTGCTTCAGCATTTGCATCATCTCTGGTCACCGAAGTGCAGCTCCAGCCCGTGGCAGAGCCTGGTGCCTGCTCCCTCCTCCTCATGGGGCCTCGTTCAGCTCATCTGGCGATGATGATGGTGAGGCTGCTGATGCTGTCCCAGGGACTCTGCACCTTGGTGTTGCCAGGATCCTGGGCAGCTCTCTGCTCCCTGATTCCAGTGAAGCAAAGATAGCAGCCAAATGCTGAGAGCCCACGGGGCAACGCAGCTCTGTGCTGCATGAGCCTCCATTGCCTACTGAGCTCTGCCACTGCATAAATGATGGAGCAGACACAGCACCTTCTGGGATGTCTTTTCTACAGTTTCTAAAGACCTCCAGTAGCTGCCCAGTGGTTCCAGCCTCTGCCTGGTGAGTAAAATGCTGACAGCTCAGGAGGCTTTTGAGGGATACGGCACACAAGAGTGAATACCCAAAGTATTGCATGGGCTGCATGGGTTGTATTGCTCCCTGCTGACTTCACACTGGAATACTCGGAAAATGAACTCCTTTGTGGTGTGATGCTGAAATCCTGCAGCCCAGGGGACAGCAGGACACCCCGCTGGTCCAGCAGCACGGCCCAGCTCATAGGCTGGCTCCGGCACAGCCCCCTGAGCTCGCTATGGCTCACACTTAAGCCAAGGAACAGATTAATGGGACTTTTTGTAATCTCTTCCAGCATCCCCAGAGATTAAAACAGTTTGTTTCACTGTTGGAGTGTAATCTTGAGAAGGGGAGAATTAGCTTAAGGAAGATCATGGTGGAGGGTCCCTAGCAGCATGGTGTTGAAAGTTCATTGAGCCAGGATGCTGGTGGTCCTCCTCCAGTTGAAAATGCACCACCAGCCAAACCACTTTGTTCTCCTTCCACCCTCTGGCTGGGACTTCGGATGAATTTCAAGGAAATCAAAGACAAAGAAACCCCATCCATGGGCACGAGGAGTCTGCAAAAATGGAGACACCTCTGCAATGCTCAGAAATGCGTGACTTTTCCATGCATTTTCCCTCAGCCCTGCATTTTCTCTTTTGGAGGATGGTTGCACTGGATTCAGCTCATCCTGAAAGTCTGGGAGCCTTTCAGAGACGGTGAATTTCTGGAAGGGAAAATCTCTTGCATGTATGAACACCAGCACACCCAAGTGTAGCATGACAATGGCAAGCAATAAGCAGTGTCTCGCCCTATAAAACAGACGCGAGGGAATGATAACATGACCTTCATCCATCGTTAAAAGCGTTTATCATGCATTAGCCCCCAAATGATGTCTTAAGCTCATCCTTTTCCCAGTGGAAGGTCTTATTGGTCGTTTGAAGAAGCAACACTTTGGTATGGGCATGGGTGGCCATCAAGGGCAGCAGTGCTTGAGGAGGGATGTGTATGGATGGGCTCTGCTCATGAGCATCTCAACACCCCCTGAAAGAGATGCACAGAGGAAGGCTGATGTAAGACGTGCTGGAAGAGAAGAGATATTGCAACACCGTGGCCTGGTGCTGGTGGGAAGGCAGCAGCGGGTGCTGTGCAGTGAGCACGGGGCTCTCCCTTGGAGCCCAGGAGGGAGCTGCAGGGTGTTAACATGACCAAATTAACCCCTGTTGGCAGGCAACCACTTGTTTACACAGCAGAGACGAGCGAGGATGGAAATTTATGATGTCACTAAGAGAACTTCTCACCTAGAGTACAGGGAAGAGGGAAGAGACAGCGATATTTCCCAAGAAAGGAGGAGGAAAAGCTCTTAAAAAATCAATACCTTTATTTAGTCAATAAACCCACAAACCAACCCCTCCAGGGGATAAACATGGAGAAAATTCACAGCTTGCAAACAAGCAGGCTCCGATTCTGTCTTTGACAGGGCTGCTGCTGCAAATGTGTGGCTGCAGGGAGCTCAGCACGGAGCTGATTTTGGGGAGGTCTGGCGGGGATTGGGCTGAAGCTGCACAGAGGGGTGAGGGGTCCAGGAGCTAACGGGGGTCAGTGCCTCTTCTCCACAGGTGCATGGAACTAAGGAAGGAGGAACAGGGCCTGGGCAGGGCTGCTGCAGGCTGGGAATACACCAGGGTGAAGCTCAGCGTGGAATGTGTGAAACCACTCCCAGCAGTGCTCAGCAGAAGCGCAGAGGAGTTTGCAGGGCTGCAGACCTCCAGCAGCCAACAGCTGGAGCCTGAGCCTGAGCCTGGATGTGCAAAATGTTAAGAAATTTGTTTGAAAGGCTTTCTTGCTTTTGATTTTTTTCCCTAAATATATATATATTTATTTTTGCTTAGCCCGAAGGCTTTACATTTTCAAGTTTTCTCCATAAGCATGAACTAGGAATGTGCTTGGAAGAAATCCAAATTGTTCTCTTATTCACAAGATTTTGAGAGCTGGAGCTTTGGGAAAAAGCATCTCTGACATTGCAGCCCTGACGGAAGAGTCCCGTGGGCAGTGAGCTACCATGCAGCTGAGCAGCTCCACAGCATGGGCTTCCAGTATCTGCAGGAGAACCCATCACTGCTCAGCTGTGTGAACACTGGATATCAGTTATCCTCAAAGAAGTAAAATGAAGATTTTTGCAACAGTTTTGTTGCATCACAGATGAGCCGTTGGCCCTTTTGAAATCAGCTCTCTGTCTCTCCTCAGCCCAGGTCCCTGCAAACCTGAGGTCAGTGCTGGATCTGGGGAGGATGCTGACCATGGGGACAAGCAGGGGCATCTTAATTTATCATTGAGGGAACAAAGGTAAGTTGTGTAGCTGTTGGCCTGTACAAAGTAGCCTTATGTCATCAGATATACATGCATAAATGCATTATTCCTTGATCAGACGCAGCAGAAGATCAGCATTAGCCTTGCCTTGGTTAACTCATCTCTACCTCCTACAAGAGATGTCCCAGGTACAGAGGAGAAGAGGGGATTACAAAAACCTGAGAAGGGGAAACACAGGCCCAGCATCCTAGGGCGAGCAAATGCTCTTTCGGCTGAGCTTTGCTGGGACTGATAGCCATGGGGAAGCCACAGGCTCTGCCCTAGGGCTGTTGCACAGAGACGTTTGGCCAAGTTGACACCTCAGGGCAATGCCTCCATCCCACATGGATCAGAGCATGGGAGGACATCCTGGCTCTGCTGGCCATGCAGCATCCATCTGATCTACTGAGAACCTGTTGCTGAAACAGAAGCTTTGGTCCAGGCTTTGCAGGCAGCCTTCTGGGTGGAAAACTGGGGGCAATTCAAACAAAGCCAATGGCTTTCCACAGAGTCATCCAAGACCTTCGTGAGCTGATGGGGCAGAGAATTATTCTCTGTTGGGTCTGTGATTTTCTCCATGATGTGATGGCAGACCATAACGTGTCTTAAAAGGGAGACATCCTCACTCAGGGCTCACCAATGTTGCTCCACTGAACTGTGAGATGCTCGAATTTATTTCAGCCAAGTCCTGGGCTGATATATATGGTTCATGTTGTATTTACCTTTTCTTCTCCTCCTTCCTCTGATGCTGTTCACAATGCAGAGCATCCATCAAGAAATGAAGCCTGTCAAGAAATGAAGTGCTTTTTAGTATGCAATAGCACCTGTCCTCTTGTGCTTTTGAGAAAGCTCATGCTTGAAGTGCAGCCAGAGGTTGAGTTATAGGCAATACCTGAGTGGTTTAGTTCAAATCTGGCTCCTAATTGTGTTCTGGACCTCAACATTCACGTTTGGGAAAACTCCTGCCTAATCTTGTTTATACTCTGATAAAACGCACGAGTCCCAGAATATGTTAGTTTCATATTTTGGCTTCTTCTGTTAAGAGCCAGGGAAGTTCTCTGACATTCATCTGTCAGATTCAGCAGGTCCATGCTGACTTTAGACACGAGGGGACCCAGGCATGGAAATGTTGCATGGGAATTTGCACCCAAAGCTGCATGTCTGCTGCATGCACTTGGGCTTGCATCACAAAGCTGCTGGGAAAAGGCACCAAGAACTCATGAGACTTCTGCCTGCTTTTGGAGAAAAGGTTCAGAAATTCAGACAGGATCAAACCATTTAATAGGTAAGAATGAACGTGGAGAACACCTTCGTATCTGTGCTCTCTTCGGAAACCCACATCTCCAGGACGAGTACCTGGCCCCAGTCACCCAGCTCCAAAACCATGCCAGACCTGGATGGAGGGGCCAGACCCCTATCAGCTCTGCCAGTAAACCCAGAGCATTACCAGCAAAATGCTGCGATTTACAGCAGCGTAGCTGGGGTTGAATTGACGCCCTAACCAGCTAATGGTAATTGGATGCAAACCCGCTGGGGTAGGCAAGGTGTGGAGGGATTCAGGAAGATAAAGACACCTCAAATATGCTACATAGACAATCTGTGTTTCCTGAAAAAGAGACATCTGTATCTCTAAATTTAGAAACGCTACTTTCTTTCCAGCAGGTAATAAACCAGCAAGCGCTGTACATATTTTTTTTCTATTTTGAATTCTGTTAACTGACAATTTAACCTAAAATCCCTCGTATTTCCTACTTGTTCAGCTGTAAATAGAGACTGACAGTTTATTTTCAAACATCCTGGTTTAAAAAAAAAAAAAAAAGAAAAGAACCACCAACATTTGAAATAAATACTTATGAGCCCATGACAGACTACAGACGTGCAGTCAACGCTCCGCAGCAATCTCTCAGAGCTGTCACACTCCGTGATCGGTCTTTTACAAACACAAACACTGTTGATTTCTTATCAAATGTAAAACCTCCGCAGCTCTTTCGTAAGTGGTTACGGCGAGCATGAAATCGACATTGTGAATCACATGTGACACTGCCTTGTCTGCTTGTAATTGAGCCGCGCCGGCATCGCGCCTTGGAGGAGGGAGGATGAGCTTGGTCTGGAGGGGTGGTGGGCCTGTTTGCTGCCTTATTTATGATAATAAATGCTGAACCCTCCCCCACGGGTGGTGGTTTTGAGTTCTGTGTGTTCATTGTTATGTGTGGGGATGTGCTGCTGTTGGCTGGGAGGAGGGTGGGGTGTTTATTTATTTACTTTTGGGCCTTGGGGTGGGAGGTTGTGTGGGAAGTGGGTTTTGGTGCTGCATGTGTCATCCTGAGCATGGCAGGGAGGAAAGTGAGGCTGGCATGTTAGCAGGACCCTGTTCAGCTACCCAAAGGCCGTCTGGGATCCAGGAATCGGTCAGGGTGTTGCTGCAAACAGCGCAGATGAAGGCTGCAGGTCCCAAATCCAACACAGACCTGTTGGCATGGTCAGATTCCCCCTCCAGCAGCACGGGGACCCCTTTCCATTTCTGATTATGCAGTGGGAACACTGTGGCATGTCCCAGCTTCTCAATACCATCTATGCTGGGCCAGGCAGGAGCCATCCTCTCCCTTTCCTGTCCCTGTCACTTTTCAGTCTTGGCCAAATGAGTGAGCCCTTGGGTGTCAATGCCTGGGTGTCCCCCCAGGACCCAGCTTTGGCCATTACTCTCCCACATTGGACACATGGAAGATTCTGTTCTCTAAGCTCCTTGATTTTGGGTCCAACTGGGCAGCTCAAAAATATTCTCCTCTTCGCATGCATGTATTATCTAGCCCAGACTGGTACAATCGGGTGACAACCTGTTAAAATAAAACACAGAGATACAACAGAGTTATGAAACATTTACATTGAAACATTTTCTGCATCTCTATCTATAAATAAAACTACGTCCTATTAACCAGGAGGTGGAAGATGAGTAGAAATAGAGTGGTCTATCTATTTATATAATGACATAATCTATCTAAATAAAACTAATCTATTTTTCATGCCGTCTATTTCTCTAATCTAAAATATAGTCGTTACCATGGAGCAATGATGTCACTAAAATGAATGACACCCATAAATGCAGACGAGCTGTGGTTATTCTGATGATCCAGGACTTCTCTCTTTGCTCATTTGCTTAATTTTACACAAGTGAGGAGTAGCTTGGAGCTAAATGGGATTGCACCAGCAGCCAGCAGAGCAATGTTCCTGCTGACTGCAGACGCAGGCCCTGCGCTGTGATGCTTCACAGCCGATGTGATTTTGTGTTCGTGTGTGTGCCATGGTGATGCTTGTGCATGTCCACCAAGAGAAGTGCGAACCGACTGCCTTTCGCAATTCAATGCTGATGTTTCCTCTGTTCCTCTGTTTTATTTGTCACTGTTTGGGAATGGCGTAGAGGTGGGTGCTGGGTGTTATCCATTGCAAGAAGTTTAACTCAAGGCAACGTTGCATTTAATTTATGGAATGCAGCCTGTTGCTATGGCATTGAGCACATAAAAAAAACAATCAATAAATAAGTGAAATTGGTGTCAATGGGAATTTTGTACAAAGACAAGCAGTAGAGCATGCCTTTTCATTTAGAAAGACAAAGATACAATTTCTTTCACCCTTTCTGGATGCAGTTAAACCCCCCCCTCTTTGGAGATATGCGTTTCCTGACCAAGAGTTATGTCTGTTTGGATTTTACTTAAGAATAATAAAAAAATGTTTTCCTTTTGCTGGATTTATCGAGACCTTTGGCATTCCAGGACAGGATCTTCATATTCAAGACTAAAACTTACAGTCTAGAGCATCCAGAGGAAATGAAGTTGTGTATCAGCATGCCGTACACATTTTGCAGCGCGAATAGTGATTCCTTGGTGAGCCAGGCAGGCTGGGGTGGATCGGGAGGTTCCAGTATGCAGGATCCTCACACATCTGGTCAAAAATGCCAGGGTGCTGTGTCCTGTTTGGTGGCCTGTTTGCAAGGGTTTGCCTGCAACGTGACTTCTACTCCCCAGGATGTTCTTAAAACAGATGTTAACTCAGCAAAGTCACACTGCACTCTGTGCAAAAATCAAGGGAAAAATCTGTGTGTGAAAAGCACAGACCCAAGGTATAAAGCCTGTGTGACCAGGACAATCCATCTGCTCACCAGCCAGGCTTTAGCACCTGGAGACCAACCAGAGCTGACTTGCCCCAAGCTCCAAATTTAAGATTCCTTGCATTTCTTGTTGCTTTTGGTTCTTCACCATGCCTCCGTGGAGGCTGAAGCTGTGATAGCTGCATTTACTGCATCAACTCAGAGCCCACTGGTGCCAGCACCCGGCTCGGATGCTGTCTCCAGGACAGCCTGCATCAGCCTCACCAGTGCTCAGCTCTATGTGTCTGCCATCTCAGAAAGCCACGAGAGCTCCTGGGGATGACTGATTTCAGAGGAGTGGCTTCTCACGGGCTGCTGAGAGCAGCAGCAAGCTCTGAGATTCTCCTGCCCCAGGGCATCTCATGGAAAGAGGATGGGAGGAGGCAGCCCCACATCGCCCGCCCCATGGAGAGCAGAGTGACAGCCCCTGGCCAGCCCCTGAATGAGAGGGAAGGGAAAAAAAATCAAAACTTTAAGGTATATGAACTGTGAAATTAAATCGAAATACTCAAATAAGGAATCACATAACAACATAAGCAAAGATGTTTACCAGGGCTTGAAGTTAAATACAGATTTTTTCATAAACCCTTACACTAAATGCAATAAAGTTCTCTGGAATGTTAAATATAATTTACAAGGGAAAAAAACCCCATGTCCTGCTGCCATAAAGCATCTCATGCTGTGTCCCTTTCCAGGGACCAGTCCAGGAGCAGAAGGGAACCCGTAACGCGATACCTCGCCCAGGATTTCCCTATCCAAATTCATCCCTGCCACACCGGGTGAGTGAGCAGCCCTTCCTAAATCCGCGTCCAACGAACGGGAGCTAATTAATCCGCGATGCTGCTCCAGCAAAGGGCCTGCCCAGAGCGGGAGCATGGGTCGGGCTCCACGCCGATGCGGTCCCAGAGCCTTTCATCGCCCATCTGGAGCTCGCAGTGCTCGGTCTCGGGAAAACTGCGGTCTCACAGGATGCTTATTCCGTGCCTATTGCCCTTCTCTCTCCCCGGGCGGATCTGACATTAACACCCCAAACTGACAGCACAAAGGCGGCATCTGGATAGCATCGCCTGTGGCTCTGGAGTCACGGCTGGTGGACTTGTGGTGTATCCAGATATATTCATTAAAACACTAATCAAGCAGAAGCTCATTTGTGGAATTGTCTTTGAATTTAAAGGGGAAAAGGATGGTCAAACTGCAAAGCCTCCGCAGTCCAGAAGCGCTCTTTCCATAAAGGACTCTTGCCAGGCCCTGTGCAAGTGCCAGGGAGTGACAACCCAGGCACGGTGGTGGCAAGCTGGGGACCAAGAGCCCCTCTGACGTGACGTGTGAGCTGCTCCCATGCACCCACACATTCGGGATAGATTGTGTGTGCTTCTACATGGGCAGTTCTTCTGCTGGGGTCGTACTGGCATGTGGCAACCATCAGAGGAAAGAACAAAAATAAGCATTGTGCCCCCTGCAAATGTAATCTTGATGGGGCTTTTGAAATTTCTAAATGCAAGAAATGGTCCATCTCATGTTCCCAATGTACAGCTTTAGTAATTGCCACCACTTCCAAGGAGCAGAACCAGCATATAGCAGTCTGTTCTTTTCATATGGGCAAGAAAGAGCTGATGCTGACGTGGGCAGACCCCAGACTTGGCACATTTAATTCTGGGCCAGTGGCAGTTTCTAGCAGTGGGTTTATCATCCTACAGCTTTAGGGCTGGAAATGAGAAGCATCATCTGGAGCAGCCTGCAGACTCAGCTTCTTTTCCTGGGGTGGGGGCAGACCCAGAGCCCCTTCTCTTGACACCATCGGGGCTGGTTCCAAGGAAAGAGCAGGAAGAGAAGGTCAGGGGTCTGAAGGTGATGAGCTGTGATGCTGAGCCTGGACTCAGGCTTGGACCTGGACATAGGACAGACTCTGCTCCAAGAGATGTAGGGATGTACTGCTGGAGATTAAAGTTTATGCTCAAGGGAGTTTCCCTTCTAAGACAAATCACTAGGGCTTGTTCCCACTGCAGCTGGGGACAAAGCCTCGCCTTGGCCTCAGGAGGGTCCCTGGGTTGTTTGGGACTGTGGCATCTGGAGAGGATATCAGCACTGGGGTCCAGTGCTTGGGGACTACAAAAAAAAAAAACAACAAACCCAAAGCCAAAATCTAAATCCCCAAAACCTTACAAGAGAGAAAGTGCCCTCAGGGCTAGCTCCCCACTAGCAACTTGCTTGGACAAGAAGATGTGTATGTGCTAAAACTAAACTAATTTTCACCCTCTTGGAGGGAACAAAATGACTGTTGCTATTACGGTGTAGCGTGAAAGCCTGGGTCACGGGGGGACGGGAGACAATCCTTTGTTCCAGCAGTCCCAGGTGCATCATGTACTGGGCAGAACTTTAGCTTACAATTTGGGATTAAAGTAAATCCTAGTATTTTTCTGCATGCCTGCCCGCTCCCTGGCTCCCAGAGACTGCTGGGTAACTGCCTATTATCCCGTGGTTCCACTTCAGTGCCCTCCCCAATAAAACTTTTCATATCCTTATAAACGAACTAGATTGCCGTGTTATAAACATTTACACTGTGCTAACAGATCATCTCCGCACATCAGAATTGGCTAAATTCCCTTTTCCAGATGAATATATTGAAGGAGATTAGAGATATGATAGCTTTTCAGATTGCTGAACCCAGAGAAATTAGTTTAGTGAGCATTTACAGAGGCTAAATTGGAACCATTAAATAGTGGATTAAATTGATGGTACTTTCATTGTCTGTCCTTCGGTACTGCTGTAAAATCAATTAGCCGTCACTATTCCATTCTCCATATAGTGAGATTGTCAGCCTGGCTAGGAGCTGCAGAGCCTCACAGCAGTAGCAAGCAGTGTGAAAATACACCTATTAGGTGATGTGGCATGAAATAACATCATAGGGCAGAATGTCCCAGTGAGATTTATCCCAGCCTTATCTCTACTTTAACAGAGAGGGGACAGACAATAGACTCTGGTGACACTCTTATCCTCCGAACATGTGCACCAGGATGCTCTCTGGACTGACAATTATTACATTGCCTCTCAACTGTCCTGAATTTTGCATCGGAAATCCCCGCTTTGCCCCGCTCTTAAACTGGCAGTGTCCCACATTAAGAGGAGAGGATTTGAGCGGAGTGGGTTTGCATCTTACTTGGGGGGAAAAAATCCAACTTTCTCCCCCTTGCTTTCATTACAGCAGCTCCTAGTCCTGTGAGCTGGTTGGTTTAGGCACATAAAGAACCCCTTATTTTTTGGCACAGTCCAGAGTACTGTGTCATGAGTCCAGAGTAACACTTGTCCAGCCAGCCCTTCTTAGCTACAGCCACTTTGCACTCTCACGTGGGAGAAAAAACACAAAAGGTTAAACAGCTTGCTCCCAGGTCGTGGGGTGAGTTTGGTGAGGTTCGTGGTCCATCCCCTTCCCAACATCACTCTGCCAGGAGGGGGGCAAAACCCCGCAGCACTGCACGCAATGACCTCCTAAGGGGGAAAATTGAAATATTCCCCAATTTGAGCTATTAAACTCTCATTTTGAAGTGTGAAATTAAGAAGTAATGAGGAAAACAAGTCTCCTAAATTTAAGCTTTAACCTTTTGACCTTACTCCTGTGGGTTTTCCTCCCAGGGGAGGTCTCAGCCTTGGTTTGAAAAGCCATCGTCCCCCATCTTCAGCCTTAGGGTGAACTGGGGGCGATTTTCCATCCCCTGAGAGCTTTCCTTCTAATGTGTAAGTTCTCTATTGAACCTGGAAATGGAAGAAAAACCCTCACATTTCCAATAAAGCTACATCCAGTTCCAATTTCTTGCATTGATGTGGCAAAGTTTTTAAATCCCTTGTCAACGTCTTAGTTATGCTTCATGAAGGAACCATCTGGAGCTGCTGGCCCTTGTATTAAATGTTTGCTGGGCTTGTGATACAGAGACTTTCCTCTGTTCTCAGCAGTGCTTCTCTTTGCAGAGGGGAGACAGGACCCCAAGAGCTCTTCATTAAGTCAAATGTCCTAAAGTTGGAGAATGTTTGAATTTCCCCTTATCCTGAGCAGGATGTGGGGTGAAATGGGGATTTCAGTGGGGTTGTGTTATGCTGTGCTCCTTTGCCTAACCTAACCCTTTATCTTTCCTGGTTTGAGCAGAGCATCATTTGTCGGGGTGTGTAAGACACCACACACACTCACTGCAAGAGTTTGTTCCCCAGATCTCCGTCTCTCAGTGGATACCACACCGTGAACATGGGCTTGTGCTCTCACATGTTCTCTGCCCACGGAAGCTGGGAGAGCATGGAGGATGGCCAGCAATTTCAGCCCAACTCGTTGCCCTGGCTTTGGCCATGTTTACAAGGACACTCTCCAGCGCTCCCCTAATCAGGTCTCTCTCTCCTCCAGCCGTGCAGCAATCAGCGCTTCGTTATCACTGGAATCTCATCATTAACTGAGATCTGAGAACCTCTATTTCCTGGACATCTCATGCATGGTGAGAGCACCACCTTTCGCAAATATATCATGTCACCACCTGTTTGGCATCCTTCCCCTTTGCTGAGGGGAAAACACTTGTTTTCTCAAAGCCATTGTTCAAGCTTCCCTGCCACCCCTTGGCCACCCACAGCTCTCTCTTCTCAGACAGAGCTTCCAAGGAGGATCTCCACTGTCAGTCCTGGAGTGAGTTTGTCAGGCTGTGATAGCTGTGTACACGCAATAGCAATTTTCCTGTCTAAATCCATATATTGACACCTGCATTTTTGTTAATGCGCAGCACCTCCTCTTTTTGTAATCCCTACAACTTTTCTCCAGGAGATATCTTGCCTTTTCTAAAATTTAGCTTCTCTGAGTTTTCAGGAGTGTCTGTCTGCACTGCCATAGGGGTAGACTTGGCCCGTGTAGGTTGTCTTCAAGATGATGCAACACATGGTGGTGCAAACTACAAGTTTCCATCTTGACATAGTCCAGGCTTCCCTCCCAGTGAAGGAGGAACTGATGGGACCTTAAGAAAGTCACACTGCCCAGCTGAGCCTCAGCACCTTGTCTATCAAGGAAATGAAATAATGGCACCTAGATTGGTTATATCAGAGAAAGCTCTGCTGCATGGAAACAGCTTCTTCCCTTCTTCCTCTAAAGTCTTCACTTCTCCAACATTTTTAAAATTTTTATTGCGTATGACATCCTCTAACATCCACTATCTTAGTTCGTGTCATTCTTTCTCTGCCTCAAACTTTGCACCCTGTGGCTTCTTCATCCCTCTGTGTCCTCTCAGCCAAGCTGCATCACCACCCTACTTCTCTCTTCTCCATGATGCTAATGCCAGCATGCAACACAGCTGCATCACAGCAGTGGCTTTCCCTTGGAAAAGTAAAGCTTGGCAACCCTTCTTAAAACTCTCAGCCTAGTGACCGTAGCTCTCAATGGATCCTTGTGGATCCCATATCAGATTGTAGCAAGTCACACTTTCCAGCTCAGGAATTCTCCCCTCATTGCTGATGAAGGGTGCTGTTCCTCAATCAACAGAGAGCTTCAGCAATCAGCCTGCAAGATAGATCTAACTGCTTCTGCCATTGCACCATTTATCTTCATTTCCATTTTTGCGTTGATGGGTATCATACACCACAAAGAGCCAGCCCAGCCGTGAAATGACACCGGACTGGCAACCTCATAATTATCCAGGCTCACGTATCAATTCTCTTCAATCCCTTCGTGACACTCCATTGCTTCCTCATAACTTTCTCATCTGACAGATCAGCACTGTGCACCCGAATTGCCTGAGAGCCCCCGGGTAATGGCCTCAGGGACAAAGTTAGCCCTGGCAGAAGTGGGCAAAGATGCTTGTTGGCTTCAATAGGAGTTTTGCTTTGTGCCAGGCCTAAATATTCTCCAGGCTCCCTTCCCTGCACACAAAGACCTCAGCTCCTTTATCTGCTCTACAGCAAAAGTCTTGGGGGTACTGCAGCATACAGGTGCATCCCTGGCTCATGCTGGAACTGATGCTGGGATGGCTCCTCCTCCACGCTTACTGTAGTCAGTCTTCAGATATTCCTGTCTCTGGGCACATTCGTATTTTTCTTCCATATTTCACACTAAGACAACATTTTGTCTCCTGGGGCTGGCATGGTGCAAGCAGCTTATTGATTAAGCACAGGAAGCCTGTGCTCTATCAGTCTCTGCTAACACAGCGATTCCACCATGGCTCCCTGCGAGTTGCTCACTGATCCCTAAGCCTCAGTATGGACCATTTGGTACACCCTATTTTGGGTATTACTGTTAATCTGGACCTCAGGAGCAATTACATAACACAACTCTGAGATAAAAGAAAATGTAGTGATATGTAGGAATTCTAAATCAATGTATTCATCCATTGTTCATCAAGTGTAAAGCTCTTGGGAAAAGGCAAATATTGTGTGGGACACATCAGGCTCTTCCACACAGCCACGTTTGCTCAGAAAGGCTTGAACAACATTTAGAAACAGATTCTCAATGTGGGATGAAAACAATTTCCCCAAGGGTTTCAGATGCCCAGGATGCTGCACCCACCTTCACTCTACAGCATCCTTGTTCAGAATGAAGGCAAAGGAAAGGAGGGCTGTCTGCCTTGGGGGGCAGGGGCCACCAACCAGGCTGGAGCAGAACCTGGACATTGGGCCAGGGTTCATACGGGAACTGCTGCCTATCCATATGGTTTTTTTCTTAACTTAATTGAAAGGCCAGCAGCCAGTGCATTTGATACCTGCCTGTGGTGATCATGGCTCTGTCTGGTCCTCACTGAATGAGACCGGACTGCAGGGGCTGCTCCCGTGGGATCAAGGTGCAGCTTTGCAAGAACCCATCCAGACCCTGAGCTGTAAGACTTCCTGCACACTCAGCAAGCCCTGGGGATGGCGTGGCATAATGTTTTCTTCTCTATCACTTTGGGATGCACTTCAAACTCTCTGGCTGTCCAAATGGATTGTACCATGGATTGGGACACGATATGAAATTTCATGGGGGCAAGAAAATTAAATTTATTTCCCCCACGTAACCTGGCTGTTTCTCCTAGAGCATCTCCCCTGTTTTCAGACACAGTGATTGCAGGATGAGCTACATTCATGGGATAAGCACTGCAAGCAGGCTGGGGGACCTGCCCCTTCTCTTTCAAACAGACCACAATGCTCAGCAGTAAAGCCACAACCCTAAAACCTCCTCAGAGATGTTCCCATCCCCAGCACCCAAGCGAAACAGCCCATGGATGGGTCCCTGCCACGGAGGCAGGAGGCGAAGGGATGCTGGGCAGAGAGCTGGCGGTGAATCCCTGGAGAAGGGGGGGATTTCCAGCCCTGCTGCCGCTTGCTTCCCACTGCGCTGCTGCAGCCCCTGCTGCTCCAGGCAACTGCCTCCCTCGCCCCATCTCGGGCCCCTTCTGCCCATCAGCTACGCACAGCGTGTGTCCCTGGGATGGGAGGACAGATCCTGCTGCCAGGGGGAGAGGGAGGCTCGCGGGAGGCTGCGTGCAGCCGGATGCAGAGCTGCTGGAGCCAGGACGAGCCTCGCTACTGGTTTTTAATTTGCTTTGGATCGTGGCCATTATCATTAGAATAATCTCCAGCAGGTGATAGGCAGGAGTAAATTAATTCTGAATAAAGGCGTCTGGGGGTGGGTGCCAGGGAAAGGCAGGGCTGGGCACCGGGCACAGCCTTCACTCGTTGGTCAGAGAGATTTGGTGGCAAGAAGGACTTTGACTCCTCTTGCAAAGAGCATATTTCCCCTCTGATGTGACATTTCTTTCTGCTAAATATGCTCAGATTGGAAATGCACACAGCAGTGTTCCACAACAATGTAGAGGGTGGCAGGAGCGGCGTTATTTATGCGATTTTATTTTTAATTCTCCTTGTCCACTGAAATCATGTGTATGAAAACAATTGAAAATAAATTATCTCCCATCTCTAGAAAGACCCTTTTGCTGTTGTTCCTGGAGCCACCAGGACACGCAAACAATTAATCCTCGACTCCAGACCCAAGTGACTCAACCAATAAAACAGCTGTCAGCTGCCGGTCCTGGGGAGGTGCTGCCTAATATCCCAGGAGAGGATAATTATTCTTATCTGATTTGGCTCTGGAATGAAATCATAAAAAGCCTCGTCCCATTCTGTAAATTCAGTTCTTCTTAGCAGGTTAAGCAGAGCCCAAATGACTAACATTTCTGTCAGCACTGACTCTGGCTAAGGGCTAATATACCATGAAGAATAACCCAATAATAAATCTTATTATAGGAAAGGAAAAAAAAAAAAAACAGAGAGAGAGAGCACACAAGAGTGTAAAACCTGGGAGGGTGCAAGGCAATTTAAGTGGCTGACAAAAGTGGCTTCAGATGGCCATGACGGAGAGGAAAAATTCTGAGTAATTTTATTAAAAATTCCCAAAACTGCCGACTCAAATTTTAGTGTTTTGAGTGGAAGAGATTCTGGAGAAAGACACGTTTTCCTGTTCTTTGGATCTTTGTCTTTGCTACAGGTGATGTCTCTTGGTGTGAAATGAGCAGATATCGTGAAGGTACAAGAGATGTTGTGAAGAAGGGGCGAGTAGAGCAGGATATTCCCATAGGAAGGGACAGCCCAGGCCAGCACCAGGGCTGAGTCCTGTGGTGGCAAAGCAGCAGGGGATGAAGGCTGAGCTGAGTTAGAGCTTCAAAAACAAGTGTTTAAGTCTCTCCCACGGATGAACAGGGGCTCTGATGCTGATGTAGATGTCTGGGAAAGACCTGCTCTTTGGAAATGATGAGCTCTCCCTCATCGCAGCAAGATTTACAGCCAGGGTGGAAAGTGCTTTGACGGGGGGATGGGGTAGGGTGTTGAGTTTAAAGTTCAGGATGACCTTTGTTGTTGCTTTTCATACCCCCGATCAAGAGGCTCCTGGAAATAATGACCATGCAACTCAATCTGACGTCCCCAGGTCTCTGTTTCCACCGATACCCCTTTCCCAGGCGAGCAGGTTGGCTGCCATCTGAAGCACGGCGTGGTGGAACGCAGGGATGGCTGGGAGGGAGACTGGGCGTGTGGGGGGCTTGGGAAACTGCTGGGCTGTCTGGTGAGGAGGAGCTCTGTGGAAGATTGATAGCAGAGCTCTGGTGCCTCCAAAGTGCTCCTCCAGCACCTGGGAAGGACGTTAGGGATGAGTAGGGACCTCGTGGCTGGGATGGGCTGGAGATGAGCCCAGGCCTCATGAGGGAAACCCCAGCTGCAGCCACACACATCATTTGCACTTCTGCTCTTTGGTTTGTTGCTTCATCCTGGCACTGGTTGGATGCTGGGGGACCACAAGGACAGGGACAAAAAGCAGCGAGAGGGGTAAGGAGATGCCCCCAGCCCCAGAGGGCGTTGAGGCCCATCTCAGCTTCCTTGGCCTGCCCTGGTCTGTCACACCATGACATTGCCATTGCAAGGCACATGATTCTCCCACGCCTTGCAGGATACAATTTCCAAGAGAGGCAAAGCGAGGGCTGGGGATACCAGCAGGTCATGATGCCTTCCCTGGGATGGGGCTGTGTTGGGGTGAGGATGGGGGAGCTCTGGGGTGCAACCATGCCCAAGGCAAGAAGAGGGCTGCAACAAGGGATTGATGAACAGCAGGTACTGAGAGCAGGAGGGACAGAACTCGCAGGTGTTACCCAGACACAAGGTCTCCTGTCACCCCTCCTGGGCAGAGACATCAGCTTCTATGGCTCTTTCCTCTTTGGAGCTGCTCACTGCCGTTGTGCGGGGAGCGAGGGCCCAGCGAAAGGCAATACAAATACCACACATCAACGTCTGCATCCCCAGCGCCTCGGAGTCAGGCAGACCAAATCTCTAAAAAGGTGGACAAATATTTGCTGAGAAAGGCTCTTCCAGGCCTGGCTTGGGTTCAGGCTGTTGGGTGAATTGTACATATAATCTGAAACAGCAAGGCCTGGGATCTGGATTTTTTTTTTAAAAAGAGATTTATCTATTTATGGAAGAAATGTTAGGACAGCTAAAATGTGCTGTAATCCCTCATAAATGGACGTAAATCTAGCATGGAAATATAGTATATAAATTTCTATAAATCACATCTTCTTTACTACAATCTGGGTACAATTAAATGATACTACAATAATAAAGCTCTATAAAATTCATTTTCACTGTTAAAAATACTCTGAAATTCTGTTTCTGGACTCATGCCTCATTCTCCTTTCCAGCAATCATATCTGCATCTCGTGGGAAGGAAACCCTGCTAGGACTGACCAGCCAAGAGCCCCGTGGGAACAACAGCTTCAGCTGGAGGTGAGCTTTATTGCTATTATATGAAGATCTAAAGAGAGGGAGACAACTGGTGATGCACTTCGGGACAATGAGGATATTCCAGCTTCTCCCCTCTGCAAGGACAGATGCAAGGACATGCACATTGATTAAATTTACCCACGAGAGATCCTGGTCCTGTGCAGCTTTAAAAGCGTTCAGGCCCAATTACCTTATTAAGTTCAACGCTCATTTTAAGCCACTGTCTGCCGATGACATCGTGCTCCAAATTGTACCTGGCTTAGCTTTTTTCTCAGATGTCTGCTTCCCGTAAAAGCCCGGAAAAGGCAGTACAGTAACTTCTTCCAATAAAAAACGAAAAGCTGACGTTTCTCTGGCCGAGGGAAGCAATCAGTCAGTGAAATCAAAAGATCCATCATCAAAGAAGAAGGCAGGGAATGAATAGCCTTCTAAATCAGTCAAACATTTTAAACATCCCTTTTGTAATTGACAATTTTGTAATATTTATTCACAACAGATCTGATTGCTGGATTCCCACTGGCTCCCCTCAGGAGGGTTTGCGTGAAATCAGTTTGAAATGGTGTGTCAATTTTTTTCTGAAGTCACCATCTGGCTGATAGACTTGAGTCTGTTCTAATACACTGACCCAGTGAATCGCTGCTAAACAATTCCCAGGGGTCCCCGCTCCTCTCGCAGGCAGTCCGGGAGAGTGCTGCTGGGCGGGAGCGAGCGAGGAAGGCACATTTGAATGCGTTCTGTTGAGGGATTGTAAAAGAATTTGATTTATGTAGAGAAATAGAAATCTTGGGATGGTCTTGTTTTGCTCTTGCGCTCTTGTGTTGGTTTTAAATGGGAGGGGAGGTTTGGGCCCAGCTTTAGTGACCTGAAACCACCTGAAATTGTGCTCGGGGGAGGGGAAAGCAAATACCCCTCCTCCTCCTCCACAAAAACCCCAACAAACTGAAAAAGAAAAACCCAAATCCTCTCCAATCTACAGCAAGGAACCCAAACGTTTGAAAGCAACAAACTCTGCAATCCTTCTGACAAGAACAAATATTGGATCAATTACATCCTACATCTATTTCAAATGTGTGATAGTACATAGATGATGCTGGAGTACTGCAAAATCAGCCCCAATCCGTATCAACAGCAATTCCTGGGATGAAATATGGTAAGATCATCTTTGCTTAAAGGCAGCTCTGTTTAACCTATAGTGTGGAATTAGGCCTTCGCAGATGTGTTTTGTGTGTTCTCCTCTGTGTCAGCGATGGGTTCCTATGGCACATGTTGGTAATTAGATGCTTCCTCTCACCATCCCTCTGCAAAGTACTGCTGCCATCCTTCTGAATTGTATTTTCTGCTATGGGAGAGTCTCTTTGTCGCTGTGTTCCCAGCTCCAGAGCGTGTGTGTGCACATTGTGGTACAGACACATCACGTGCTTGTATGCATATCCACGCATATACATACACACACACTGGGCATGTTTCTGCACACTTAGGATGACTAATTTTTTTTGACAGACGAGTAAATCATCATTATAGCATTTGTTTTTTTCCATTACCATCAATCATTATTATATGTGTGATCTAGTAGAATTTGTCTCTGGCTGCTTAAAATTTTCTCGATCATTTTTCAAGGCTAAATATCATCCCTAGATAAAGAATGCTTACTGTAGCAATGGACATGCTAAAGAGCTGATCCCAACCCCACTGAAATCACGTGAAGGGTGTTGGCTTGATGGACATTGATTTAAGTCCTAAAGGATCATTTGTTTCTCAATAGAACCCCAGTAAGACACTGAACGTGGCGAGTGTTTCATAGGGCTTGATTAATTCCCTCTTCTACCAATGGAATAAAGCTGTGGCACGTGAATATTGGTCAAGGAAGAAGAATAAGTGGATATCTAAAGCCTCCTAATGTATCCAGAGTAACACAAGCTGGTGAAACATGCAAAAAAGTTTCCTGTACATCTATTTTAATTTTTAAATGAATTTGCTTCAGCTATGCTGAGGTGCATTCTGCAGGTCTATCCCAAGGGAACTTAAAGAAGTGTTTAGCAAGATACGCAAGAAACAGCAGGAGCAAAGGTTAAATGGTCAAACCCTATAGATCAGGGCACCAGGAATGGAGAAATAAGTGTGGATAGGGTCAAGGCACCTCCAGGATATCTCCCCTTATTGCTATATTTAAAGGAACTGGGTGGCTTCTGGGATGCTCCCAAACATCCTGAGGAGACCCATTGCTGTGTCTGCCTCTCCAGCCCTTGTCTGCCATTGGTGTCCCTACACACAGCATCTGATGGGGGCATCTTCTCTCATCAGAAGGCATAAATCTCCCCCAAAATACACCCCATTATTAAAAACACAGAGAGAATCAGCTTGCCAGGACTGGATGGAAAAGCTTTCTGCAAGCATTGCAATTACAGTAAGAGTAATTAAACTTTAAACACAGGCTAAGCTCAATAACTAACTTCTGGGTGTTAATGCAGCAGTTTTTGAAAGGACAGGAAAAGGAAGTATTAATACAATAAAATGAACATTGCAAGGACTTGTGCTCATCCTCCACACAGTGCCAAATCTGTCCTGATTCTTCAGTGAAAGGAAGCCCTCAGCGCTCCCTGCCCACTGGTGAATGATTTTGTTGCTGTGGGGCTGGGCAGGATGGCCACTGTGTGCACCAACCACAGCCTGCAGGACAGAAGGACAAGCTCTGAAGCAGCTGTGGAAAACAATCTTTGCATCCCACTCTCTCTCCCCATTTCTGGGCTTGAAAACCATGGGGAAACAGATGGAAGGGAAATAAAATTGACAGATGAACATTCAGAGTTTATCCTTGTTTTTTGTGGGCTGTAGTGCAGACAGTTGTGGCCATGCTGCTCAAGATGTTCTTGGGATTTTTTAATCCATGCAAGAAATTTTGGTGGCTTTTGGGTTATGAAGAAGGATGAGAAGCACAAGGAAGATGTCCTGCAAGTTTTGGGATGAGTGACCCTTGCCAAGCCCATGAGACTGATGCAGAGCAGCGCCGTGCTGGGTCTCAGGCACTGCTGGGAGGAGCAGGACGAGGAGCACTGTGCTGGGTGCCTTCCTCTCTGCCCTACAGGGCCAGGAGCATGTCCCTGCCCAGGCCTCCTCCTGTCCCTGTGGCCAGGTGTCCTGCCCAGGTCGGTACTCAGTGCCAGCCCTTGTAGGTGTGGGACATGTGTCCATCTGCTCCTTGTCACAGACAGGTCACTGTGTGTGGTGTTTCGCCAGCTTTTCCCAGGTTGGATCTAAGGAGAAAAGCATTTTTCTCAGGAATAGGCTTTTCGTCCTTGAAAGATTCTACTGTTGTCTCCTTACTCCTCTTAATTGTATAACCCCAAGGTATGCCTCAGATTTACACAGCCTAAATCCAGCCTTATTTGACTGTATTTGTCGTTATTCCAATTAATTGTGCATCAACTAATTGTGTAACATGGCTATTTGCATGTCAAACCGAGGTCCTCATGCTGTTCTTTGCAGTGTAATTGCTCTGGCTAAGTGAATACCAGGAATATTCCTGAGGTTTTGGCCATTAATCAAGGGCTGTTGAAAGGAATATTAGCACCCTGGGAAATAAAAAAGAAGAAAAAAAGGAAGATGCAAAATATCAATGAGATTTTTAAAATTAAAAAGAAGCCTTAAATGCAACAACAATGTGATTCCGAAGGCCGGGAAGGTCTGGCCAAGCTTACAAAGGCCAAGCCCTCCAGAGGCCTGGAGGCTCAGGAGATGTCTACTGATAAACAAAGGGGCAGTGGTTGAGCTTTGAGCTTTCTTTCCTTGCTGCTCATTTTGGGGGTGTTTGTGCAGCGCAGCTGAGCGAACAGCAACAGGACTGCGTATGGAACAGGGAGCCCAGGTGTTTTAGGGTTGGATGTCTCAAGATACGAAAGTATGGGGCTCTCTAGGACAACTACAACTAGGTGAGGAAATAGTTGGCTGTTGTGGCCATGGAAAAGTGAAGTGCTGCTGCAGGGGAAGGGCCACAGTGCGACATGGGAGAGGTTGTTCACCACGGGGCAGCAGGCTGGAACCTGCACAGGGCTATCAGGGCACCCGTTCCCTCTTGGGATGGGGAAATTGCTCCCTAAGCTCTTTGCTCTCCGCCCTGGTTGGAGAAGACACCCAGAGAGTGGAAGATCTCACCAAAGCTGTCTGGGTATCCAATGCTGAGAAATCCTGGGATTGTTCTCCTTAGAACATCTTCAGAAATATTTTGGGAGGAATGAGAGATAAACCATGTTCTGTTTATAACCATGCTCTTGTCTTCTAAGAAGAGAAGAGGCACCCAGTGATGAACGGTCCCTTTGCTTTGGGGAAGGAAGGATTTTTATTGTCAACATTGTTTGCCCCACTGATGGATGTAAGGTTGTCTTGGGAGAAACTAACTCAGAGCTGCAATGATGGAAAAGACCATTAATGATGAGCTACTCCTCTATGAATGGCCGCTAACTTAGTCAGTGAGTTAGGGACAGACTGGCTGAAACTCAACCGTTTCTGTGTCCTGGACTGGCAACCACCACATTTTGCTGCCCAACATGACACAGAAAAAAAATCATGTTTAGGAGAGCATCGAGGACATAATCAGGATACTCAAAGACGTAGCAAGGATCCTTAAGGATGTAACCAGGACGCTCTTCCCCATTCACAAGTAGGAGGCTTGGAAGACATGAAGCCTGCTGTGATGACATGTTTTTGGCCACATTTCATCACCCTTCCAAGCTGGTGGGGAGGCCTGCAGATGCCCATGGGTCCCATGCTCAGCTTGCTTTGGCTGGGCTCCTTAGGGGCTTGGAGTTCCCACTCAGCTGCTTCCCATCCCTCATGCCACTGGATGCAGCTCTGATTTTTGCTGCTCTCTGCTGAGGATGAAGTGAAAGCAAAGCTGGGGCTTGGCTGCTGTTTGCAAACAGAGATGAAGACAAACAGATGAGTTCAAGCTGCTGGAAGGAAAACAACCCTCGTGGTTCCTCTGCTTAATGGTGGGAACCTGGAAGGGTAAACAAAACTCTGGGCAGGTCCTCCTCATTCCCACCGCCCCTTGGAGTCCACCAGTGTTTTTCAGTCTTTATCTCCTAGAACCAATTGATTTTGTGCCAGCCTGTAACTTTTTACTGATGTTGTGGCTGTTTCAGTAAAGGACAACCAGGTGCTGCGGGCAGGCGGGAGGAAGAGGTCCCAGTGCTGGGAGCACTCCTGCCCCCGTTCTCCCGGACCCAGAGGGTCCCCACTGGGGAAGCCTTGAGTTTCCTTCCCATTGCTGCTTTTCCATCACTGAGTCTGCGAGCACCCTGTGATTGCACGTCTACACAAGCACAAAGATGCACAGCAAGGCCATTTGTAATTGCATTTCTGCACCGATTCCCAGAACTTCTGCCCTCCGCCATGAGATATCCGACCCCTTTGAAGCTCAGAGAAAGGCAGCATTATTCCAAAAAGTCCCTAAATTTCTGCGTAGCGAACAACAGGGCAAGGAGGTGCGAACCTCTCTTATCAAGCAGAACTCCCCTCAGATTGAATTGCTGGCACTTTGGCTCGGCAGGCGGCTGCGTTTTTCCCCACGTGTCAAGTCAGAGAAGCGAACGCGGTATCTCAATTTTTTTTTTTTTCTCTCTGACAGTCCCTTAATTAGCATGAGATTTTACGAAATTCGCCAAGGCAGCCATCCATCTGTTTTGCTGACTTTCAGTAACAATATTTATCATTGCGGAAGTGTCAAAACAATAAAACCAGATGACATTTTATGCAAAGGACTCCAAACTACTTAGAAAAAGGCCCCAACCTTGAAAGCCTCCTGCAGGATTTTGCTGGGAATTGTTTGCAGACACAAAGCTGAGAGTAATTCCTTCTGTACCAGCATAAATATTTAAAATAAGCCGTAGAAGAATTTTCCAAGGGAGGTACAAGGATGGCAGATGCTTCTCTGTAGCAACTTTGTTCCAGGCAGCCAGGCGAGAAAAAAGAAATCCCCTACCCTGATGTGTTTTCCTGGTTTCGCCCAAAAGAAGATCAATATTAATTTTGGTGAATACTTTTCACATTTCAAAAGAATGCTATATATGTTAGTTCGTGCCAGTGATTCTTCCTAAGAATTTTAACCTGATCTGCTATGCAGCAAGGAGGAATTAAAAAAAAAATCTGCTTATTTAACTCTATAGTATTTAAACCACTACACAAATAAGAATTAATAAATCTGCATTTCCCATTGTCAGCACTCGTTGATTACAGCGCTGTGGAGCCCTATCAAAGGGTGCATGCAGCACACTAAGTTCCGCAGTGTATTTAAATTATCCATAATAAATTTACATAACAAATTCAAGTGTAGCTGCACTTCCCCCCTGTCAGAGCTGCTCTGGCAGTGAGCACCGAGTTGTACTCCTGCTTCGGGCATCCTAGTGTGTGCGACCACGGGAATGGACCAGTTGCTGAAACCATTCTGTAAGTGATGGGAGATGTTTTTTTCTGGGAAAAAGTGACTTTGTTCAGATGAGCATTTTTCTAGTGGCTTTGTTCAGACGAGGATGCGCTCAGCTCACACGTGGGTTGAGCACTGGTTCCCCCTATTTGTCTGCTCCTTGGCAATCTGAGGCTTTAAAGCCATTTTGTTCTGGCAGCATAATTTCTGGAGATGATTTTCCTGCAGCTCTTGGCCCCTCGGTGCTAAGGGATCTTGAAGGACCTGCAGGTGCCAGCTCCAAAGGGGAGTGGGACACAGGGTGCTGCAGCACATTCGGGTACCGCTGCCCCATTTGGGTTTGTGCAAGAGCACCCCAGAGAGCAGCTAGCAAAGCCTGCGGGCCAATCTGCTCCCAGAGGAGCTTGTTCCCTGGCACCATGGAGCGAGACCATGCTTCCTGCCTCGAGGGGGATGGGGAAGCCTGGACCCTGCAGAGCCAGGCTGAGCTTGGCGCTGATTGCAGGCATCTGTCTTCTGCTGACAGCTCTGCCTGTTAGTGGAGGGAGTCTGCTGCTTAATTTACCTGACTTGTTAACAGCTCCCTGTTTTGAAGTTGTAGGAAGTGGCTGATTTCACATTTACAGTTGAAACATTGGACTCCCATTGGGCGGCTAAAATTCACAAATAATCTGGTAATTTGTCCGCTGTCGCGGGAGCCCGTGGGGACGCTGATCGGTGCAGATCACGGTGTGTATCACCGCGTTTTGGTGAAAAGATTGATGAGCAAAGAGGAACGTGGAGCTGGCTGGCCACGGGCCAGGAGCTCTTGAAATCAAAAGTCTGAAGGAAATCTCTGCCAAAGAAAGCAGGGACAGGAGCTGCACGGCCCCATGCAGGGGAGCAGCAGGGGTTTGCTCTGGGCACTGCCTGCTTGCAAGAAGCCCCAGCACCACGTTGCTGCCTTTTGTGGCTCGAAGTGAAGCAGAGCACTGCAACAGGGTGGGCTGGTTTGCATGTTCCAGTTTGAACCCCCAAATTGTCTTCGGTATGGCCTCAACCTGACAGCATGGTGTTAGTGAGGTGCAGAGCGGAGCAGGCTGTGTCTGATCCCTGCCACACACATCTCTGGCAGGGAAAGTGGCTCTTGGGAGCACCAGCACAGGCAGACATCACAGCCAATGGCAACAAGTGGAGTAACAAATCTTGGGAGTGTCTCACCATTAATGGCCCACTAACCTCCATGTCATCAACACATCAATAACCCACAGCCCTGGGAACTGCAGGAGGGAAAAACACGGTGTGTGCAGCCTGGGGCATCCCAAAGCCATGTAAAAAGCAAGTTCTATCCCTTGCACCACCCATGGAGGTGCCCTCAGAAGGTGCTGATTGTCCCCTATTCCTGAGCCACTTCCCCAGCTGCTGCATTACATAGAGAGGGATCAGGCCCTGGTTGGTCTGGCTGCGCAGCACCTCCTGGAGCACAAACCACCTCGTGCCTGGGCTAAGCAGAGCTCGGCAGCCCTGCCTGAACTTAATCAATGCCGGATTTGTAAGTGAGTTTGGAGTGCGGATCGGCAGGCTGCAGGCATCCCAGCAGAGCAGCAGGTAGTCAGTAGGCTGTCCTCTATGGGGAAGGTGTTAAATTCTTCTTGGAGTGCTGACAAAAAGAGCTACAGCCCATATGTCTATTGCCAGAAAAATAATATAAAAAAGTGTTGGTTTAACCAAGGCTTACGGCCATCAAAAGGTTTGAACGTGAGCTCTCCTGCCCTGGAGAGTGGGCATGCAGGGGAGGGGCAGAGCTTGGCCCCAGCCTTGCAGTCAAATGACCAAAATCAAGGCAACAGGAGCCACAAACTCTCTGTGATCCCAACGGGAGAAAGATGTGGTCCTACACCTGACTTTGTGCCCACTGCCCTGCAGACCCCTGGGGCTCTGCCCCCCCCGTTGTGCTGCTGGAGCACCCCCAGCCCTGCCTGTGTCCATGCACTGTGATCGTAAATAGGCTTCAGAGCCCTCTCCAGCTGCAAGAATGCAAGATTGTCAAAAAGCATCATTAAATCAGACTGGAGGGGAGGAAAACCAGACTGGGGAATGGCTGTGGTGGTGCTGTTCGGCCAGGCTTGCACCATGGGCAGCCGGCACTGCAGCGTGGCTGCAGCGTGCCCTGCTTTGCATTAACTGCTGCTGCTCGGCGTCGTGTCACGTTATTGTTTTTTTTTGTTGTTCTCGTTGTAAATACACCTAGAGGCATCTTAAGAGTGGAATTAATTAGAGTTGTTTAATTCATCAGTGAAGTGCACAGCACAGGTTTTCTGCTCCTGGAGGGGCATGGAGGGCTGCGGTCAGGGCCAGCACACGCCGTTCACATCAATGTGTGGTCACGTTTGCCGTGCCCTGCCCGCGGCACCAGCTCTCAGATCCTCCCATCTCCTGTTCTCAGCTTCAACATCAGTGCTGCCCTTTTCCTCAAAAGTTCATCTCAATAGTTGCAAGAAAAGTTGGGCAAGGTTCATCTATGAGAGGACAGCGAGGTGGAGCAGGGCGGGGATGCATGTGAGTGTCTAGCAGCCCCGTGAAAACACTCTTGGGAGAGAGCAGATGAGTTCAGGGACCATGAAGGTGTCTGGGTGAGGAAATGCATATCAGCCTCTGTCCTGCCTCTCCCCAGACTCTGGTGATGGCAAACAGAGATCTTGCAGAGCCTCAGATACAGAAGGAAGGGGCTGGCTACCTTGCAACTGGTGCCTGTTCAACTTGACAGCAATGGAATCTGGCTCCATGCTCCCCCCTTGCCATGGGGCTTTCCTCTTCCCTGTCCCTTTCTCAAGGCCTGCAGCTGAGGTTTACGAGCTCACCCAGCCCAGAGGCTGCAACACAACTGAAAAAACACAGTGAGTCAATACATCACAGGGCGTGCACATGAAAGGGAAGGGGAATAAATGTCTGTCAGTGGTGCAGGGCAAAGCCTGCTGCCTTGGTGCTCAGGACATCTCCAGGGCTGGGACCTTTCCTGGCCTGAGGATGCTGTTGTTAGCTCAGAGCCTTGTGAAATAACCCCATGCAGAGCAATGGTTACCACTGTTGGTACCCACAGACACAGCCAGAGCAGGCACCGTGATGCTTTGCTCCTGGTGCACAGCTGGCACCAGCCACAGTCCTGGTACACTGCAGTGATGAAGAAACCAGAAAGGAAATCCAGGGCAGGAGTGGACAGGCTCGGGAGGGAAGCATTTCCCACAATCCTTCCCCACAGCTGCAGCAGCAGCAAAGGGATCATTTTTCTCCCCAGCCATCACAGCTGCTAAATCACACCAAAGGACTTTCCAGGAATGTAAATCGCCCCATCAATCCCAGCCCAGCTCCCACCTCCCCATTGCTGGCTGGCCCTGGGATGAGCCGTCGCCCGCCCTTGCCCACTCGCTGTGCTGGGGACCAACTACTTTCCTGCTTCTGCTCCCCAAATGATGATGACGATGCTCGAAAGGCTGTGGGGATCCCAAGCCATGGGCACATATGGGATGGATCAACACAAACATTGAGGAAAACCACTGGGTACCAGCCTTTGGCCTTGAAGACCCTGGGCTAAATGCTGATGTCCCCATGGGCTGAAGCACCTTCATCGTCCCCCCTTCAGAAGAGGAGCCATCACTGTTAGGGGTGAATTCTGAGCTGGGATGTGATTGTCTCACAAAGAGAAACTCACTTTTGATCACCAGGCCTTGTTCTGCATTAATCCCATCTGGAAGGAGCAAAAACGCCCCCCAAATGGATCACATAATGTAGATGGCATTGAGATACGAGCAGTGATTTAAAGCACCCCCCACCTTTCACCTGCCCCGAGGACATCACAGGCATCTTCAGAAGGTGTTGTTGCATCCTCCTGCAGGCGGCTGCCATTAATTAGTGCAGAACGGGAGACATCCACAACAAGATGGAAAAAAATAATAATCGAAGAAAACCCAGCGAAGCCCCATGTGATAATAAAGGCTGACTCTAACTAACAGTTGTTATTCAGACATTGTTAATGATATTATAAGCACTACCATGTGCTAGGCAAGCTGTGACATGCACCCCGGTGGACATATGGATAATAAGATCACATGCCTATTTCAATCAAAGCCATAAGTACAAACTTGATCTGAATCGGAAGAAAGCCCAAGCAAGTGACAGCTTTGGGAAAGCAAGCTTCTACAGCCAAAAAATAAAATATAATAAAGGCGGAAATGTGATGCAGAAGCATCCTTCCTATGCACCAGACAGCTCAGCCTGAAGCAAGGGTCTTCCAGCTTCAATGCATTGCTGCTGTCTCAAGAGCTAAATGTACTCAGCACCATCTCCAGCAGGATTTTTCCTAAACACTGACACACCAACGCATTGCTCTGGCTCAGAGGCTTTACGTTTGGTGATTTAACTCTTGCTGGAGCTGCAAAGGACCGAGGTGCTTGGATGCTTTACCTTGATTCACCTCCTCTGCTCAGCGAGTTGCATGCTGCAGTGCGGTGCAGAGATGCATGTGGCTGCTGCAGCCCACACCTGAGCACAGCCAAAGTCCCAGGCAGCTCACTGTCATTAGAAACACTGAACATAATCACCAAATGTAATGCCTTTACCGTTGTTCAATGGATCAGTGAACAGAGGAGCTAAAAGAAAGACAATTAGAAGCGTTAGGCTATGCTAAATTTTTCTTGCATAGCCTTGCTTTTGTCTAAAGAGTTACTCATTCCCTAATTGTGAAATGTAATTTTGTTTGGAGGCTTTTCTTGTATTTGTTTTGTCGTGTGGCTAATGCAGTTATTTGCTGCACACAGCCTCTTTTCTCCTGTTCAGCCCGTTTAATGGAATTCTTCAGCAGCTTTGATTTAAAACCATTTTGCTTTAGTGACCAGGACATTTCTGAAAGGGAGAATCAGATTGTTCCCTGAATTTCTGAGTCATATTTTGCCTGGCAAGGTTCACTTCTTTAAACGCATGTTTTCATGAAGGCCTTTAATCCAATGGTTTTAGCTTCAGTGGAGACAAATCTCAGCAAGAAATAGCATCTCCCTCCAGCCTCCCCATCCTGGGCTGGGACACGGGGGGGCTGACAGACCTCCCCCCTCCTCTTTTCATGTGAAAGCCCCACAATGTGCCTCGGGAAGAGCTGTGCATGGGCAGACCCCCAGGAACTGTTTTCAGTACGTCCTATACCACACCTGAAAGTTGTTTTTTCCACTCTGAGTATTTAACTGGAAGGCCTCCTACAGCTCCACTGAGCCTGGATGGCAATGCAGGGAGTGAGTAAATTGCCCTTTTAGCACGTTTTCTCCAACAAGAGGATTTTCAGTCCTAGCCCCCCCCTGCAACGTGAAATCCAGAGTGAAGGGAGACTGATTTAAAACCAATCACTAACACTTAGACGGAGCCCTTCATTCGAGCATCCCAAGCCTCGTCTTAGACTATTGAATCAATCCTGTCTCCACTTTTGCCTTCGCTAAGTAACAAACCAAATCAGGCAGCGGCACGGTCTGCTCTAATTGACAGAGCTGCATGAGCGTAGCCACGCCGCAGGATGTGGCCATCAGCTGCCCCGCGCTGGGAACACAAAGTGTGTGATGCTATCGATAAATCCCAGGTGGAGGGAGGGAGGGAGCAGGACTGGCCCCGGGCATGGAGGTGTGAGAGCCTCCACAGGGAATGCAGCGTGTTGGGGCACCACGGTTGGGTGGCTGGAGGTTGGGTGGCTTCGTTGTGCCAAGACCATACATGTTTTCTGGGGAGATGGCCTGCCAGAGCATGGCTCAGCCCATGCGGATCTGAGAGCACGTGTGGAACATGTAAGTCTGTCTTTAGGATGTAAATGAAAAGTATTGGGGTTCATCGTGAAGCCATTTCATTACCCGGAAAGATGGAATTTCCAACCCAATTCTGTTGGGCTCACTGGAAACACCTCCATCCGCTGTCTCTCCATCTTGCCTCCAATACCCATCTCCAGCCACTTCAGCTGCCTTTAACCATGCTGTTTCCAAAGTGGACAAACCCAAGACATTTCCAAGCCAAGCCCATCCCATGTCCTTCTTGCCTTTTCCCTTTGATCTTTTGAAGATGGGCTTTCAGGCTTCTGAACACATGACAAAGATATGCTTATTGATTGGCATCTCTAAAAAGAGGAGAAAAAGAGGCAAATGGGGAGAGATAATCGGGAGGCAGGAAGAGAAGCCAAACAGAGCAATCATCCTTACAGATGCATCTACCCAGCAGAGCCTAAACAATGCAGCAGTTGCTGTGCTCACACAAGGCAGGGGCCATCGAGCCTTGGTTCCTGGCTTGTCTGGAGGGAGCTGGCAGTGGGGAGCTGCTGGGGGGCTGCAGGGCTGGGCAGAGCTGGGGATGTCTGCTTGGGGACCATGTTTTGAGGTTTTCCCTTTGCAAAGCTGAACCAAAGCATCTCCAATTTTGGAGCCACTGCAACAGCCCCAGGATTGCTGCAGTGGCTTTAACCCTTGTTGGGCTGTGTTTTGTGGGAGAGGAGAGGTGCCTGCCCATCTTCTTGGGGCTGGTGTTAAAACCTTTGGCTCCTCGAGGAGAAGGGAAATCACTTACTGGTGTGGCTGGAAACAGGTGTGTGAAAATCAGCACCCAGGCAGCCGCTCCAACAACGTTGTTTTTTCCTCGTGTTCCATAAATCAGTGCTCTAATCTTTCACTGTCCGGCGAGGTCTCTCACTGGGAGGGTGATAAATTGCCCTCCAGCCCCTGACAGCTGCTGGGAAATCACTCACGGCCTGAGACAAACCTCTAAATCTGACATTATAGAGTGTTGAAAGGAAGAATGTCTGTTTTTATAACCTACCTCAGTTATAATAAATATTTAAAATCCACATTAACATCCTCTTATAGTTACAATCTGCCCTCTATGGAACAGTGTCCAACTTAGATTTAATTAGCAACTGAACCTTTCCAGCCCAAGCTCCCAGTTAGACTGAAGACCCAAATCTCCAGTGAAAAGCCTCTGTTTTCTTAAACTACCTGCACTGCAATAAATATCAGCCATGTCGCCAGGCAGCCCTGCTGGAGACAGTGCTCTTTTTGTCTTCTCAAAGGCCAACATTTAATTTAAATGATAGGGTCTTTCCAGACTCTGAGGGGAATTTCTTTCCTGCTCTCCAGAAACTTCACCATACTTCAGCTCCAAGCACCAGGAGAGTGCAGGAATGGGAACACGTCGGGGCAGCTTTGGGATGGGAAGCGGGGTAGCGACAATAAGAAATCCAGGCAGCTCCTCTGGCAGCTGGCTATGGACCTGCATGGAGCAAAGACCTCCCCTCCAGCCAACTGCAGAGAAGTTGGGAAACGGATCCCAAACTCCTGCAACTGGCTTCTCCCAAAGACAGAGAAATAAAAATCCTGTCCAGAAGTTTTTGCTTGTTCATTCTTCTTGCCTGATTTTCCATGCTGCCTCATTTTCTTATTTATAATTTTACACAAACCGCTTTCCATACTCCCTTTGCCCCCTGTCCTGCCTAGTGTTTTGTTGAGGTTTCTCACAGAACTATCACACAAATAAACATGGGCAGCAGCATTAAAAAGAGCAAGGTTTCCTTCAGCCCACACCTGGTCCTTTTGAATTTCTGTGTTTCTCTCCCCATGCTGCCTATCTGTCATACCACTGTGTCAGTTTCCAAAATGTTGGCAGACACCCAAAAGTGCATCCAGCTTTCACCAGAGCATCCTCCAAGCCCCAGCACTTTGGTCCTGTTCAGGCCCTGCACTGGGAGCTGAATGCAGATGACTTCAGGAGCGCAGGCAGCACTGGTGAAGGCAGAACCGGGCACATCCCAGGGGCACTCGTGTGATCCAGCACCCAGGCCGGGAGCTTTTCATCTCTGCTCTTGCAAAGTGCATGGGGTTTCCCTTTCCAGGTGATTTCTGTTTGTACCTTGGGAATGGGCAGGAGCACAGCTGCCTGCTTCACCCCCACCCCACCCCACTACGCAGCTGTTTGCATAGCCTGCTCGCTGTGAAACTTGCTCAGGTTTGTAGAGACAGCATCATCCCCCCTCGGAGGCAGCCAGCATGTTTTACCAGGAAACCTGCTGTTTTACAAAGGGCTCGCCACCAGCGGCCCTGCCTCTGAGGGAAGTTACATTCTTGGGGCATTCGAGGTTTGTTTTTTGATTATGCGGGAAGTGGTGCGAATGGAAGTCACAGGGTCCTCGAGGGACAGAGGTAACATGAGTCCCTGCCAGCTTTCTTAACCTTTGCTTTTGCAGATGTTCTCAGCTTCTCACCAGGAGCTCCCAGGAAGCCTCAGATGCAGAGCACATGGGATGAAAGGTGCTGAGCTGCCCACGCTTCGCTCAATGTCTGCACGGGGCTGGGGTCCTCCTGTCCACCTGAAGGAGCAAACTGGGGGTGCACAGTACTTTTGGGGTGAGTGGGAAGAACTGCAGGAAACTGCTCTCAAAGCTGCAGTCACACCCTACAGGAAGAGGAGGGTTTTCCAGCTCTTCCTAGGCACCAAACTCCTATTTCATAGAGTTGGTATTGGAGGACATTTATCACAGGATAGTCCTGAATCCAGAAAGCAGCAGCTACCCACAGCAACAGCACAGCATGGTGCATAGCCCTTCCCCACGTGTGCACCAGTGGGCAGAGATTGCTGGAGAGGGTGAGGAAGCCTGCAGGACCACATCCAGGCAGCCTCAGCACTCCCTGAGCAGAGCATTGTCCTCAGAACCCCCTGGGAAGGGCTGCTTGGAGAAATGCAGCTGTGCCCACCATGGTCCTCTGAGGATGGACAAGGACTTGGGTGAAGCTCAGGTCTCCAGGACACGTTTAGAGTCCCTTAGGATATGAACAGTTAGAAAGAATTAGGTTCTGCCATGTCCCCTGTAACTCCCCGCCCATCGTTCTGCTCCTGCAGATGGACCAATGTCTCCTCCAGCCCGAGCCATCGCTGGTGGAAACCCAGGAGAAATTGAAACAACAAAGGGAAGAAGAAAATCAGCTCTTCTGGCAGAAGCACTGCTCTAGCTTCCCAAAGCCAATGCAGTGCTGTGTCCAAAGCCAGTGCCAGCTCAGACAGAGGTCGGCCCCCGAGCAGGGAGGTGTCCAGGGTGTCAGGGGGCCGAAGCCAAAATGCCATCCAAAAACAGGCGTGCAGGTGACGAGCAGGCAGAGGCGAGGCATGGCTTTGAGGCTGCTACACACCGCTTGCCAGTTTCACATCTGAGAGCATCTTGCGTGCAGCCGGCACCTCGGTCCTTGCGAACAGTGGTGCTCAGTTCCTTTATAGGCAGCGATTCCCCGCGGATGGCAGCGAGCGAGCGGCTCGCCGGCAGGATGTGGCTGTGTGCCGCCATTCATCAACGTCACGCTTCGGGGGAGACGCTGAGTTCATTCTCATGCGTCTCCGCAGACCTCTGGGGACCGCGTTGTCTCTAGCCGGGGCCGGTAGTCACCTGGAACAGTTTTCCAGCCCCCCTGAGCAGCAGGAGTGTCCATTAACTACCACGGATCGGTGGGGATGGTTTGTAAACTCCGGATACATACAGAGGGGCCCGGGCGCGTATTGGCTGGTGCTTTCCGCTCTCAGAAATGGGTCATTTAAACAGAAAACTGTAAAGTGTTCATGCCTCTGAATGCAGAGAAACTATCAAAACAAGCTCCTGTCTCTGTGCCACAGACCCGGCATTCAAACAGAGGCTTGGGGTGTGCTGGACGGGAATGAACCAAGTGCTCCCAGCAGATTCCTTTCCTTTTTCTGATGTTTCACACAATAAACATTTCAACTCTGCGGCACAAGAGCAGACCTACCCCAATTACCAGGACAGCTTGTTTTGTTTGGAGTAATAGCTAAGGGTTCCATCCTGCATCAGCGGAGCCAGAGGGAGAACTCCCCTTGTCCCCTGTGGGCCTGAATCCAAGGGAGCCCAGGCTACATTCAAGCACCACCGTCACCAGTGGGGTATTTTGCTTTTCCTTATGGAAGCAAAACCAGTTCCAGCAAGTTCTGCACAGCTCCACCTCCACAAAGGTGGAGACACGGTGGCTTCCCAATGAAATGCGAGGCAGAAGCTGGCATCACCCGGTGACGCTGCTGTGGGCTGACCTGTGACAGCAGGCTGCGGCGGTGTCATGGTGTCCTACAGCTGAGTGACCTTTTGTCCATGTCACCTGGACATCTGCAAACCAGAGAGCGGTACCACGGTCCCTGAGGCCTTGGAAATCACAGCTCTGCAGGGCTACATCTCAGGAAGGTGGAGGGGGGAGGAGGCAGAGATTGGAAGCTTTTGAGATTTGGAAACGAATGCACACTAGGAAAAATGAATTTGTGAAATGAGATTTGAATAAAAACAACTTGTCAGTAATTGTTATGTTCAGTGTGGGCGTGATACAAAGTTGGATTATTTTTCCCAGTGTGATGAGGGGTGCGCACCTGGGAAGAGCCCAGGGGAAAGAGCTCATGGAGGGAATCGAATGGAGAGACAGGAGCCCAGCAAGAGAGCACACCTTGGTGGATCATCAACCACCCAGCCCTCCTGCAGCACAGGGCAATAAAGGGGCTAGATTTGAAGGATCTCAATGCCTCCAAAGCTTGGGAAGAGGAAATAAGCAGCTGTAACTGCCCTGGGCCCTGCTGTACCATTTGACCAGGTACAGTGGGAGCCCCTTTGTCAATAACCTCTAGGTTATTCAAGCCCCAGGGCTATGCAGACTCCATCTCCGCCTTGTCAGAAGGCTCCAGCGAAGCCCATCAGCTCTCTCATTTACCTTGTTAAATGCCATCTGTGCATCATCAACCATGTGTCACATCCAGTTATTCCTACCAGCTCCATCACTGCACTCAGCAAAGGTACATCCGTATCGGAATATTCACGAGCAGGATGGAGTCCATCTGCCCATGCTACTGATGTATAATAGCTTGTCAAGATGGTTCCTGTACAAGCCCAACTTCATGGAGATGATTTCATGCTCTGAAATATTTGGAATTACCTCAAAGCAATCTGATCCACCTTGCTATGGTCTTCAGAAATCAACATCACTTTGAGACAAATGGCATCAAAAGAGAGTAGATAGATCCATGCTGTCAGAATGCCTGAGTGCAGAGACTTCAGGATTTTCTTCCTGTCCTTGAAGCTCTGAGAATATCCCAAATGTACACAAATGTACCCCTGCAGGGTCCCATCTAGCCAGGCAGAGACCTCAGCAGCTCTGATGTGGAAGTAATTTACCATTGTGCATCTCTCTGATCCCATTCTGGTTTCACATTGGTACCCGGATGGATAGACAAACATCACAAAGACCTGATGCACTAAAAATTGACAGATGTATTTGCAATGTGTTACAGAGAGTCCGTTGGATGCTTCTTGAGTCTCCAAGTGAGTTCATTGGAACTGCAGGGCTGGCACTGCACCAGGCAGGAGCACAGCTCTTGCGCTTTCTTCAAAATCCATCTTTGAAAGTGTAGAGACAAGCACCTTTTCAGAGAAAAAAAATGTATAGAAAAATAAATTAAAAAGTAATCAGAATATTTCTATCTTTTCCCAACATCTTCATTTTTTTTTTCCAGGCAAGGACTATTTGTCAAAATGTTCTCCAAAGCTTGAGTGTTCCTGAATGCCCTCCAACGACATTCTTTCCTGAAGCCATTATTTCTAGGAAAACACACGTCTGTGTGAAGGTGCCACCAGCTCCAAGCTGGGCAGGAGTGGGGATCCCAGCTTGACACACCCTGCTCCCGCCCTGCCTGCAGGGAACCGCGTGGTTTCATGTCATCATCTGAGCTTTGGCTCTAGCACAAAACGCCTTCATAGCAGTGGCCCAAGCAGATGCCAGATGTGGGATGTAATCTGCGCACTGCCTCCACCCTCCTGCCCTTGGCAAGGCGTCAAGCCAGCTCTGGCCAGTGGGTGGGTCCTGAAAGTCTCCAAAAGGATGGAACCCAAGATGTCCTAAATACACCATAAACCCCACAGTGTGCCCTGCTGGGGCCATTTCTGCTTATTTTCCACTGTGAAGCAATTCTCCCCATTGTCTGGCTTGCAGAAAACTGCATTGCTGCTGCTTTCTTCTTTCACCACGTGTGTTTTTGAATGGGATGGGTGTCCTAGGGTGTTGAGACATCCCTTGTGCCCTGAAGCCAATCACCTGCCCAGGAGGGCAAACCCCATGGCCCTGGCAAAGCAAAGGGGCTGAGGGCTGCGGCCTTGGCGTGAGCTGTCAGTCTTTCTGTCCGCCTGGATCCGTCTGCCTTTGTGCACCTTTCCTCACAAGCAGCAATTTCTGACAGCTAATATTTCACAGAAACTGGAGCCAGCAATCTCCCTCCCTCCTTTTTCCCCTCTCTCTCTCTTCTGTTTATGAAGCTGAGGGTAAGTGTTTAATTAGTTGCCTAATTGCCTGGGTAATTGGTAGACATACTCAGCTCTCCAAGTAATCAGTCTGAACAGGCCTTGAAAATATCTGGCCCAATATTCATTAGTGCAGTTAAATCGTTAAACAGTTACTGTGTTTGGTTCCCGACAAAGCCCTGCCAACGGCTGCACGGTGGCTTGGTGGGACAGGGCTGGGGGACCCCGGGGTGCAGCTCCATTCCACCCGGGTGGGCAGATGGAGGCACTGGGGAGGGGTGATGGGCTGATGGATGTGGGTAAAAACAGGGAAAGGACAATGAACGCAGCTCTGTCCCACTGCAGAGGGATGGGGTGGGGATGCTTCCGTTTGCTGCTCGTCCTCTTGCTCCAGCCACCCCCTGTTCCTCCCTTGGGGTTGGAAGAAGGTTTTGCCGTTATCCCCAGGGTCAATGTGAGTATTGTCTTGGTGGGTTGGGGCAGGCTGCCCTCAACAGAATAACTCGTTAAAGGGCTCTTGGATGGTCCTGCTACAGCTCAGTACAAAGACACTGTTCTGTGAGCACTGCCAACCCACTGTCCGTCCGTCCATCCATCCATCCATTCATCCATCCATCTGTCCATCCTGCCTCCTGGTCTCCAAAGGGCTCCTCTCCCCAACACTTGGACTTCTGCTGGGTTCTAGTGGCAATCTCATAGTGAAATCTGGGTGCAAATCCCTGCACAGCAATCCAAGAGGCAGCAGAGAACAGAGGCACTGACTCAGCCAGCTTTTGGGGCAAAAGATTTGGGATTTAAAGAAAGCAAGAGGAGGAACCAGCTTCCCTCCGCTCATTGCCTTGGTCCCTGCGGTAGGATTTTTGGTGCTGCAGAAGAAACCGAGGCCCTGGGCAGTGGCAGAGAGGGAGATGGCAGCATCCAGGCAAGCAAATTCCTCATCAGATCCTGCGCCTCGGTTTTTGCCAGGCGAACAGTTGGGCTCCTGGCAGATGGGATGTCGACCTGAAAATGAGCACGGGATGCACTCTGCCCGCGCTGATGCTGCCAAGGACTGGCCCTGCTGTCAGGTGGGGTTTGGGCAGGGTGAGAAGGAAGCTGGAAGAAGGCACAGAAAAGGTCAGGAGGCAGCGAAGGGAAGAGAAGGGACTGTTTGGACTTGGGCTTTGACCCAGGGGTGAAGGCAAAATTGGAGATGGTGAATTAAAAATGGAAAGAATGTTGAAAAGAGATTTTTGTTCCTATGCAGGAGTTACAACTTCAGGAGAAAACCTGAGGTGGTGATATAAGGGTTTGGGGGAGGGTGATGCTTCCTGTGTGCAGGAAAGCCAGGAGAGGTGTGTGTACCCCAGGAGTGCCCCAGGCTGAGCAGCACCCACCAAGCAGGGCCAGGAGCACCGTGCTCCTCCTCCTGCAGTCACATGGTTTGGGAATTTTAAGATGGGGGTCAGCCCCTACCCAAGGGAAGGATTTGGGGCACTGGGGAGCAGCAGTGAGCCTTCTGGGGAAGAGGGAGAGCAATGTCAGAGGTGACTAAGAAATAGGTCTCCATCCATTACGCTGGCGGGCGGTCCTTTTGAGTCACTGGCTGGCTTTGTTCTCAGCAACATCTGTAAGAGATTACAGATGCCTTCTGAGCCCAGGACATGGACGGGATCTATAAATACCTCAAGCCAGGGGTTGCTGCTGTCAGAGGAGAGTTCTGCCTGGGTGGCCTGGAGGCCAGTGTGGGCAGCAGGAATTCAGGCTGTGCTCCTGCGGGGCTGCCTGGGGAGATGTGACACCACAGGCAAGGATGTCCCCAGTGCTGGGCTGATGCATGGCCAGCAGCATCTGGGAGCAAGGCTGGGCAGTGAGAGCACAGGGCTGGGGGTCCTCAGCAGCAAGGTCAGCACTGGCACCTTCTCCTTGAGCAGCTCCCATCGTTCTTCCCCTGAAACCAGACTGAGATATCCCCTGCAAGGTGACAAGGTGATTTTATTTTTTTGTCGAGGACCTCAAATAGCAATCCCCTGTAAAGCTGAGGCGATACGCACCCAGACACCATGGTGATGGGCACCATGAAGGAGCACGAATGGAGCAGAGCTGCTGATGCTCCACCCTCCCACCTTCCCTGTGCCAGCACTGCTGCCCTGGCCTCCCACGTCCGAACACTGCCAGACGCCGTGCAGTTTGCACAACGCCGAAGCTGTCCAGCATGAGCTGGATTCTCTGGTGACTAATTGCTTGAGCACGTCTTTGTTCCTGCAGCTTTTCCCACTGAAAAAGGATCCTGATTTTACAAGCTGTTAGAAGCCCGAAGATCCAGCACTCCCTAACATGCTGTTAGCCACAATTATCGCCTTCCTGACAATGAATTCCTGCCTGGATTTGCTGCATATTCATCTGTGGACTGCGCCAAGCCTGGCTTTGTTTCTCAAGGTCGGACTGCATTTCTTTGGATTCAATTCCCATCCTAGATGCAGATTACCAGGCAGGAGAGGAGAAGGGAGCTGAGGTTGCTGGAAGCACTGAGCCCTCCTAGCACTGCTCAGTTGTCCACCAACGTGTGCCAGACATGGCACAGACACTGGCAATCCTCACAGCCTTTGTGGGCTTGGTTAGGAGATGGGCAGCTTCCAAATGCTCAGTTCAAAGAGTGGGGAGCCCCTACACATCCCTGCACCAGGGAATCTCAACCCAAACCCTGCTTCCAGCAGCTGGGATCTTGGAGCTCTGCTTCACACTCTCCCTGGGGGCTCTGTCCCATGTGCCACCTGGGGACAAGGGGCAGAAGGGGACTTGGTCAGGAGGGAATATTTCATGGAGGAACTCTGGCTGCTATCCCCTGATGANAAAAAAAGGAAGAAAAGGGAAAAATAATTACTTCTCAGCCTCTAACCTTTCCAGCAAGTGACTTTGTAATAAATAATCCACATGTCTCTCCAGTGCAATCCATCAGCGGGAGCGCCTAATTACTTTAGACTCACTTTGAAAACCCTTCCAGTGCCACTTTCAGATAAATAAAAAATTAGCGTGGAACTAAAGCAGTAACCTGGAGAAAGTTTCCCCACTCTCCCTCAGTCCTCTCTGGGTCTGGGTGGATGTCTGGAAGGCTCAGTGCCCAAAGGTACCTTCCCCATTCTGCTGGAAGGTGACCTCAGGCCACAGTTTGGAGAGCAGGGAACTCAGCCATGGCACGTCCATGGGGACACCCTGCTCCAGACGTGCAAGTGCTTGGGAAATGGCTGGAGACAGAGCCAGCAGTACTCCTGCATAAGGAGATTTTTTTTCCTGAATCCCTCTCCTTGGGAGCTTCTGTTATTGTGTTCTGAGAAACATATAACAGTGTCCCATGACCCCATGCCTGCTGGGCACACTGCTGCTTGAAGGCTGCAAAGAAGGGACTGGAGCTTGAGAAACGATTTCTTTAGTGAGTCTGTCCCTGGCGGAGATGGGAGAACCCTCCAATTTTCCTGGCCCCTTTCCAAGTGCTGCATTTGCATCAGTTGTGGCATGGAGGGATGAGTGCACAAACACAAATGCACTGTTCTTTGCTAGAAAGTGCAGTCAACTGCTGCATCCAGAAGTGCTCAGAATGGAGCTGGACACCAACAGGCAGCACCTCTAGGGAAATTCTTTGGAAGTGAGAAGAATAAAATCAATCAGGCCAGTTACTTGCTCACACTAAGGATGGTGGACACAGAAGAGAGCAAAGGCATCGTCACCAGAGCAACCCAAGGCATCCCCTGCATTGCAAGTGCATGCTTTAATGGTATTTCCAGCAGTAAAATTAATATTAAAACACTGTACCTGAACTTCATTTTGCAAAGACTGGGAACTCCTCATACCATTGGCAGCTGAAGGTTGGATCTTTTGAAGGAGGCTTTGCCCACCTCTTCTTCCTCCTTTTTTTCACCTCCCTTCAGCATTCCCTTTTTCCTCTTCACCACTCATCTCTGTGTTTAGGGCCTTGGGCAATACCCAACAAACACTCAGAAAAAAAGAAAAAAAAAAAAAAAAGAAGCAAAATTAAATATCTGAGAAAAGCGGGCCCAGAACCAATAAGGCCTGATTTCACTGCAGGTTACCACAGCCGAGGCAGCGTGTGTCAGGGGAGGAAGATGCTTGAAAAACCTCCACAGGAGAATTAATTAAACGAATTTCACTCTGCCAATTGTTTGTTATTTTTGCTGACCTCACCAAGTGGATTAATATTTAATTAGCCTTTAGGAGAACTGGAAAGCACTTATTAACCTGTTATGTCAATCTGTCAGGCCTGGGGTCTCAGGACAGGTACTGTTACCACGAAACAATAGAAACATCAAGGTCTGTTTCTCTCTTGCTCAGCGGCTGTCCCCGTCGGAGAGCAGAGGGATGGAGAGAGGGGACCCAGCACCCTGATGAGGGGTGTCCAAATGTGGGTATCCCTTCGCCTTTCAGCGGCCAGAGCAAGGGCTGGGGAAGCCACACGGGATGCCCCAGGTGCAGGTGGGAAGCACATACGGATATTCCATTCCCTCAGAGGTGCTTTAGGGCTCAGGCTAGATCTCTGCTGCTGTGATGCTGTAACTAGGGAAAGGTTTGGGGTTTCCTTCGTTTTTGTTGTTTAAAAACGCTGTCTCCCTCATGGTGTGTTTACAGTTATCAGAGTTCAAGAGGTGTTAAACTTGGTGTTGACACATCCTCATCTGTGGGGAGATGCAATGGGACCCTGCAAGATGCAGAGCTCCCAGGTGAGTCTCTGCTAAAGAAAAGCTCTGAAACAGAAAATAGGATGAACGCAGACAGCAGAATGGGAAACCCATCCCCACTGGTGACAGTGCCAGGAGGTCCCCAGCCAGCATCTGAGCTCACCTAAAGCTGGGGAGTCTCACCCGGGGTAATGACGATGTCTGCTTGCTGCAGGGCTGGGTCTGGCCCAAAGGAAGTAAAACCTCAAGCACGATTGAACCCTTAGGAACCATCCTCAGCAAAGCAGTGAGATGAATGTTGTGTGCAAGTTAACGAGACTGGGAGGAGCTTGGAAAGAGAGAGTGGCTAAAGTGCCTAAGTTGCTGAAAATCTTTTACGGAAATTCTCCCAGACTCTGCTGCTAGCTGATGTCTTAACTCACTGCTGAGAGAAAAACCAAAGCAAAATCTGTTCTCCACACCTTCCCACATCCTGGTGGACATCCAGCTATGGGTCTGTGCTTTGGCTTTGGCTTCATGAGCCAAAAGCAAACGTCAGGTTTAACATAAAGCCACTAGTTATCTCTCAGCATCCACACCCTGGTGCTGCAGGCTAACAGGGACACCACAGTGATACCAGGGACTCTGCCCGCGATGCCATCCTGCCCTCCTGGGTCCTGCACCTGGGCCGGGTGCCGCTACCGCTGCTTTGTGACAGGCCATATCATTTATTATTATTATTTTTAAATTAAAATCCTCCTGAGCTTTATTAAATAGGGATGCTGATAGGTAATTAAATCGCAACTTAATTAAATCTGTCTGCTCAATCCAGCCGTGGCACACCGGCTACTCTGCAATCCCTGCGAGAGCGGCCACGCGAATTAAGCGCAGCATCGAGCTCAGCACCAGCACCTCCCCTCCAGGCATGGCCAGGGCTTCTCCTCCCACAGGTGACCCACAGCAATAGGAGGATGCTTTTGAGGGTGTCCCAAAGCACCCACCACCCTACCACTGGGCTTCTCCCAGATTTGCAGCCTGGAATCCAGATACCTGAGCGCTCTCCAGGCCCCCCTGCAATCCCCCAGGAGATGAAGGAGGAAAACCTCAAAAAAAGCTCAAATGCAGCATCATCTAATGAAAGACAAAGCACCAAAGAGATGAATGAGATATGGAAGAGCTACAGGAAGCTGATTCCGGGGTCTTGATTTCACATAGTCAGCTCAGGAGAGCAAATCCCCAATCTGCTTTCATCCCAGAGGTGGAGCAGTGCAAGTCCTGCTGGGACTAATGTTTAACGCTTGAGCTGGCAGGCCACGCCTTGGGTCGGGATGGTTGGGTTCCCTGCAAAAGAGACTGGTACACGAGCTCAACCAGCATCCATCCCGGATATTGGGGATGACCCTACACTCTGGCAAAGGTCAAGGAGGGGTCGCCAAGTTCATGATTCCCCACATCGTTTGCTTAGTATTACAAAGTGCTGTGCACTGGGGCTGCAATAACAGATGAGTTGTCCTGTCCGTATCTGCTGGGGCGTGTGAAACTTCAAACCTTCTAATTGTTTTAGGGCCACCGAGGTGAGCTGCTGGAACACGGCATCTGGGAGGGCAGTCAAGAGAGAAAGCAGATCATTCCTACTGCTGGGTTTGCATTACTGCTCCTGGTGAGGATGCAGGTGGTAGGGAGAGCTCTGCTGGAAGCTCACACATGGCAGCCACAGCCCCCGTGCTCCCTGCTGGGAGGAGAGAGGGATGAAGAAAAGAGGAGGTCACTTGCATAGAGAGAGATGGAGAGAGAGCCTGGGAGATGAGAAAGGACCTTCACAATGAGACAGGCGTAGGCAGACCCCAGGACACACAGACAAGCAAGTATAAAGCCCACCTCACTCTGCAACAAAGATCATGCTAATAGAGCTACGCATGAAGAAGACTTGATTTTCTCTTCTTCTCTGCCACCAGAAATCTTACCCAGAACTCTTTCTCCATTGAGAGTACATGGCCTTCCTTCTGAAGGCTACTTTGAAGGCCAGACGATGGCACAGAGACCGGGACAAGGAATGTCTGTGACTAGAAAAGGCTCTCAGAATTGAAGTGGCATAGAAAAAGAGGACAAAAATGAGTTGATCATGCTCTGGGACTCATGGATGCTGGGACATTATCTTAGCAGGCACTCACAGGTGTGATGGTTCTACTTACTCGTGAAAAAAGTCTGTTGTCTGGGAAATGATGCAGCTGTGGGTGGACACTCACATTTGCACTACATCTACTCTTCTCTTGTATACTTGCCTCCTTCCCTTCTAAGGGTTTCCCAGCTATTTCTCTGCTTTCTGAAAGTGCTGCTGCCTTTTGGGTTTTCCCTAGACAGCTCTGTAAAAGCCACCCAAGCTTCCAGGCACTCATATGGCCATGTTTCCAAAAATGTTTTATGTAGGTTCCCGAACCCTTGACTCTGGGCAATCTCTCATCTCCAAGTAATTAATGGCAAGCAGGTTCTCAGCAGAAGTTTTATTAGCAGCTATGTGTGACCTGATTTTAGCTTCTCCAGGAAAGCAATGGGAATTACCAGAAAGTCTGCTCTGAACAGGTGTCCTACTGTGCTTTGAAGCTCTCGGAGGTGCTGATGATGAACCTTCTTCTATCTCTTGAGAATAGATGTGTGCAGAATGGCTCAGATCTCCAGGTGGTAAAACAGAGAGGTTAATAGGCTGTAGATGTTTGCTGAACTTCACAGCCAAAGGTTTTTTGGAAGTGGGGTGTCCAAATCATATTTTTGGAATGAGAAAGTTCTGATCTGTACCTAAATGCCACCATTGTCTCATCACAACAGAGAGTAAACGTATTAAATACTGACCTGAGAGCCCGGAGAATTAGAGTTTAGGTCCAGAAAACAATCTACATTTTGCAGTGCAGCCCTTCTCTTCTTTGAAATGTTGACAGATTGCTTGGTTTTTATTTTTTTATGTGTCCCAGGTGGTGCTGGGACATGTCAGACCACAGGGCAGCTTGTAGTTACAGGACAAACTATAGGTAATTTGGCAGGAGAACATTAAAAATCAAGAGGAGGAAACTATAAATTTAGAGTGTAACCACCATAAAGTATTCTTTTAATTCCCAGCCAACCTCTTAAAACCACAGATATCTCTTCCCCCTGCCCACAAGATGACTTTCCCTCCCCGTAGGATGTTGTGTTATGGCTTGGACAGCAGAGCACCACGGGAACAGTGACCCTGATGGATTTCAGATGTGTTTCAAGATCTGGTGGAGGTTCTGCCCTTTCACACGCTGGACTTTTCTCCTGAGCAACATCAAAGGTTTGGTGTCTCATGGCCCTGTTTCATTTCTCAGTGTTTTCTGAAGGACTTCATGTCATTCCTCCTCCTCTCTTTTGACTGGGGAGGACAAACCATGCCGTTAGTGGTGGGTATGAACCATAACCCAGAGTCAGCAGCAACTCTTATGGCAACATCCAAGAATATTTACCAGGCTAATTTCTGGGAAAACAACAAGTGTGAGCCACCAAAACCACTCCTCATCACCTTGTGTCCTCCCAGGGTGATGGACCATGGAGAAGCTGTGTGTGAGACTGAGATCTGCTCTCCACTAAGTCAGAAATGGCAAAGTGTCCAAAACTTTCCCATACTACAAATAGTTCACGGAGTTACTATAGTTCTGTGTTTCTTCCTTTTAAGCAGCAATGAACTTCTGCACCTAAACAACACTGAAGTGCCTAAATCACAATTTTCAAGAATCAGAAGGATTTATGAACCCAAATCTCATAGGTTTTCCTTCCAAACCATTACCCAACAATGCCTTTTTCTCCCACCTAGGCCAGTCTCATATCATTTGCACTTTACTCTCTCTCCATTTACCCTTTTTCTATTATCTTTTAACCAAGGATCGTTGCCTGATTCTCATTCTTGGTCATGCTTTAAGGACCAGCGTTTTCTCTGCAAGGAGAAACAGGAAGCACTCGGTCCTCATCCATATTTAGCTGGTGGCTGCCCTGTCCCCTGCTGAGCCAAGCCTGGGCTCTCCCAGCTGGCCCACCTGCCTGCTCCCATGGCCATGGGGTCAAGCCTATTTCTTGTGAACCTCAGAGAGAAGAAAATAAAATGGGCGTCTGAGGGAAGTTGCTCATGGAAATCAGTTTCTAGCTTTGCCTCAAAAATAAAAGGTGAAGTAAAAGAAACTGCAGTGGAGTTTATTCTAAAAAAGGTTGGGTTTTTTAGTGAAAAATGAAAGATTTTTTCAAGACCACTCCACTGATCTATCCATCTTATCCCACTTACAGAACACTACTGATGAGCCTCCTATTTCTGCTTCAGAGCCTGTTTATCCAAACTGCTGCCCTTAGAGGCAAACACCTCTGATGAGGATTTAGTTCCAGTTTATAGATTGTAGGAGTGGAAAGCTTACACTGAAAGTTTTCTTGTAAATGCGTGGTTATTTTAAATGTAGCTGAGGGGAAGTTTTCTGATATCAAATATTAGCTAACATTACAGAACTGAGCATTTACATAGTGAACACCAGAAAAATGAAGAAGGTCAGGGAAGAGTAAATGGAAAAGGACCTTTTTGAAAGCCAGAAACAGCTGGAAGCACAAAGAGCAGAAAAAAAACAGTGCAGGGAAAAGAGAGCACTAGGTAAGAAAAGGCAATGGAGAATCGAAGAGGGGACCTGATAGATCGAGGGAGGGTAAAGACAGAAAGAGTGAGAGCAAATGGACAGAATAGTCAGAAAAAAGAAAATAAAGAGCAAATCTGATCTTTACTGTTTTTGGAGAATAACAAAGAATTTGCTTTCTGCAAGGCTTTTTTTGGAATGTAGGGATGTCACAGAAGACCACAGCAGAAGGCAGGATGTCCGAGCACCACTAATAAAATGAAGGAGAGGTAGATGAGTGATATCCACATAGAGATGGCTGGGCCATGGGGCCCCAAAGCATACTGGGACCTCATACATCCCCTTAGCTGGTGTTACTTGCTGCCATCAACGATTTTGCTGGTGCTGGACCAGCTGTGTGCAGCACAATGTCTCACAGGCCTTGAAAAACATGGAGGTCTCCCCGTGAGCACAGAGCATACTCCTCCAACACTAATCCCAAGGGAAACAGCCAAGAGGAACTCTGGAAGGTCAAAATGCAATTAAAACCAATGAGATGTTCTACTACTTAATGGGTACAGAGGAAAGAGGGTCTGCCTCCTGTGTCATTCCTCTCCCACCCACACCAACCACCCCTGATTCTCTCCTCAGCCCCTGCTCCTTCCCATTCGCATGGCCCTCCTCATTTGTAACGCCAATCCTTCTGGTGTCCAGGTCCAGCAATGGAGGGGTAATTAGGTAAATCTGTAAGTTTGGAGGGGAGGGGATTTATACCTCCCATTGCCTTTGCAATGAATTACCAGGGCTGTTAATGGGCTGGTGCCCCAGTGCCTCGTAAATCGTGCGACTGAGGCCGTGTGGTGATGGGCGGCTTTGATCAGGACACGCTGCCCTGCCATGAACAGGAAAAGGAAGAGGTGATTTTTCATGGGTTACTACTCACTCCAGCCTCCCAAGTTTTCCACTCTGCTGAAACTTTGACAGTGCCTAATAATCCATCAGCAAGGCTTTCCTTGCTCTGCTTCCACTCCATTACCACCTTCATGTTCCCGTTTAGCTTCTTTCACACAGACCCCGGAAAGGTTGACTGTCTCCCACCCTCCCAAAGCAGCCCTGAGGGTTGGGGCAAGGGCAGGGGTCACTCCACGCGTTTCCCATGAGGAAAGGAATCAAAAAGTGTAGCCAAGATGAAGGGAAGGAGTCACTGAGTGACCATGGGTGTGCCTCTGAATCTCCATGCCTAAAGAGGAGCAGTGAGGCTCTCACCTACTGGAGAGGGAGACCTGGGACACCAAAGCAGCTGCTGTTGGTGAAACCCTGAAGTGCCTCAGAGGAAAAGCAAATAAGAAGCTATCTTCACTGCTAAGGTGTCACCTGATTTGCAAGGGTTGGAGCTCTTAGGATCCACCTGAGATGTTCTAGTGTACTTGCCACACTGGAAGAGTATGGATGTTCTACAGGTCGGTTGTCACGTCTGCAAGCCACGCCTGGTATCTTGGAAACTTCAAGATGCCTCAAGTAGCGCAATATACTTTGGTACCTGAGCACAGTCTTTTGTCCCCATGTGTTTTCACAGAAGTATGCTGCTTAGATTTATTCTCCAGGCTCATCCTTTCTCTCAACAGGTCCTTCCTTGTGTCTCATATGTACTAGACCAATACATTGTGCGTGTTCAATTTTACACATTCTGCCTTCTGAATTGAACAAAATCCTTGGAACTGCACTGCTTTCTCAGACTAATGAATTCTTTGAGAGGGGTAAAAATCACCTCAGTAATAAATCCAAACTGTGAAGGCTTGATGTATCTGTTTTTCTGTTCGCCTCCACTGCTGCTAGACAGAATTAGCCCTCACCTAACACAGAGCGCAGACTTGATACAACCTTGTTTAGCACAATTGGTTTGAATCCATTATATTGACAATATCAATTTGTGTAATTCCTGCATTAGGATTTTGTGCTAAACTGTATTTGAAAGGAGCTGTTGACCTTGATTAGCTCTTTAATTGTGGTTAAAATCCAAAGTAATTCAGATACCAGCCTTGGCTGTGGAAGGGAAGGGCCATGCCATGTGACGATGCAGTCAATAACTGCCGCGTTCCCCATGGACAGAGTTCCGGTGTTTTATAGGCTCTGGGGCTTGCTCTGGGTCTTGCAGCTGCCATAGTGCATCCATTTGCCTTCACTTTGACTGGACCCTCTGGGTTTCACCTCATGGGCTGCATTGCAAAGAGCAGGCACTCAAGGTGCAATCTCCTGGAAAGCTTCCAGCCAAGCCATCCTTCCAGCTCACAACACCTCTGCTTTTGCATGCAGCTGGGATTTCTCTTCACCTCCCATCCTAAGCAGAGCTGTAACAGTGCTGGATACCACAAGGGCTGCTCAGGAAGGGGTAAGAAGCTCTGTCTACACAGTTAAATCTTGGTTGCAAATGTTGCCCTTCTCAATTAGTGGTCTCTTAGCAGCAAAAAAACACGACTTTCTAATAAAGAACATAGTAAGAATCCCACGACCACCTGTTGGTGCCCAGATACCTACAGAGGATGCTTAATGGTGCTGTGGGCACCCAGGAGAAGGGCTGGCGGGCTCCTGCCAGCACCCAGCTCTTGCTCAGCCGTAGCAGGAGCTGAGTGCCCCGTTCTCCAGGTCTGTAGGGAAAGCTCAGCTGCATGCCATGAAGTCTGTGTTTGTGAAAGTGTTCTGTGTAAAAAATGCCAGGAACGAGGAAAGGCTGTTTCCAGGACTGCCATGTGCTGAAGGGGAAAATGGGTGGGATGAAGCCTGGGGGAGAACCCTTTTCAGTCAATGAGGGATTGTGCCAGAAAACAGCAGAAGGAGCAAGTCAGCAGGAATTACAGAGAAGAAAAAAAATCTGGCAAGAGATATAGCTTGAAAGATGGAGCACTTCATTTTGGGCAAACCAAATGTTTCAATTAAAACTGACAGAGCTGCGATCCTTTAAGAGCAGTCAGATCTTAATGCATTTTTCATGACTGGAAGCAGCCCATATCCTGAAGACCTGACAAACTCTCTGCTCTTTGGAGAGCATGTTTTCTCCTGGATCTCTGTCTTCCTGGCACCAGACAGGATTGCCAGACACGGATCAAAGAGAGAAAGCACAAAAAGGCGTGCCAGGCATCTTGAGCTACATATGTGTGCAGAATGACATGTGCAGCGAGGAGTCAGATGACTGGTGCTATGGGAAGGGAAGGAGCTCAGGGAAGGAAGAGTAAAGGAAGAGTGCAGAAGAGGATGCAGAGATGAAAGATCAGGCTGTGAAGAAGGCAACTATCAAGGAGAGGAGCGGGTGCAGCAGAGGAGTTTGTGAAAGACAAGAGTAGAGCTGTGAAAGTAGAGAAGGAGGGAGCAGGGGGAGGCACATATCCTCTGTGCCTGGGAAAAAGACAATAAAAGCTGTGGACTCCTGTCACGCAGGACAAGCCCAGCACTATTTACTGTTTGCTCATTTAACCTGGTTAATTTTTAATAATGTTGAAATTTTCATTTTAATAATTTAGGTAAATTATTTATTAAACCACAGGATAAAGGGATCATAGCAATTATGAATTGACAGTGTTACCTGAGGCTCATGAAAAGGTAAGGGGTTTTGCAAAGTCCTTGTTATTGGATAAACATTAAATTAGTAACAACTTCACATCCAATTTAAATTACCTTCTTCCAAGTGTAAGATTGCTTGCTCTTGGTCTCTCCTGGGAAAGAGCATGGCAAGCAGAGCAGAGCCATGGCTGCCCAGTGTGGGGATGGGGACGTCTCTCCCAGCTGTCCCCAGGCAGTGACAAGGAAGTCTCTTCTTCAGAAGAATCAGTAAGGTGACATTCATTGCTCTGGCAATATAGAAAATGTGAAGATTTTAAGAAACAATATCTTAGCAAGAAAAGATGGTAGATGGGCCCCGACTGGCTCTGATTAGCAGAGTGTTGATGGCTTTCCTGGTACAAAAAATGTCAACAGAGTTGTGCTGGCACTTCCTACCTTTTGCAGGGCTCCTTATTACATTTCTGTGATTCACAGACCCCCAGACCAGCTCATTGACCACAGGAACTGTCTGATACCAACTGCCCTTGGAAAGGGCTCCTGAGGAAATGCAGAGCCAGTACGGGAAGATCCCAAGGACGTTCTGGAGAAGTTTGTGTAGAATTCTACAGGCTGCCCTCTGAGCAAAGCAACCATTGTTGGGTAGAAATTGGTGCTCTACATAGAGGTACTTCACTGAAAAAAATTAGTATTGAGAAATAAGGCATTAAATATTTGAATGAGTGGAACTGCAGTGGCTTATAAACATCCAGGGAATGTAGCATGTGGTTATTGTCTGACAGAGCAAGTTGTTTTGCTTTGAAGTAGAAATTTAAATGGAGGATGGTGAGAGACATGGAAGTGGAGACAAGGATGGGACGTGAAACCTGATGGTCTCAGACAGCAAAGTGCAGCAGCAGTTGCCCGAATTTCAGCATCTGTGTAGACCTGCAGAATTCAAGCCAATCATCCATAACTTCAACAGCAGTCCCAGGTTTTAAGTATCATAATGAATCAGAGCCGAGTTTGCATTTTCATATTTTGTGATGTTTAATTTTCAAGCATTTTGTTTTAATTACCAGTTTCCAATCATTTTTATGTTAGCTCTGAGTGCCTTTCCTACATTTTCTTCTCAATAATTAAAACTTTTTAATAACAATACTTTCAATCAAAGGATTTCAATTTATCTTCTAACTTAGTTCTATCCTAATAAGATTTTTTCCCTGGGAATTTCCTAACTTTCAGTAAAGGAAATAAGCATTTCTAAAGAGTTATTTTATTTCCTTCTAACATATTGAGAGCTCAGTTCTCTTGAAAAAGTTCTTTGGAAAAGCACCAACACACATTCAGAGCCCTAAATATTTGTACATAAGATGGCTCAGATAATACAAATCTGTTCTTTCTTCTTTCAGGCTCAAATAGCAACAGCCACTGACCAGTGTGTGAAACAAGTTGTTACATAAATGTGTCCCACAAACTTGAGAAAATTCACTGTTAGTTTTGGAATCTTCTTGATGACATTTTTCTATTATGCATAACAGGTGTGAAAATAGAACCTATTAACTGGGAAAATAACACTGAGCGGAGCATACAACAGTGAACAAATGCTTAATCCAGCTGTAAGGCCTGCCCATTCTATAATAGAATAAAACAGCCTTATTACAACAAACCAAAAGCAAGTGAAAATACAATTCACCAGAGTCTCTAAGCCCCACATGAATCTAAACTCACCCATCTCCAGAGTTTCTAAATTGCCCGAGTTTATAAACTCTGGAGAGCTTAGGGAAGTCTCTCCAAGGGATGTGCATACTTTACAAATGAAGTCACAGAGAAGCCTTCGAAACTCATAGGTAGAGAAGACACAGGAGATAAATATGAATTACTGAGATCTCACTAGCATGCTAAAGCACTCATTGGCATTGTGGACAGTCCATTATACCTGGATCAACGTATTCCTGTGAATATCATATTAACTACGAACAAACAAAATCATCAAAGCACCTCCCCTGGGTATCTCAGCTCACCTTCTTCTTTTGCCCTCCGTCTCCTCTCTAATCCTTCCATCAGGATATCAAGTGATCTAATGTAAAATGCAAAAATATTTTGTTACTGTGAGTCAATGATAAAGAAAAGATATCAGAGCTGAGTGCAACAACTGGACAGCCTTTCACTAGCAAATGCTAATTCCACAAAAGCATGGAGTTTGCTAGGAATCTATCAATGCCCTGACCTCATCAATGAAAACAGATCAACAGATCAGAATCCTTTATTCTGGAAAGGTCCAAGTGTATGTTTTGAATTAAGCAACTGTTTTTCATTTATTAATGTGTAAGATCATAATACACAGACTATTTTAAACCTGTTCCAAGATCATGATATTACAAGATGTATTAAGATGGTTCCTTTCATAGTTGGGTGTTAAATTTGGGCTTTTTATTCCAATATTGAAACTTTCTAAAGAAAGTCTGAGCTTCTCCTACTTCAAAAACCAAGCCCACAATGAGAATGGCATTACAGCCTGAAGTGGAAGCTCTGGAAGCAACTCATGACCCAAGAAGCACCCAAGGACAGAGCCTCTGAAACCACAGCTGAATTGGTGTATGGTTATTTACAGCCTCTTTAACTTCCTTTTTCCAAAACTTATACTCCATCTAAATCAAGACAATTTGACACGTTTGTGTGTTCCCCAGGGCCAGGACTAATTTCCCCCAGGGCAGCTAACGAGCTGAGTGGAAGGAGCTGCCTGTTGGGTGGAGGCACCTGTCCCAGGTGCTCATCTTTGCTGGGAGTGTTTTCCTCCAAGGTGGCTGTAGACAGAAGAAGGGTTTTGCAGGCTTACAGCTCTGACTGAGCACGTTACATTAACTGACATCTTTTCTGCTGCACAGTGAAGCCCACACTAGGATGAATACACCAGTGCAGGAAGAAAGGAAGCAATTAATAACAATTTCTGAGTACTTGGAGCAGCTCTTCCCAAACTCCTCCTTGGCTAGCAGTAATAAAGGCCTCTGCTTCTGCTCTTCAATCTCCCATCACTGCTGTGATGGCTCTCAGATACCTCTGTTAACAGTTATTATTTTTCAGGGACAGGCTCTGATCCAACGCCTAACTGCAGGTGAGAGGAAACGTTCAACGGACAGCAGTTAGCTTTGGACCAGTCCCGTGGGCAGAAGCAAGGACACAGAGAGAAATCCAGATGCACAGAGCCCACATTCAGGAGCACCACACTCAGGGGCCGAGGAAAGGCCATGCCTTTGCTGCCAAAAAACCCCTGGTGCCCCCAGGTGAGGGGACCTTCTGTCTCCCACTCACCCCACATGCTCTGAACTGCAGCCTTGTCCTCCACCTTCCCTCCATGCCTTGCTTGGGAAGGCCAGCAAGGACACCGCGCATGTTTGTCTTTATTTTAAGTTGCCAACCCTTCCCCCGCTTTTTTTTGTTATTAAATTTTTTCAAAATGGAAAAAAAATATCCCTCCCCCTTCTCTGTCCCTCCCTGCCATGTTCCCAAGGTGCCAACTAATCTCTGATGCCCAGCTTGTACACAGCCACCTCTAATTGCTCCTGCATTTTCATCTGGTGTAAGTTCAGCCATCGCTACAGCTGCCCCTCCTCCCCCCGGGAATTCACACCTTCATTATCACTCTTTACTGCAGAGCCGTCCACAGGCTCCCGGCTCCGAACAGCAGCTCCGATAAAAAATAGAGCAGCTTTTCAGTGGTTTCAATTTTAATTACCAGCATCAAGGCAGCTCGCATTCTCACCAGGCTGTTTCGCACTAATTAAAGTGAGGAGGAGTTTATGGAAGGGACACCAACTCCACTTCACTCCCTCATCTATTATTTACAGACAGTAATACAAATAATTTCCAATTTAAACAGTCTGAGCTGGCCAGCAAAGAGGAGGGAGAGGTGGGGAGAACGCTAAGCAAGGAGAAACTCAAATAAAGAGAAGAAACTACAAGGAGGGGACAGAAAATCGACTCCCAGTGCCCTCTAGTGGGATGATTTCCTGAGAGGTCCCAAGGTCGGAGGCGTGAACATGCCCATGAGAACCAGCAAAGTGCCAGACAATGGTTTCTCCTTGCCTGGCCTCACTGGTGACCTTCAAGATGGGACCAAGATGCAACAAAGGATGATTTTGGCCAAACGTCCAGTTTGTGTGGGTGCCCACCTCACTTGAAGGCATCAGCTGTGGTGGGGTGCCAGGCAAACACAGAGTCACGTTTTGAGGTGCCATGGGAAGATTTCTCACATCTAGAAGATGAGCTGTCCACACAACAACAAACTCATCTAAGCAGCTGCAGTTTCCCAAGCCCAGGATTGCTTTCCTGCCCTCCCTCTGGATGGGAAATGACCTCCATCCCTCAGGCTGGCTCCAGCCAATCTCCCAATGCAACACATGCCAAGCCTAGGAATTTTATGGATTTATAGTGGAGAAGAAATGCCAAGAATGGACCAGCACGGAGGTGGGTGGATCCTACCTCCGTGAAAACTCTTCCTGTAATCAGGAAACATTTAAGATTTTTCCATGTCAATGAATTAAAATACAACAACAACTCTACCACCTTGCTTTGTTTGTTCTTGTTGGCATGGATGAGGCAATCGACACCAGTGAACTTGTGTTATGGCTCTGATCTTTACCGGGCCCTGAAATGATGTCATCTGTGGGTCATATTCGGATTTCATTTAAACCAGTGCTGATCAGGAATAACTCCAATAAGAACAGGGTTACCCTGGATTTACACCAGGCTAAGGCAGATAAGCCTGAAGATCAGTGACTGAAGGAGATGAAGTTTCAGCATAAATGATATTACTACAGAAAAGTAGCTTGATTGAAGCACAGGTGTTGAATGTTAATCGCTGTAGGCTTGATCCAGCGTCTGTGTAAGTCAAAAGCAATATCCCATTTACTGCGGCATCTCAGAATTAGATCAACGGCAGGTAAATAGAGACTAATTCATCTTTCTCTTGTATCACCTCTGGAGTCTGTGAAGTGCCTGGGAATTCAGCAAAAGCATTCCTAACTTACGCCAGGGTGCAAAAATCAGGCCTTGCCCTCTGCTCTGCAAAGGCTCCAGGGGGTGGTAAGGTCATTTAGAGTGCCTTCACCTCAAGTCCTTGGTTGAGACCTGGGCCAGGCTGGCCATTAGTGACACTCATTACGGAAGGACAGCCTCTGGGAAGTGAGTCAAGGTCAGAGCTTTGATGAAAATGTCCACTGATACAAGAACAGCAGATATTTCACAGGTCCACAACAAAAACAAGTGACAGATTTCAGCTCAGGATACACTGCTGTCTGCCCTTTGATAAAGATGAGTTTGGGGGCTGATTTCTACCTCTGGTAGAAATGTGTGAGCTTTGCCTTGGGGCTGAGGAGATCATAACTGCAGTCACTGGCAGGGGCACTGGCCAGGACTGAACACGTTTATTCCAAACTTTGCAGTTCCTTTGTGGTGGTGACTTCCAGTGCCATTGCTTTTGGCCTCAGCTAACAGCCCCATGTGCTGCACCAGTAGAAGGCGAGGCCTGTACCAACACAGAAAAGCCTCTTCCAGCTGTGGGCTGGAAGAACCCAAGAGCAGTTCACCTTCCAGACCTGTCACTCTCTTCAGAACTAGTATCCATGCAAGGTTTGGGATATCTAGCTGAATTTTCACTGTGAGCATAATGCGAGCACACCGATAGATTTGTGACAAGGCTGAGCAGCCCTCATGCTGCAGGACCTCTTGTGCTCAGGTGTCCTCAGGATCTGTCCCCTTAGGCCTTTTGCTCCACATCCGCCTGTGCCTGTCTAAACAGAATGGAATGGACTTGCTCAATTGCCACAGGTGGGTCAGGCCCTATGGGAACCCACTGCAGGCAGCAGAGCTGGGCCCAGCTCCAGCCCCTGCCAATGCAGCTGAAACACAAACCGTGCCATAACTGTGGGTGTTTGTGTGGCCGTGCCTGGGTGCTCCTGTGGCCAGGCCTGCACATCTTTGTTAAGGGTAACTATTTACACTTCGAAAAAATATACAATGTCATATTTGCTCTCATCTGGATTCATGAGATGGATTTTGTTACGTTCCCCGTGGTGAGAAGCGGTCATTCATGTCTGCAAATAAACACTGACGTTTGGGCCTCAACCAGCCCATCTCCAACAGCATTAGTTAATTGTACTTCAAAATCCCTTTTTTCTGCCCTAAAATGTGCTTGCTGATCATCCTCTCAGTGCAAATATGGTAAATAACCAACCAATATGAACAGCCACAAAGCCATAAACGTTTTACAGCTGTTAAGCCAATACCCGTGGATGCAGACAAAATCCCAAATTCTGTGCAATGAGCCTGGCCCGGCTCGGAGGGGGCGAGCAGCCGGGTGGGTGGGGGCTGTATGGTGGCTCTGGTGGAAAAGCACCAACGTGCCCAGTTTGAGAGAATGGCCTTCTCAGCACAGTTCACAGGGAGCCCCTTCGTGGAGCTGAAATGCCTTTGCACCGGGCCTCTCGCTCCCAGCCAGAAAGTCTGCCTCTCTCTGATGAGAACAGGGGGTTTCTAATTTATTGCTTTTATGGGATTGTTCCTCCACAGAGGCACAAATAGCAGCATATCAATAAAGCCAGTCGTTTGAAGTTGGATATTTCCACCTCTGTCACAGCAAAATAATTAAAAAAGGATTCACAAGATCATAAATTGCATGTCACCAAGGACACAGCCTCTTTAACCCTTCAAGTGCAAGGCTGCGCCCACCCGAGCCCCATGCTGCTCAAGGCATGAAGCCGCATTTGTCATTTTTAGCATCTTGGCCACCAGGGCTTTCCTGTCTGGGAGGAGACACACTGAGGACCTGTCTGCACTGGGAATGGCTGGCAGGATCTCAGCTCAGCTCCAGGATGCAAATGCTCATATAGCTTTGATTTTCAGCCAGGCAAACCAGGAGCTGTGCTGCAGACCTGCAAGAGCCGAGCATTTAGTCACACCGAAGTTGAAACACGTTACAAACATATCAGGCATCAGGGAAAACACTTTCAAACATATTTGAAGAGTGGCAGCATGGAGAGGGCCTGAAAAACATTTGTTCTCTGTTAAAAGCTCCTCTGGCTCCAGCTAGATGATAAAAAAGGATGGAGCCCATCTGGGTTGGAAACTCCCGTTATCCTGCTGATCCCTCCTCAGCACAGAGCCTACAGGAAAAAGAGTGTAAAGGCAAAAGAAAAATAATGAATATTATTTTCCAAGCAAGTGGCAACTTAGCTCCTGATATGACAGCCAGCTCATGCTCCTGTCTAATTTCATCACAGTGAAGGTTAACAACCATTGTTAAACTCTGCAGGTCAAACCCTGCCCTCTTATAAATCTAGGAGAACTCCATGGAAAAGGCTTTGGGTGTAAATCTCTGGGTCTCAGTCCCCATGGCAGGTGGGAGGTGGCTTCTCCAATGTGGCATCCCTGTGAGACCAGCACCAGTGACCTCGTGTGCAGCTCTGCACTGAGCTGTGCAGCTTCCACACCTCCCAGACCCATGGTACTGAAATGCCCATAAAACCAGTGGGATTCCCCCTTTGCTCATGCTTTGCCTCAGCACAAGTGACAGCAAGGCTAGGTGCAGAGGGCAGGAGAGGGAAGGTGCATCATGATCAAAGCAAAACACAACCACATGCTCTCTTTAGATACAACAAGACACGAAAAATACATAGTGCGTAGGATTATTTGTGGTGCAGAGAGTCTAAAGCTAATTTTATCCAGGTACAGGATTACTTCCCCTATTACAGACTCACAAAGTCAGATGAGCTCAATGTGTTTAAGCCAAAACAGCATCAATTAAGTAATGACCATGAACAAACACAATAACATTAAAACCTTAAGCCTGGATGTTGGGAGGAGGAAAGCAGACGCAGAATAACAGCACGGCTGATGGTGTTGGGTTTCAATAACCTTTCCCAATCTTTTTACACATCCATGCAGCAGACTGGAGGGGCAGAAATGGGAAGGGGCTCAACCTTTCCAGGAGCCCTTCCTATCAGAAGCTGACTCCAGCCCTTGGGAGCCCTGCTCTGCCTCTGTGCCCACCGGTACATGACACCAGATTAGGGCTTGTCAGCGCTGAGCAGCAAACCAGGCAGACAGGGCTAAACGGCCCCTGGGTGCAGGATTACCAGGGCTCTGCGGACGGATGGGGAGAACAGCAGCTCCCTTCCCATCAGAAGGACGAGCACGAGGGTGTGCATATGGAGCAGAGCAGCAGCTGAGCCCCGGCCAGAGCTCCCTGGGGCTGTGCTGGAAGAGCAGAGCAGAGGCTGAACAGCAGCTCCTGGCTGGTCCTGGCAGGACCAATAAATGCATGCTCGTCTTGGAGGGAGAAGGTGCCCAGCATGTGGCTCCAGGTAAACGGTGACGATGGAGACAGAAAACAGGACTTCTCTTGGGATTGGCACCAAATGTCTGCAGAAATGGCTATTTTTGCTGGCCCTGCCCTGGGCCACAGCAGGAGAGCGTTTGGTGAGGTCAGGCAGCTTTGTTGAGCATTAGGGGTCCTACAGCAACACCAAACCCATTTCCCTGGCCCATCCCTGTGGTTTCCAGCCTGCAGATTCCTGTGGACTGTGAAATGAGGGCTGTGGAAGACCATGAAATGAAGCAAGACCTTTTATGCTCCAGAGCAAGCACAAAGAAGTCTGTGCCTCTGCTGGAAAACTTCGTTTAGGGCCCCACAAACTGGAATAAATAAAAATCACAGTTTTACTCCTAAATAGTAGGAATATATAACCACCCTTCACATAATTTTTCTGTTATCTATCCAAAATAAGGTATATAGATAAATAATGAGATCTTACAGTACCTATCAGTGTAGCTATAACATTTTGAGGAGGGGACTGCGGGATGAAATGCTGTCTTGTTAGGAGAGCTGAAGGTGTGAAGTTTGCCACTGGCTACAAAGTGTAGAGTTGCTCCTAAGACTTCTGTCTCTTCATGTTCATTAGCAACCTGATGGCTAATGGAACCGGGACCTTCATGTTATCACTCATCCATCAGTGGTACTCGTGTGGCTCCCACCACCATAACACCAAGTATCTCTCTGGCTCTGGCATCCCTGCAGCATGCCTGCGAGGAGCAGTAGGATGATTATTCCTGGAGAACACAAATAATCCTTACCTGAGCCTCTGGGCAAATAGTGAGAAGGTCTGAGGGAGGGGAAAATCCTTCTTTTCCATGCAGGGCTTGATGGGGCCATTGGTCTGAGTGCTTGGTGACCTCTGAGCTGGATCCCAGTCCTGCCAGAATTGATCGTCCCAGGGAAAATTGGTTGTCCCTGCACTCACACTGCAACAACCAGACTGTGCAGGGACAGAGGGGCCCAAGGAAACCTGCAAGAGATAAGTTAAAAGAAGATGGAAGGATTCTGTCTCCCCATCAGCTTCAACCCTGAAAGGTCCTCTTTGTTCTTGGAGCAAGAAAAGGGTAAGGGGGCTTTGCTGTGTCCTTCCCATCAACAGCCTTCACCACTTGTCAGTGCTTTGTGGCACACGGAAACCTCACTGAAGCCAAAGCAGGAGTGGAGGAGCTGTGGCATCTACCTGGTGCAGCAGCAACGGGAGCAGGTGAATCCTTGGCTGTGACTCTGAGCTGTGGACACGCAGCTGGGAATTCTCCAGACTGGTGGGGACCTTGATGGTGGACACGGTGACATCTGCAGCAAAACAGAAAAGTCAAGACACAGGAGAAGGAGCTTGGACAGCAGTGTTGCCCCTGCCATCCTCACCTGGCCACTGGAGCTGACAGCCCCCTCCTTCCCTCCAAGCCCAACATCAGCACACATGACTGCCCCCTTTTAATTTAAGAATTAGCAAATCCTGTTATAATGCAGCAAACACCAACCAGCTTCTCCCAGCAGCCTGCCGTCTAGGATCACAGAGGGAGGGAGGCAGAAAAGCTTTGGAAAATAACTCCCACCCCTGCCTAGCCCACAGAGTACACTGTGTCCCTAACTTCATCCCCAGCACCCAAGGGAGCCCAGAGAAGGGCTCTCCTCATCCTGCCCAGCCCCGGGGGGAGGCAGTGAGACATCATTTTCTCCCTCCAACCCTTTGAACTATGCTCCTGAGTAGAGAGAAGACAAAGGCAAGTAAAAGGGGGAAATTAATTCCAGACAGTTGAATGCATTCCCTGCTCTAGCTCAGTTTGGAGTAGGTACACATAACAACAACTTTTTAATAATAATTTAATTTATAATGTGCCCCCCTGCCTAGGCACTCAAGGCACTACACAAACAATTAAAATATGATTATAATAAATAAACAACAATAATTAAAACATCATAAAACAGACAATATCTGAGCCAAACTAAATGCCAAAAAGCAAAACAAAGCAGCATCTTTGGAGGAAGGAGAACCTTGCACAATTCATCTTCCAAATCTCCTGTTGATGTTAGATTGAAATTCTCCTGAGAAGCTGCTTCTGCATCTGCAAAGATTTTGGCAGTGTCAGAGTCATTAAAAAAAATGGATTTTACACCACTGTAAATTAACTGGAGTTTTGCAAGGCTATAATAATGCAACATTCACTTTCATCTGAATAAATTCAAAAACTCGGTTTACACAGGAACTCACTTTATGGCACTGAGTTTGTGTTGACTGCCCTGAGTTTGGGAAAAACACACATTCATTTTGTTCTCAGTTCGTAAAACGTGCCTCATTATAGACGCAAGAATGCTTCCATAGGCACAAGGATGGCGTTTAAAGACTTAAAACCAACCCCAAACTGAATAGCAGACCAGACTTCCCCCAGCCATAAGCTCTTCAGAGCCAATGGGATCGCCCTGTCCCAGTTTACACAACTGGAACCAAAAGACCTCAAGTAACAAAAGAAGCAATCTTCCTCCAAAACAAATGAAATCCCAACTTGTGCCAGGCAAAAGCCGTGCACTGAACTCTAATGATTAAAGGAGACAGGCTCTGTCAAGGCAGAGGTGGAACTGAAACCCAGCCAATCGGACCCTCTTCTGACAAAACCTGGCCACTGGCCCTCAGACAATTACATCCAGGATCCGTTCACTCGAGTGCCTTGGCTGATCTCAGTTGTTGTGGCAGCGCATGAAGGGAAAATCCTTCTCGCAAACCCAAGCCACACAGGGATTTCTCCATATTAGAAAAAAAAACAAAACAAAATGCATTAGGAAGATGAAGCCAGTGGTTTTCTTCCAGCGCAAGGAACCAGGAGGATGTTTTCCATTCAGATCCGCTGGAGGTTTTGTTCTCATAGGTCTTACTCTGAGCTCCGTATTCAAGTGAATCTTAGAAATCAAAGGAACGGCAAATGAAACCGCGTGGTTCTCACCCACAAAGCTGTCTTTTGGCCTGGATTCATTCAAAAAATATCCCTCAGAAGGGTTCATGAACATGAGCATACCGTGTCACAATTACAAATTTTTAAGACCAGATAAGTTGTCTTCAGCTAGAGAAAATGCTACAAATTTTAGGCACAGGGAGGATGCTTTCATCATTTCTGTTATCTCCTACCAAGATTCTCCTACTTAAAAACAAAACGAAGCACAGACTGCTGGCTCCCTGCACAGCCACCTCCAGGAACAGCCTGAAGCTCTGCTCCAGTTATATGCTGGAGTGAGACCTCTTTGTATCCACAGGGGAACAGGGGCTTTCATGGAGAGAGGACATTACCAGGACTGAATCTGGTTGTTTTGTACCTCCGTTGAGTGCAACCATCTCCCCTTTCAGATCTTATTTTGACATTAAATCTCCACTGGCTTCCCTGAGCAACTCCTTCCTGGATGCCTTCTTCTTGCAAAGAGCTTCCCCAGGCTAAGAGAGCTTGGCCATGAGCTTGTGTTCTGGTGGCTCCCTGTGTCTGACCAGCTAGGACCGTTCAGGATTCCTACAGCTTTCCTAAATCTTCAGTACAGATTTCCTCAAAAGTTGTTGAGGAAATTTCACATTTTCAATCCACAGAAGAAACTGGAAGCTCATGCTGCGTGGAAGCAGTAGTCTGCCTCCTCCAGGAGACATCCCAGTGGACAGCAGCATTTGGACTCCACCTCCTTGGGAATAGTTTTTACCTTCCTTGGAGAAGGGCTGTACTGAGGTGCAAGCAACTTCTCCAAGTCTTCTTGTGTAAAAGATTCAGGTTCTGGGATGAAACAGAGAAAATTTTCATCTAGATTTCTATTTCACCCTTCTACAATTGTTCTTTGTGGCCTTGAACAGGTGACTCAGACTCATACCATGAAAAATGACAGATCCTCATTCCCATTGGTTTTAAAGAGAGCCCAGCACCTCAGTTCCTTGGAGGATATGGATTAGAGCTTTGTGCCTCAGTTTCCCCATGTGCTTTCCGACCTTCCAGAGCAGATAAGACAGAGAAGAGAATGGAATATGTGTCACTATGGCCACAATGGACCACACCAAGTACATCAGCAGTTTTTCTCCTCAGCCTCCTCCTCCACTTGGTCATCACTGTTTCTACATCAGTTTGGGGCAATCACGAGATGTTGATTCTGTGCAATCACAAGCCAACACTGCAAACATCAGGCTGGAGGTTCACCCTGAAGTTATCCTCACTATCCTCTTTCTGGATATCGTTCAGGGTGTTGATTGATTTGGAAAGGCCCTTCTTGAACCAGGGTCCCTCCCAGTGGCCCTCCAGGGCTGGGTAGCACAGCACCGGGGCCGGAGGGCATCAGGAGCTGCTGCAGGAGAGCACGTGCTGGCACTTGAGAGCAGAAATGAGAAGACAGAGGTGGCAGAATTTATTTTATGACAAATCCTAAAAGGAAATTATGCAAAGTAATAAAATAAAGAAGAATTATAAATGAGGACAAGAAATGGGTGAAATATAGAATAAATTATAGGAAGACGGGAAGGTGCGGGAGGAGAATTGGAGGCAGAAGTGCTGAGTTAAAGGATAATTATCAGAAACTGGCTGCTAGACCAGAGGGAAGAGGGAGTTTGGATAGGGGGGCTGGCACCAGAGGAATTATTGCGGCCTGCTGTACGGCAGCTGCATGTTTTTGTGCAATGGCACCAGCGAACACTGATGGATGCACCTTGGGGTGATGTGGGACCACAGATAGCACCTGCTATGGGGGTGTGAGACCAGAAATCTGGGGAGAAGGCTGCTCCTGCTTCAGCCTATGGTCAAAGCAAGATCAAAGCCAGAAGGAGAAGTGGGTGCACCCAGGCAGCACCACGTCCTGCAGGCAGCAGCATGGCCTCGGCCTCCTGCCTCCTCACCAGCCTCCTCCAGCCGGGGGGCGGGCAGGGTGCCCCACACCCCCGCTGAGGTTCCCCAGGCACTGGGTTGCTCCCGGTTTTGTGTCGGGAATCCCTGGGAGAGCTGCTGAGCCCCAGGTGCAGGAGGGGGTGAGGGAAGCCCTCGCGCTGGGCAGGGACCCTCTGTGGGTGCAGCCGATGGCAGGAGGAGCTGGTCCCAGGCCCGCGGCCCCAGCTGTCAGTCTGAGCGATGAATTACATGCTATAAGAAGGTGTTGACAGGAGCAGCTGGACATCAGAGAGTGATGAAAAGGGAACAAAATTCATTCCGAGTTCAGACAGACTGGCTCGTTAGGGGCACCGGCGGCAGAGGCCACAGAAACACTGCTCCATCTCCTGGACATCCACAGAACCGGCTCCCGAAAACGCTGAGAGCCCCCACAGCATCCAGAGCCCCTTCCTCGCACAGAAGCAGCCCCATCCCGGGTGCTCGGGGGACACCACACGTCCCCAAACCCGTGACACCTCAGTGGGGGGGTCCCCAGCCACCGCGTGGGGTTCCACCCCGATATCTTCAAAAGGAACCAAATCAAAGGAGGCTTTGTCCCTCTTGTTTAAGGATGTAATTTGTATAAACTGTACGAAGAGCACTGGGGGGAGAGGGAAGGGGACCATTTGGCATCAAAACAATTATCTCCATTTTAATGCAAACTAAACGACATGCTAAAGGGGAATTGTTTCGTACATATGTACAGCAAGCGAACATTAAACCATACGGCTAATAATTAACTGGCTCGACATTACCCTTGCTGTGTTAAATACAAGGGTGTCCCCTTACATCTAATGTACGGAGAAGTTTGAGGACGTGGAGGTCCCGTATGAGATTATTCCTAAAGCTGTGGAAAATAACAAAGAGTTGTTTTTTTTTTTAAGCCAAACTACTTCTTGGCATTCAGAGAAGTTGGCAGAGAGAAAAAAGTGTGGGTCCTCCCCCCACCCCTTCTCCCGCTCTCCCTCCGCCTCTCCTCCCTTCCCTCACTTCCACTTCTTTCTGCTGCCGGAGAAAAAGAATAGCAAATTCACAGAAAATTTCATTGAGGTTATTCAAAGAGTTTTCCATGGATTATTTACACAAGTGCTGTTCAAACAGCCTTTGTCTGAACATCCCTTGAAATCTGCACCCAATCCTTTCAGATTCAAAGCAATAGCTCAGGGGAGACAAAGGGGAGCGGCTGACATGGGTTTCCTCTGCAAGTGAACGAGAGGTCTGGCTAAACACAGAAGGGCTTTGGGATCACAAGCGTCCTTTCAGCCTGGAAAATAAACACTAAGCTGAAGCCAGGCAGCTGTACCTCAGAGCAGCCTGCCCCATCCACCACCGTGCGAGGAGGATGGGGACGCAGGGTGGTGGTGCAGCACGCTCTCCTGCACCCCCTGCCCTGGGACCCTGCTGCTGTGATGGAGACAGGGTGACCCGGTGTGCTGGGCCACCACTTGCCTGCACTTCCAGCCATGGGACATGTGGAGGTCCCCGTTAAGCTCCTGGCCAGAGCAAACCCCGAACAACAGCATGGTGGGCTCCCAAACAGGTCACAAATAGAAAGAAACAGATTCTCTAAGCAGAGAAATTAAAAAGGGAGGGTAAATGAAGGTAGGAAAAGCAGCTGTAGAAATATTACAGTGTTCCCATGTTCAGCCACTCACCTCTCTCCACCCCAAGCCTTGTACACATGCAGCTCTCCATCCCCTCCAGTGAACAGGGCTCTCCTTCCTCTGACCTGGGAAACCAGGCACCACAGGCAGATGAAATGGCCAAAATGCACACAACTGGATCAATTAAAATCAAGGCAGGAATGAAATATGTAAGAATGACCAGATTCTACCTTAAATTATATGCCTGGCACTAAGCAGCAATGAGATGGGCAGCACGGTGCCAGCTGGCCAGCAGTGACATCCCTGCCCCTGCCTCGTGTCCTTCCTTTCTGCACCGAAGGAAACACAGTGGTAAGCATGTCCTCTTTGAGATTCCACATTTTTGATCGCCACCTCTTTCAGAGTAAAATGTGAAGATACCCTACACACACAGCTTGTGTAGAGCAGTCTGTCAAGGTGCTCTCCTTTGCTTACACCATTGTTTTCTTCAATTCACTCCCTGCATCTCTTCCTCACAGCTCGTGTTGCCTGTTTCTGGTTTCACAGCTCACCACCACCCCAGTATCAAGCACCAGCTTTGGTCAAGGTATCGTAGAAGACCTTCCCCAAGTAACTGCAGTTGGATTTCAGGGACAAAATCTGCCTCCTAGGACTGGCTTCTGAAGAACTCCCACTCCCTGCAGAAATTCTTCCTCCCCAGTCACCTCTTTCTTCTTCCTTTCAGATCTTTCCCATCCTCCCTACTGTATCTGCAACACCAATCTCTTCCTCCTCTGCCTTATTCTCCTCCTCTCCCAATTCCACCTCTCCCACCCTGTTCTGGAAGCCACCACAGATGTATGCACAAACAGAAACACACCTCTCCACTGCAAAATCTGGAGACAACGGCCCAGTTTCCAGGTGCCCCAGAGGGGCACAAGCTGGTGCAAGAAGCTTTGTTTTGGGAGTAACTGAGCATTGCAGGAAGTTTCTTCCCATCTTCGATAGTGGAGGGTTACCTGCAAGCTGGTGCAGGCACCCAGAAATACTCCCCAGACCTCTTCAGAGGTATTGTTTTGTTTGTTCTTACTTTTTTTTTTTTTTTTAATATTGATTCCTACAGCTTTGAATACAGCTATCCATACAAATGCTGAACTTATTGAACCTTGCTCAGCTCTCAGCCTTCATCATGGGGCAGCCACTTCCAGCCTACCTGGGTGTTCACGAAGACGTGATCATGTTCTATTTTTCATCAGCTCTGAATTGACCACGTTTTCCAGCTTCATCCATCACTAGGAGACAGAGGAAGGGGAGCTCCCTGCGAGGCTGTTTTATCCCTCCTTGAGTCCCACACAATCCTTGAGTCTTATTGAATTATCACTTTTAACTTTCCCAGAGTGATGCTGCTTGTGAGTCACCTTTAGTACTGCAGAAGTAGCCTCTCCTAGCAAGAAGATTAAAAACCCATTACTTGTTATTCATGTGTTATTTAATGATTTTTTTTCCATTATGTATTTATTTATTTTTAAGTTGCTTGCTTTGAATCTCGAGTTGATGTTTTTAATACTAAGTGTAGTTTCTAGTTTGTTTTCCTAATTGGAATGAAATAAAAATAGAATGGAATTTTTTATGGGTATTTCTATATTTATTAAAGGAATAACAAAAAGCAAACCTCAACAACCAACTACCAAACCCCAATAGTGCACCTGTACAAGATAGCAGCAGAAAGGCAACACCTTTACTGCCAGGAGCAGAGGAAAGGCAGCCTTGTAGTTCAACAAAAATAGTAGCTCAACAAGAACCCTCAGACCCCAAAGTGTCCCCTGCTGAAGCCCATTACCTCTCCTGTAGTGATTTGGCAGCCAAGTGGTGACTGTATTGACCACGTCTTGAGGACGAGTTCCTTCTCTTCTTACACAGCTGTCTCTTCATCCACAGAGAAGATGGGATGGAAGGAGACCTGTGTGCTCCAGGAGTTTTTTTGGTGATGGTAATCTGTAGTTTGAGGGAGGACATATCTTCTCGGTGAGCAGACAGCTCTGAAGATGCACTGCCATGTCCTCATCCAACAGATCTCATACCATGAGAAGATTCCTCTAAAACAACAGGACCAAGACCTGAAAAGAAACCTGAGAAAAATGGCTGTTATTGGTGAGATGAAAAGCAAAATGGAAGATGGAAGAAAGAGTGAGAAAGGTGGAGAGGGAGGAGAGAAAAGGAGAAATGTAAAGTAAGAAAATGAATGGTGGAGACACCATAAAGATCATGGCAGAGTTAGAGAAGTGGGAAGGAGTCGAATGGAAGAGTCAGAAGAGAAAGTGCTGCAGAAAAGAGAAGGGAGGTATGGGAGGAGAAGGAAAAGACTGATAGGGAGGGAGCAGGAGGAGACAGATAGGATGGAAAGGGGCTTGGAGAGATGAAGAAAGCAGGGAAGAGGGTGGAAAACAACTTTCCCCAGAATGTAGTGCAGCAATCCTCCTGCATCTCTTGGATGCATACAGCAGGGGCTTGGAAGAATCTTCATTTATCAGGAATTCAATTAAGTGCAATAGTCGTTATTAATTTTATAGGAATTATTTGTACAGGAGAGCCTGGAGTGAGGAAAGGCTTCCTGAAGCCATTCCCCCTGTCGTTGCCCTAGGTCAGGTAGGCACTGGCAGCACAGTCTCACCAGTTGAGATATTAATGAGATGCCTCTAGGTGCAAATGATAGTTTAATAGGTGTTACTTAACGGGAGTGCCCCTCGCCTGCGCACGCCAGCACGCAGTGGCTGCCTCCTTGTTAGGATAAGTAATTAGAATGTAGGAACACTCACTTTGACACTTTAATAAAGTGTCAGCCATCATCAATTTAGTATTTAATAAAAATAAAATTAAATATTTACTAGATTTTTACAGCATCACATTTAAAATACATATTCCTCAAATTTAGGTGATTTAAAATGAGGTCCCGCCAAGACTCTGGCTCCAGAAAATAAGTCCCACAATTTCTTTCTTGGATTTTGTCCTCCATGGGGAGGAGGGACTTTGTTATGGACACCAAAACCCAGCAGCACATGGAGGGAAGTGTTATTGTAGGGGTGGAGAAGAGGTTTCTTTCTCCCTGGGCCTCCCTGCATTGTCTGGAGGCTGAGGATGAATTGAGTTGAGCAAGTCTACCCCCAAAATCACTGGGGCTGGTGGGGCAACCCAGCAGGAGCAGATCCCTCCCTGTTCGGCATGGATGTGCCAACCCAACACAGCAAAATCTACTGCATCTCCCTGGGATGGACCCACTCCTTCACAGCCCTTCCCATGGATGTGGGGTGTTGGGCTGGGGAGAGCTGCCACTGCCAATGGCAGACAGCTCCCGCCAAGGCTGGGGGAGGGCACAACCTTGTTCCTATTTTGGTGGACAAAAGAGCCTTCCAGACTAGATGGTGGAAAGAAAACAGAAGAATATCCTGAAGATTAAAGCATGCCTTAAGTTTGGATGGCAAGTGAAAGCTAAAATAGCTTGAGTGAGGTTGTTCCCTGCCTGTCACCGTCCCAAGTTTGCCAACAGCCCAACATCACTCTGCCCTGCCGGGACTCCAGGATGCCAATGACAAAGAGTCACAGGCCAAGCCCCAGACACGTGGTGGCCCAGCAAAATGTCTGAGTGCAGATCTTTCCCTGTCTCTTAAAACAAAGCCACAGCACAGCAGAGCACTTTTGGGGAGCACACAACTCACTCCTATGCACTTGTACCCTGATTGCACCAGGACCAGTGTTTTGGAAAACAAAAGGAAGGGGAAGGAGCAGGTGCAGGTCCCTCTGGTGGAGGTGCCTTGGCAACACGGGGTGGGTGTTCCCCAGACAGTCCCCTGCTAACAAGGGATCCTCTCTCGGAGACTATGAGTCACCGCTGAAACCCTGGCAACAATTATTTCAATGGAAGCTGCAGCCCTTGTGCTCAGAGCAGTGCTGATGTCTGCTTTTTAGGGGGATCCCACTGGGGCTGTGTGCAGGTTGTTTGCCCCCAGGGCATTGCTTGTGGGGGGCTGTGAGTGTTCTTGGACCCACCTGGAAGCACTGGGAAACTCATCCAACATCACCAGCCTCCTGGGACCAAGCCCTGCCCAGCTCCCTGGGATTTCTAGGCTAAGCAAGCTCCTCTCCTCGGGCACCGGGCAGGCTTCCTGCAGGCAAGGTTTCCTGCTCCAGGTGCAGTCCCACCTCCTGGACCTTCATCCACCACCTCTGGGTCCTCATACAGTTTAGGGCCACATCCCCCCTGAAAGAGCTTATATCCCTCCAAAACAACACAAACCAACACCACCTCAAAGATACATTCAAAGAGTCTCCCCAGGGTTAAAAAATGGAAGATTTTACCCCTCCAGAAATGATTTTCGGGCTGCTCTATCTCCAAAAGACGTGGTTGGTAGATGCACATCCCAATATGCACTGTGAGCATCCTCTGAGCGCTTCCCCAGGCTGAGCCCCGGCGTTGCTCAGGCGGCTGCAAATTGGAGCGAGATGCTCAGCACAGCAGCGGCAGTGCCTGGAAGGAGCTGGAGGGGGTCACAGCCGGGCACACAGGGGCTGTGCAAGGCTGGGGGAGCCCGGGGCAGTCACGGCTGTTGGCGGGGATGGGGACGCCCGTGGGCTCCCGTGGGCGCCGGGCACGGTGCTGCGGAGAAGAGTGCCACGGTGCGTCCGCGCGGGCCCTTACAGCGGGCGGCAGCGGCTGTGCTCCCTGAGGCTGCAGCACCAGAAGGGCTGCTGGGTGTTCTGCTTAAGGCTCTGGGATGAAAGCTTGAAGTCATTGCTGGGAAAGTTGGGTGATACAAGAGCAGAGTGGAAACGAGTGCAAGGGGGACCTCTCGCCTTCCTGGGCTCATCTGAGACATCACCAGCAGAAGGCATTAATGTGGCTGAGGGTGGGGAAGTACAACAGGAGAAGAGCTAAAGCACAGCCCCGCTGGGACCGGAGTGATGCTCTGATCAAATAACAGGAGCCCTGGATGCATGAGGAGCTGTGTGTAAAACCAGCACCTTGCTGCTTGAAGATATCAGCACTTAAAGCAAAAATAGAATAAAGAAGGGTGGCTGTGGATCAATAGTAAACTCTCCTTTTACTTTGCTTTCCCCAATACATACAGCTCCAAGAGGACCCCCATCATCACTGTGCCCTGCTTGGGGCTCCCCACACTGTGTTTGCTTTCGCCTACCCCAAGCTGTCCCGTTACCCCATCACACAGGGGCTACCTGCTGCGCCCTTGGGTCCCACTGACTGCAGCCTGCCCGTACCCGGATTGAAAAAACGCCTTTTAGGGACTGGGCAAGCCCTGTCCCAGCAGCAGCACCCATCACCCAACAGCAGATGGGGCCACTCTGGTCCCAGACAACTTCAGTGAAGTTCACTGAAAATCTATGGGATAACGGGGAAGCAATCAGGGGACAGCTCTGAGCTCAGACTGACCTCAGAGACTTATTCAGAGCAGGAAATACCTGGAGCTTCTAAGGAAACTGCAGCATGCAGGCAGCCCGTACTGGGAACCCCACTGCCCACCTGCAAGTGAGACCCAGCGCACCCCTCTCTGCAGGACCTCCTGCAGTGCTCCTGGGCCAAACCGCAGCTCCTGGCAGTGTCTGCGAGGTGTCAACATGATGCAGGGCCCAAGGGAGGTCCATACGATGGCAGAGGAGAGCACCGTGGAGGTGTTGGCTGGGAGAGGAGCTCTGCTCAGCAGCCCAAACCTGATTTGCAAACTCACAGCTCTCATTTGTCACCGAGAGCAGCACCCAGCTCCTGCACGGGGCTGCTGGCAGCCTCACATCAGTGTTGTCACAGCAAATCCATGCACTGACCTCCTTGGTGGAACACACAGCACATGCCTGCAGTCTGGTTTACATCTGCCATGGGATCCTGTTACATTCAGAACAACCCCTGTCAACGCTGAATCTGTAACAATCAACAAAGAGGGTTTGTTTATTCGTTGCGGGTTTTTATTTTTTTCTTAATGTTTTCTCATTCCTAACAGTGTTATTTTGCTACTCCAAGTTTTGCAAGTTTTGCGATTGCCTCCCCCCTCCCCTTCTTGTTTTCTTTCAGGACAAGCTGTCATCTCTTCGCATCTTTTCACCAGGCCATTGCAAATGTAAAACTGTAAATTGCAGGATTGTGCAAATAGCACTAATAGCATTTGCATAAAAATTGGTTGCAAAGAGCAATTAGCACTTCATTAATAATCAATGAAGGGCCAATTTACACATTGCCCAAAAGCAAATTGTAAATTCAATTTTGTCTATAATAGAGCATTTGGTGCTGGGCAACCATACAATGGTGCCAGAAGAGACCTGCACAGCAGTCTGAGAGCCAAATCTCTGGTGAGTTCAGGTTGCAAGGATTTCCCAGCCTGGTTCTCTTGGAGCCCAAGACAGCACCTTCCTCACAATGGAAGGAAGCTCCAGGAGGTCCATTCGTTTCAGCTTTCATGGAGAACCTGTCTCCCCCTGCTACCATCCCTGCTCACGTACAACCCTATCGCAAGGAACATGGATGCTGCTCATAGAGCAGAGGCCTTTGTCCTGTCCAAACACACCCTGCAGTGAAGGTGGGGAGAAGGGACGATGCGTGAAGGATGTGGGAGAAGAGATGCCACCGCCTTGGTCCACCCTCCTTCTCCAGCTAATGCCCCACCAGAGCTTACCCAGAGGTAAAGGTCTAACATGAGCCAGGTGGGTTAAGTGCTGGGAACATTGAGCCAGGTCATCCAGTCTCCTCTTTGTTACTGCCATCCACAAGTGACTTTCCTTGGGTATCCCAAATGTATGCAGCCACTAGAATAATAAAAAAAAAAAACATCCTTTATCATTTTGATTTCAGCATCACCGAGTTGTTCTCACATCTCAATTTGGCTGTTAGGAGATGGAGCTCCTGAGCTTCCCCTCTAGTAGCACCCAAAAAACCCAGCCAGCTTAACCAGGGTGACAACTTCCCACGTCCCACATTCTCCACTCTCATCCTGCACTTAAAAGGCACAGCCAGCTCTGTTTCATGAGCGGAGTCTGACTCTAAACCACTTGACATCTGAGGTTTTCTTATCACATTTTACGTGGATCTCATGAATCTGGTGAAAAGCTAGACGATCATTTAGCAGGGGTTGGTCGCTTTATCTATTTTCCATAATAATTTGAATATTATTACAATGGCACCTTTCATCTGGGGATATACATGCACTTTACATATGTTACATTAATTTCACCGATGAGCTGGGGAAGCACTCTTTATCCCTATTGTGTGGGTGAGGAAATGGAAGCACAGAGATGATATACCGCTTGCCCAGTATCACGCAGGAAGTCTCTGACAGAGCCTGGAATAGAAATCACATCTCCCATGTCTTATGCAGAAGAATATCTTCATGTCCCTGCCCAGTTACTGAGCCCTTAATCCAGACTAAGACACCCACACAGGGCCCGCTTTGCAAGAACAGCACAGATACCCAGCGACAGCGATGCCCTGCTCCAGATTTCCCAGATTTCCCCCACCTTGAAGGCTGGATGTGCCCTCTGCAGGCAGCAGCTCCGGGTGCTCGAGGGGAGGGAGCACAGCTCTGGGAGCAGTTTCCATCTGAAGTGGATGTTATTACTTGGTGTAAGCAGATGCTCGACATGGGATGCTGAGGACTTCTCAGCTTTCACCCAGTAACGTCCCAGCTCTCTTTTTCCTTGCCTGTTCAATCCACCTTTACCAAGAGATTGAATTTACAATGGACTCGAACACATTTAAATCCATTTATTGCAAAATTACTTTTCAATAATTACATCACCGTGCTGACTGTGTTGCATAATGAAATTAGCATGAGAGATATTAGAAAGAATATAAAATTATAAAAAATATTGAAATACCTCTTTCCCCGTCTGCCTCAGCACAGCCCATAGCTTAACAGGAAAACGAGCATTGCTCCTGGATGGGATTTAAATGCATCAAGTGTAATTTTGTAATGTCTTTTATATAAATTAATTATAATGGTTATTGCTGCTTTACATTATTAGATTGAAATTTGCCTCCACTTCAGTGCATTAAAAGAAAGCTGCACCCATTTTGCTCAGCGATGCCCTGGAAGTTCCCATGGCATGGAGCCATTCTCCCAACATCAGCACCACCAACATCTGAAGTTCAGAGCTTTGGCCTCACGTTGGCATTGCATGGTCCCAAATTCAACCCCTAAACCCTTGCTGGTGTCCCATGGCCTTTGGCTGACATGGGACATTGCACTCTACCAAAACTTACATGCACATTTGGTTCTTTTCTGTTCTAATGGCTGGGTTATTACATGAGAAACCAGCATGGGAAAGCAGGCAGCAAGCCCTCACATGCTCACTAGCTGCCTGCTACGCTGGACAAGCCACAGTTGTGCAAAGCAGAATGAAGACACAGCAATGTGCTTTTACTGCAGCTTAATACTCAATAGAAGCCCAATAATATTCAATTTGCGGCGTTATTTGCACATTGAATTAACCCAGAAAATAAAAGGCTAATGAGTTATGGAAAGTAGCACATGGCTTAATTGTAACAACAAGAGCCTGCCGGGCTCCGTTCCGTCCTGGTTAAAACAAAATTTTGTATCCACCATTGCACACCAGATGGACAGGTCCTAAAGAATTTGAGGAGATCAGGCAAACAGCAAACTAAGCAATGCAAGCTATCTGAAGAACTGTTCTTTAGATACCCAAAGTTGTCCTTTTTTTCACTCATGCTCCTCCTGAAGTACCACAACATCTGACAAATAAAGCACAGAAGAGCCAGGATGACCAATGGGGAAAAAAGAAAGAAAAAAGAATTACCTTGTGCAATTCTCCAAAAAAGTAATTGTGCAGTTTCTCATTTCAGAGGGTGCAAAGCTCTCCCCAGAGCCCTTTCTGAGGAAGGAAAGCCATGGAGGAGCCCATCCTCTGCATGCTCTCATGGATCCTGCCCCTTCCCCAAGTTCCCTGCATGGCAAACACTCAGTCCTTTCTGCAATGTTGTGGTGTGGACAGCTGGCCCTTCTTAAGATCTCCTTGAAAGCTGACCTAGGCAAGGAAAGCAAGCATGGAAAGTGGCACATCCAGCAAACTCTTCCCCAAGATCTCCACTGCCCCATCCGAGCTACGTCAGCAGTCCTGAGCTTCCTCCCAGTGTTGCTTTCCAAACTCCTGTACCAAGACTGCAGCTGGCAGCAGAGAGAATTGGAGCCCTGACCGCCAGCTGGAGCCAGGCTAGGGTCAGGAGCTCACGAGTTTGTGCCGTGTAATAGAAAAAGTGAATAAATCTAAGCAGCACTTAATTTATTGATGAAGTAAGAAAGACTGTTTAATGCGGAAAACATAAGCAAGATCAATAACAGAGAACACAAATAACTAAAGCTATTGACACGTAAGTATTTTAAGCCTAATTGCAGGCATATGCACTTTCTAAGGGTATCTCACCTTCTAATAGCACCCTTGAGATTATGGGGTTAATTGATGCAGCTGTTTACTCCTGGCTCACGTGGCCCGGATTGGGATTCCCCGGAGGATGCTATTAAACCAAAGTGTTTAATGAAGTGCTAAAGAGTGGAGTTTCTAATATTCTCCCCTTGAATGGAATTGAATGGAAAGTGGAGCAAACTTCTCTTCCCCAGGTGGGAACTGCAGCTCTGTTGGAGAACATCACCCTGTGCTCCTCGTGGGGAGAGGCTCATGTGCAGGGGCCAAAGGGTTGCCTGGGTTTGTTAGCCTGAGGATGTAGGGATGCTCTTGGGTGTTTTCCTTCCACATCACAGGTAGGAGAACACACCCACAGACACACTTCACATTTCACAGGCATATCATTTAGGCAACACCAGGGCAAGCCAGGACTGCCAGAAGAGGGGCTTTTAAAACCGTCCTCCCTCTTTCACAGTTTTGGTTTGGTGCCTTAGAAAACCAGGTGAGTGCCTACGTAAACCCTCACTCTCAGCAAAGCCTGCAGTTGGTGTGAGGAAGAACTTGCTCTCTCCCTCAGGCTTTTGCAGTCCAAGAGGGCACATGGAGGGCCCGGGTTTCCCTGGAGTGATGGGGCTGCCCCACCTGGGCTTAGTGACCATTGCTTCAAGGTCTGCCTGTGAATCCACCTGCAATGCACAGGCTCCTTAAAATCATCTCCACAACGACCTTTCCTACTTCAACTTTGTTTTTCTCTTTTTCAACTCAGTGACTTTGAAGCCATTTGACAAGTCCTTCTGCAGGACAGCTATTCCCAGCAAAAATGCTCCTGGAGGTGCCTCCATCCCTCCTGCACCTCCCTGGAGAGAGGCAGAGGGATGGTGGGAAGGGCACATTATGTTTGCAGCCCAGATTGTGTTACTAACTGCACTGAGTTCATTAGATCTGTGGTCTCCAGTGTGTTGCCCAGAGGGACCCCTCAGGGGCCATGGGAGGCAGCAGAAAGAGCTGCTTTGCTGTCTGTCAGCACAAATTCAAAGTCATGGAGGGGGCTGCACATGCACCATAAGAGCCTGGGAGTATGGTGAATCAAAAAATTCTAAAGACACAGGTGAAGTGGGCTTTTGTTTCTCCTGTTTCTGTTCCCACTGTCATAGGGAATGTGAAATGGGAAGAGGTTGTGTCTGCTGAGGTTGGATGGGCATTGTCTATGGGATAAAATCATAATCGACTTCATGACATACCCATGTTCCTGCTCCCCTCGTGTCAGGGACCTCCACAACTTTGGAAGATGCTCTTGGACTGGGAGAAGGGGCACTCAGCTCCCAGGGACCCAGTTCTGGCTGGTGCTGACCAGGCACTGCTGGAGGAAAGAGAGAAGTGATGGTGAAACAGAGGAGGAAACAGAAATAACGTGAGAGGAGGAAAACCTGATGTGGGCTCCGTGCTGAGGACTGTGCTCCTGGGGCTGCCATGAGGACAGCTGTCACCGCTGGCAGAGCTGGGATAGGTGGGCTGTCCCACAGCGTCCTGCCCCAGGTCCCTGCTCACCAATGGGACCTGCAGCCCTGGGCCAGGGCTTGGACTTGCTGTGACTCTCCAGCACCTTCCAGCCAGAGCTGCAGGCAGGAGGTGCTCCTCCAAGCCCAGCAGCCGTCCCCTCTGCCAGCCCAGCACCACGAAGGCAGGGATAAGCCGAGCTCTGTTATTTCACAACAGCAAGGCCAGCGTACAGCCAGTAGCAAGGCTCTGCTGGTGCGTGCTACTCATTGGATGACAACAATTTAATTGCTTCCAATTCTGTCCACCCCCTAAGCCCCACGCTCGCTGCAGACGGGGCACGGCGGCTGTCCCTTCCTGCAGCCACGATGGTGGCATGGAGACACTGCAGCCCCTGACGCTGTTCCTGCAGTGCCAAGGTAATAAAAGCAGCCAAAGGGCCGCGATGGAAAACCGGGGAGAGAGGAAAATCAGCTAAGAAACATGCAGCCTTGATGCCAATTCACTAAAGAATAATTATTGTCCTCTCACGCGTCCTGCCTGTCCTCCTAACAAATAGAATATTTCTGAAGGAACACGTCTCCCTGTACCACCGCTGTCTCTCGTGCCCTTCCTCTGTCTCGCTAGCTCCGTCTCTGCCTCTCTGATACCAACTCTGACAAACCGTGCGATTCTGATGGAAAATTCATTAGTCGTCCTTTTTTTTTTTTTTTTTTTCCCATTTTCCCAGTCAGCTTCGCGCCTGATCTGTCAGCCTCTTCCATCCTGATTATCTGGAGACGCCAATTTCAAAGAGACATCTTAATAGTGATGTCAACGAATTAATTAGATGTGTTAATGAGCTAAAAGCAACCCAAATTAAATTAATGCAGTAATAAGCACAGACAGCAAAATTAGCTCCAATTTCTGTAAATGATTCTGAACTGTACACAACATCTCATCCTGCTAGAACATTACCATCCCCCAAAGCTAATCAAGAACTCCAGTGCAATTAACTGCTTAATTACAAAACACACACACAGCTCATAGATCCAGCAGCAGGAGGGGTGCGCCGTGCTACCGAGCGAGCGGGGAAATTCTCTGCAACAAACACCACACAGCAGCCCTGCAGGAAAGGCTGTGTCCTGGCCAACAGCACCCCGAGGAGCCCAACGTGGGGTTATCCGGAGCCAGGGCAGGAGATGGGGCAGGCACGGGGTCTGGGAGCATCCCATGCACTGGGTACCAGTGGGGATGATGCGCGTGGCCGAGGATGCGCGTGGCCGAGGATGCTCGCTGGCCATGCCCAGTGTGGTACCCACCGCTCTACATTGTTTATTGTGTTTCTCAGAGTGGAGGCTGTATGGAAAAGCCTAATTGTCCAGCTCTGCTCCCATCCCAGGGGATGTGGGGAAAGCCACTAATAGCTTTGCGGAGCTGCTCAGGTATCTGATTAGCACTAATTGCAGGCAGAAAGGGAGAGGGAAGGAGCAGGATAGGGATGCGATGGAAGGAAGGGGATGGTGGAAGCGGGAAGGAGGGAATGGCTGCGGGGGACAGATGGAAATCCTCAGGATGGGGAGAAGGGAGAGGTGAGCAGGGGAATGACGGATGCAAACAGAAATAATAAAAAAAAAAAATCAGGCAAACAAAGAAACGGAGCCAGAAACAAAGGGGAGGACAGAGAGACAAAAGGGCTGTGTGCTGGCAGGCCCTGCAAGCCGCGGGGCAGGAGGGCCCATCCCAGCCCTGTGTGCTGGTGGCTCCGTGCGTGGTGGTGGTGGGAAACGTGGGCACGGTGACACCGCAGTGCAGAGGCTGTGGGGCCACCAGTCCCCGACAGGTGAGGGATATTCACCATGAAGAGGAGGGCAGAGATGTGCTGTGACAAACAGTATCTCTGCGTCTCTTTTTTATTTTTTCACCTGTTGTTGCAATTAGTTCAGTCTGTTAATCAGCAAAGGGTATTTTTGGTTAATTTCAGTTCCGGTTAATTGATTCAAAAGTGAAACCCAGCAACTGCGTTAATTGATCCATGTGTCTTACAGCGGCACGGTGCTCTCCGGCCTGCAGCCATCACAGGGGCTCCAAATGGTGGAGGAGGACAGCACTGGGGCCATGACACCACGGGGACATCAGGGACCCCGCCCAGGGATGGGGGCAATGCAGCCGGCAGCATCACTGCTCGCCCCTTGGTGCCCAATGATCCAGATCCGCACAGATCCCTGCTCCAGGGGAAGCTCAGTCTCCCCACTAAGGGCAGAAGCAGCCCCCACCCCAGTCCCTCGGCTCTGCACACCTGGGATGAGGTTTGCACAGACCAAGTGCCCAGCTCCACAGGCACGTGTGTACATCCAGATCACATGCAATTTTATAAACTGCATTAAAGTCCATTGGCAATTGAGCTGATGGCTTTGCAAGTTGTTTCCCTCAGCAAGAGCTGAGAACAGCTCCCCAAATGCCTTTCTGAAATACCTGTTGGTCTCCTGTGTTTTCTACAGACCATTAATGTTCCTCTTGCCTATTCCTTCTGATAGCACTCATGCCATTTCACAACAACCCAATCATTTCCAGGGGAAATCAAACCCCCTGGGGCAGATAAACCAGAGCTGTCGCACACTTGAAGAGCACAAGCCAAAAATTGGATCTCACTGTAACAGGCACTGTGCAAACAGAACACCTGGGCTGTGATCTGTGCAACCAGGATTGGAAGGAGGAGATTGTGGCAGCAGTAAATGCGGAGGCACTTGGCTTTCTCTGCACCGTCCTGGGGAGCAAGGGGCACATGAGCAGGACCAGATCACAGTCCTAAGGCAGTTCAGCATCCCTTGGAGCACACAACACCTTCCCATCTGTGGGAGCTCTACAGTATCTCACTTGAAGTAGCCTAAGTTTTGCTGTTGGCTCTGCAGCTTCAGAAAGGGATCAAAAAGCAAAGCAACTCATCTGGAGGGGCTACAGAAAGGATTTTCTAAGCACGAATTATTTAAGGCACAGAAAAACACCGTCAGCAAGGTACAAGCAGACAGAGAGCACGCTCTGGCGGCAGCCCCGCTCCCAACCCATTTTGGGTTGGGCCACTCTGGGTGGCCCACAGTGACCAGGAGCTGGGTGGCTCCATGGAACGGGGCCACCTCTCTGCTCTGCTCCCCCCAGGTGTTGGTGGGACCCATCACCCACACCGTGCTTTGCACAACCACCACGTACCTTCAAGACTTGGAGAAGAAACTCAAAAGCTGTTGGTTTTGCTGCTGAGAAGAGATAAAGTTGGGCTAAAAATGGCACATAATTGAGCATACTGTAACAGTTTTATACCTGGCCACGTCCTTACAGCTCTCACTTTGATTTTAATAATAGGAGTTACTTTTTAAGACAAATAATGCACTTTGATGGGGTTGTTAAGGATGTTGTTTCAGCCTCTGGAGACTACGTACTGCGGCGATGAGAACTAGTGAGAGACAGACAGACAAATTGCTTGCTCTCTGCTGCTGCCGTATAACTAAGGACCCACCTAATGAAAGAGCCTAATAAAAATAAGATGTTTCAGAAAGTGCACGCTGAAACGATTTCTGGAATTGGGCCTAATAGCAAGCCCTCCGTGCCAGGAATATGCAGCTCATCTTCATGCTGTTTCCTCTCTTCCCAACTTTATAAATGGGATATTACCATGCGGTCTCCACCTAGAAAAATCAATGAAGCCTTCCTTGGTCGGAAGCCACGAGGATGGTGTTGTGGTGCTGGCTGGACAAGCTGAAGGGAGATGCTCTTTGGTAACACCACAAGTTAACCACACTTTAAACTGTTGGTCCTTGATTTGTCGATGTATTTTTGAATATTTTACAGCTGGCTGTGATATTTCGAGTAACACGCAGACGGAACACTTTTGAAACACAAGTTAATACTTTCCTGGAGAAGAAGGAAATAATTGTGTCAAAACAAGCCTTAATCAGTGAATTTTACCTGGTTCTCAGTGCACACAAGTTTGCAAACATGATTCCCATTAAAGCAAACGAGAAACACACGTCTCAGTCCGTGTGCCTTGAGAAGGAGGCATTCTTCACAGGCACCTTTCTGGGTGCTGTCTGATCAACCCGCTACCTTTTTTTATGTATTCATGATTTCTCAAATCACTGCAACAACACTGACATTAAATACAGCTTTGGCTTATTATTTTTTTTCATTTGTGTATATTTTAAGTTGATTTTATCGACCTCCCCTCATCTCTCCTACAGCTGTCTGGGTTTCCAGCCTGCTGTGCTGTGCCTCCCTCTACGCACATCACCCATGCATCCTTCCCAGCCCCTTGCTTCTGCTCCAGGTGCCACAGCAGAGTAATTTCCTGCTCCAGGTGCAGTGGGTGAGGGGATTTAAGAACCATTGGCTAGGATGGGTCCAGCACATTGTGTAACTCAGGGCATGCAGGGGTTAACTGTATTTGTCCCCTTTTATATCTCATTGCCCCCGTTGCCTGGCTGGTACCGTGCATCTTCTTGCAACCCACCTCTAACTTCCACCCAAACTTCAAGCTCACCAAGAGAAGGACAGTGCTTGCCCTGCCCCTCCAGTTATTTTCCCTTTCTCTTTATGTGCCCCATACCCACCACAGGTCCATGCTGCTTCCTCCTCGTGCTCTGCTCCCTGCTCCCTGGTCCCCCTCTTGTCACACTCCTCCCTTGCAGAGTAACAACTTGTCACATCCATAACCTCTTTGCACCAAAAATGTTCTTTGATCTGTGCAAACTGCATTTGATGCTGAAATCCTTGATATTAATATCTTTTGTTTGTGTGTCAATGCTCTCTAGAATCTAATTAAGCAGTGTTTTGAGAGCATGATATATGTTTGAACAATTTGGCGGAGCAGACAATATGAGCTATTGACCTGCGAGGAGGAATTGTGCTTGCAGATTCGGAGAACTCACACGTGCCTGCTTCTTTGTGCTGTTTCTTCTGAAATATGTGCATGTGGAACGAGGCCTTGTTTTGTAATAATCTCGGCAAGGCTTAGCCAAGTAACTTCCCATACTCCTTGCTGGGATTGCAGGTACAGCAGGGCAGAATGGAAAGGCAGAACAGAAGCAGATTTCAGTTGGCTGACAAAAATAACAAAATAAAACAGTGCGCCTTGCACCCAGATGCTGATAGAGGAGATGATGCACTCCATGGGCTCTCGTTATGAATGGATGGGCTGAGTTGCCTTTGAACGAGGTACAGACTGACACGGTACCTGCTGCAGCTGAAGGCACCCACATCAGAACCCGTGTCTGAGCTTCCCCCACCTTCACAGCTCAGCCTGGCGGGTGCAGCTGAGAGGTTAGAGCTGGCCCTTGGTGAAGGAGCTGCAAACCAGGCAGCCCAGCCCAGCAGGGATGCCCTCCAGCTCTGGTGCAGGACCTTTTCCCATTATCCAACCTGACCCTCCCCTGACCAAAGGGAGGGCAAAACCAACAGGAAATGCCGGCATCCAGAGACCTGGACAGGCTGACAGCATGAGCACAATTTCATGCTTATACAACAAATCCTACACGTCCAGCACAGCAGATTTAGCAGAAAAGGATGCTGCCTGCCTGAGCGAGGCAGGGGCCAATCTGTGCCTCAGTTTCCCTTCCCAGGAGGTGCAGCCCACACCCCCTGGTCCCACGCACAGAACGCTTTCTAAACAATGCACGAGAGGCCTTACACAAGTAGTTATTAATATTAATAATAATAATTGTTGTTGTTACTAAGCCAACAACAAAAATAATTTTTCAGAGAAACAAAGTGCCTTGTCTCCCGGTGATAGATGGCAGCGATGTTAGAAATTACTCACAGTGTGAATCTGGTTTCCAGTCTGGTTCCTTTCAATAAATTACAGACTTGAGCCTGCAGTGTGCACGGTGTTAAAGCAAATACAAAGTAGGCAGGAAGTCTATTCTCCCATCAGTTTTGCTCGTGGTCATTTGCGATTTTCTCCGAACATCTCCCAGCACATTTAGCTGGGGTGGGTAGGGCAGGGTGGCTGTACACGGGCAAATTGGGGTTCTGGTGAACATTGGGGTGCTGGTGTAAATGGGGACACATCACAGCCACCCCAGCCCAGCACCACCGCACCTTACCCTGCTGTTTCTGATTCCCTCCGCACACTCTTCAATATTATATTTTTATCCTTTTTTTTTTTTCAGGTTTCGCCACTGTTATTTATCCATTAAATTCCTTCCAGATGGGGCTGTGCTTTTCCTCCTTCCTCCACGCCGGCGGCGCGCGGCGGCTGCCCACCGGCAGGTGTGGGGCCGGACGCAGCATATGCCGCGGGTTTGGCAGCGCTGGCTGCCCGGCAGCTCCCGCACGCATCTCGCCGGGCAGCGCTCAGCTGGGACCTGGCGCCGCTCACAAACACCATCTGGCCTTGGCAGGGCCGGGGAGCCCTGCCCAGCACCGGCAGCCCAGGCGGACAGACGGACAGATGGGCGGACAAACAGACGAAGGGATAGATGGAGGGATGGATGGACAAATGGAGGGATGGAAGGATGGACAGACAGTTGATGGATGGATGGGTGGATGGATAGATAAATGGATGGATGGATGGGTGGATGGACAGATGAATGGACAGAGAGATGGACAGATGGATAGATGAATGAATGGATGGATGAATAGATGGATGGACAGACAAACCGATGGATGGATGGATGGATGGATGGATGGATGGATGGATGGATGGATGGATGGATGGATGGATGGATGGATGGATGGATGGATGGATGGATGGATGGATGGATGGATGGATGGATGGATGGATGGATGGATGGATGGATGGATGGATGGATGGATGGATGGATGGATGGATGGATGGATGGATGGATGGATGGATGGATGGATGGATGGATGGATGGATGGATGGATGGATGGATGGATGGATGGATGGATGGATGGATGGATGGATGGATGGATGGATGGATGGATGGATGGATGGATGGATGGATGGATGGATGGATGGATGGATGGATGGATGGATGGATGGATGGATGGATGGATGGATGGATGGATGGATGGATGGATGGATGGATGGATGGATGGATGGATGGATGGATGGATGGATGGATGGATGGATGGATGGATGGATGGATGGATGGATGGATGGATGGATGGATGGATGGATGGATGGATGGATGGATGGATGGATGGATGGATGGATGGATGGATGGATGGATGGATGGATGGATGGATGGATGGATGGATGGATGGATGGATGGATGGATGGAGGCATGGATAAGCGGACAGATGGAGGGATAGACGGACAGACAAATGGATAGGTGGATGGATGGACAAACAGGAATGGATGGGTGGACGAAAGGAGGGATGGATGGACAGATGGATGAATGGATGGGCAGACAAATGGATGGACAGATGGACGGATAAACGGAGGGATGGATGGATGGACAGACGGACGAATGGATGGACAGACAAATGGATGAATGGTGCCACTCAGCACACAGAGATGCTGTGGTGCTGCTTGGGGCAAAAGGCAAAGCAGAGAGGGGTGCTTGTGTAACACCCCTTCTGCTGCTCCCTCAGAGCATACCAGCGCTGAAACAATGTAAAGAGACCTGGATTAATGGCGAAGATTAAATACAAAATTAAGGGATGTCTGAAGGCTGTGTGGCAGCCTAACGAGCTCCATCGTGCAGATCCTGCAGTGACTGCAAACAGCTGCAGGATGTGGGCCGCCCCCAACCCCGGGATTGCAGGATGCACACCAGCCCGCTCAGTGCACTTGGTGATGCTCACATGTTCTGCAGGCACCTTGGGTGCAGCCCCATCTCCTGCACACCCTGCAGAAATCCTTGCTCTTTGCAATAGCTGTGCTGGATGGAGGGGAGCAGAGAAAGGTTTGCACCAGCACCCAGCCCAGCTCTAGTGTGCAAACACCCAAAAAATGATGAGCAGCACATCTGTGCCTGCTGCTAGCTCCCTGGCAAAATGCACCCACATCTCACCAAGGCAGGCACAGAGGAAAGCAGAGGGAGACCTGCAGGGAGAAGTGCTCCTCTCCCACCGCATGAATCAAGGGACCATTCCCCCCGGCTGGGACAGCCTCTGCAAAGGCAGCCAGCACAGGGAGATGGGGGAGGCAAAGCTTTCCAGAATGAGCTCAGCTTGCAAGCAGCTTTGAAAAAATGTTTGCTGATCCTCCTGAAGCTCTCTGTGGTTAAATTGCAACAAATATCCCTGGGGACATCAGTGGGCACCACCCGAGCTCTTTGCCTCCAGGCAGCAGTGTCTCTGAGGTTACCAAAATACCCATTTTCACCCCAGTTCTGCAGGTGCAGAGATGTTCTGGGTCCACATCTGAGCAGTCAGCCATTGCCCATCCCTGCCCTGGCACTTCTACTCCTATCTCCCAAGGAAATTCCATTTCTTCCTAGCCAGGTCCACCAGAAAGTGGCCCATCAACAAAAGCAGCTTGCACCCACATGCAGACATCAGCTATTTGAGTCACCTTTTTTTTTTTTTTTTGGTTTGTTTCAAAGCCAAATCACACAACTGAATGGCTCGAACCTCAGGATCCTGCAGTCCTATACAAAGCAATCCTCATCTGGAACTGCACAAGGAATAAGCACACCAAGTCCCCACCACAGAGCAGAGCCTCTCACTGGGTCCAGTTCCTGCTGTTGGGCAGCACAGCCCGGTTGTGTCACGTTGACACACGTGCTGAGCCCCACCACAGCATCAGCTCACAGGGCTGAGCCTCTGTTTCCTTTTTCTTTTGAATAGGAAATGGTATGACTTCCTCCCTGCCAGATCCCACTCTCCAAACTCAAACGAAACCAAGTGGATTTGTCTGAGTGCCAAACCCTGTGGACTCACCCTGCAGAGCACAGAACATTGGGGTTTCCCACCTGGCCACGGGCTGCTTTGGTACCGATGACCGCGCGCAGCACTGCATGTACTCCACCATCCATACATCCATCCTATGGTTATTTTGCATGCGGAGCAGCTTGAAGCCAGGCTGACCCCGATCCCCGGCATGGGGCTGTCCCCTGGGTGCTGGGGGGGCACCGACAAAGGAGGAGGAGCGACAGATGCTCCCCAGGCAAACAGAGATGGGACGAGGGGAGAGGAGAGCCTAAAGGGACAGCCAAGGAGCTGCACGCACACAAAGGCAGTGAGACAAAGGGAGCGCGGGGACAGGCACTGCCAAAAGGACCCGATTCCGGGGGCTGCTCCCGGAGCTCTGTGCGGGATGCAGGGACCCAGCATCCCCATAGTTTCCAGCAGATTAACCTCCACCCTTGCAACAAAAGTGCCCCGACATCCTGCGTGCTGCTCCTTCCTCTTCCTCATCCCCCACGGCCCTCGTTCCCGTGCAGCGAAGGAGAGAACTCTCTCCCATCAATCAGGACCGCGTTTCTCCCATGCCATGTAAATAATTTAGAAGCACAAGCATCCATGGCACTGCTTATGTGCAGCCCAAACCCAGTGCCAGGAATCTTGGGAAAAGGGCCCAATAATATTGTACCAGTCCAGAGTAATTAAAGTGCATCATTACATATAAATTTGTAATTAAACACTTTAACGTAATCATCCCGCACAGCACGATTCCTGATGAATTAATTAAAAGAACTCCAGAAATTAATGTTTTACTTGTCACCATTGTTGTGCTAGCTGTAGCCATCTCCCCGACTATTCCTGCAGCATGTTGCGAAGTAATTATATCATTACTGGGGAACGGGAAGGCCCAAAGTCCCAAAAGAGGAGAAACCTGAAACAAAGTGCAGACAGCAGCTGCAGAAGGCAGAGCGGAGCCTCCCCACCTCCAGCACCAGCAAAGGGTGGGGGCACCTCTGTGACACCCACAAACGTGAGGGTGGCTCCCCACATCCCTCCCTTATACCCCACACTACACTGCACTTCATGGTTTACCTTCAAACGCGTGGAGCAGCTCAGGCTCCCCCTATCCTGGTGGGGATGAGCCTCAGGATGCACCCCCCAGCCACATCTGCTGGGGTGAAGGGGTTAAAGCCAAACCTAAATGGAATGGCAGGATGCAGCAGGCACTGCTGTCCGCCCGTCTGTCCGGGGGTGTGCGTGCGCATACATCGACACCGGCACGCAGCTCGTGCAGCCAAAATTCCTGCCTGGGGCTGCACGGTGTGATACACACGGGAGGCTTCCCGCAGGCAGAGCCTGGGCTGTGAGCATCACTGCAAGGAAAATGTATGCAGATAATACAATACAGAGCAAACATATATAAAAGTATGTATATGCTGGGTGCTAGGACGGGCTGTGGCACATCACCCATGGCTGCAGCACTCTCCATCCATATTTAAACATTGTCAGTAAGAAATAAACTCTCCCATGGTGTATTTTCCATGGATGACATACCCAGTGCTGGTTGCTATCGCTCCTTGTCCCTCCAGGAGTATCCCGAGCATCCTCTCGGACCTCACCCAGATTTTCTGCCCATGCAAAACCCTCAAAGTGCTCACAGCTGGGCTTTAGCACTGCAAGGCCGGGGGCTCAGGAGCTGCTGGGAAGGTGCAGAATGAGTGAGGCACTTTTTGGGTAAAGCACAGTCAGTCACCTGGCACCTCCAGGCTCGTACCGCATGTGACTCAGTTTCCCCATTGGAGATCACATGTAACTGGGGCTGTATTAGTTAACATTTGTGCAGCTCTTCAAAAAAGAAAAGTGTTTGAGGCTTTAAACACTGCCAGTGGGAACAGATCAACAAGATTTCTAACCCTTCTGAAAAATTAAAGCTTTTGCCAATTAAGCTGGCAAACGCATGGATGTGAATCTAAAAACCTCACGAGCTCAAGACCAAGACTGAAGCCTCCTGAGAGCACCTCTCCTGCTGCTCCTCGCGCTCGCCACGTCAGCACTGTACCAGGGAGCTCAGCCACGAACCCTTTCAGCAGCCACAGCCCCGAAACGCGGCCGGGCTGCAGATCTGCCTGCAGCGGAGCGGCTGCTCAGGACGTTGCTCTGTGCAGTGTGGATGTGCAGGTAACGCCATCTCCCAGATTGCTTGAACTGGTAGTGCAAAAATGTCATTGTAAAGCATAATTTCCTTTAATTTTGCAATTAGCCGTCTAATTTGAGTTGCAGCTTTGATGCCACAAGCTATCGGTGATGTCCATGCATAAAGTCCTGCCAACGTAGGCATCCCCTACATTTGGGTGATGTGATTATGGCTTCGGTGATTAAATCCCTGCTCCTGAGCAGCCCAACAACGCTGTGATGGATGGCAAAGCAAATCGCTTGACACCTGAACATCCCCATCCCCTCCAGGCTGGTGTCCACCCTGGCACGGCCCCATGACGCGTGCCCAGCCATGTGCAACCCTTTGTGCCTCACCTGCAGCAGCACACCCCATCTCCGTGTGCTCGGGGTGCAGCCCTGCACCAGTCCGTGGGTGTGGGGGTGAAGGTGCTAAGGATGCACTGGAAAGGATGAAAACCATGTATGGAAGCACTGAAAGCATTCAGGCTTTACCCACCTGCACAGCCCTGGGCTGGGCATGGACAAGGGCAAATGCCCACATCATTGCAGAAATGGTGAAAACGAGAAGCCCCCACGTACCCTCACGTACGTGCAGTTGCACTGATGGATGTACACACTGTTATGATGCGTGTTTGCAAGCACAGGTACCCAAAGCAATGCCACATCTGGGCACCAGTCCCCAATAAAGCTATTTATCCCCTACAGACCCCTGTCACCTGCAGTCAGTCGCTTGGTCCCTTGGTGTCATGGCAGGGATGGGAGCAACCCCGGCACCGCTCCCCGCACGCTGGGAGCAGCCACACGCACACCTCAGGAGGGGTCCGAGCTAGCAGGGCTGGGGGCCCTTCCTCACCCTTCTCTGGTCCCCAGTAGAAAAATTTACCTTTCGGAGCAAGTCCAAGATATTAATTAAGATAAATCTACCTCAATTTTGAGATTCTCTTATCATGTAATTTATCAAAATTATGTTAATTATTTCTGTAGGGCAGCAAAATTATTACCTCTTCCGTGTCTGATTTGTATTAATATTCATAATTTAATAATTCAGCATCCAAGCCATCTGGTTTGGGGAGCCACGCTCCTTCCCCTCCCTCCGCTGGAGCCAAATCGCTGCAGCATCGCCGCTCCCCGACGTTCCCAACCCAAAACGTGGCACCAGCTCCGGCATCGCTGTCCCCCGGTGTCACCGCGGGGCTGTGCGGGGTCCAGCACCCCCGGGTGCGGAGCAGCCCCTGCCCTGTGCCAGGCTGAGCCTCTGTCACCGGCACTGTCTCAGCCCGGCAGGTGAGCTCAGCTGAATTGACATTTTCCACACTTTGTGATTTTTACACTGTAATTTGACATAATTAATGCCTACATTACTGCTGATAATTTAGCTAGTTAATTAAACTCGGAGGAGATAATTAAGGAGAGGCTACTGCTTGGACTGCTAATTGTTTTTGTCATTATTTTAGGGGCCCGACAGCTGCCGGCTGAGTCATCCTCCCCATCAGCTGACGGCCGCACGTGAGCGCGGTGCCGCGGGCGCAGGGCTCAGGGCGAAGCAGCTCGGGGCCACCAGCAGCTCGGGGCGTGCAGATGGTGCAGGGGCTCTGTGACGTGTGGCCCCGTGGCTGAGGGCAAACAGCATGGTTTGGTGCTGGAAAGCAAGAGGAAAGTCGTCAAGAGGTATTTGCCAAGGAGAATCTGAGCAGTGGGTAGGAGAGTCAGGTGTTGGAATGGTCTGCCCATGGCAGTGGTGGAGTCATCGTCCTTGGAGGTGTCCAAGAAATGTGGAGACGTGGCACTTGGGGATGCAGTTCAGTGGGCATGGTGGTGATGGGTTGATTATAGAATTATCAAGGTTGGAAAAGACCTCCGAGATCATTTAGTCCAACTGCCCACCTACCACCAAGATTATCCATTAAACCACTAACGGAAATGGTTAGACTAGATGATCTTAGACGTCTTTTCCAACTTTTATGATTCTATGAGAGTGGCATTGAGCATGTCCAAGGTCTTCTTCCTGCAGACCCATGGAACACCCCGTGTGCCATCAGCTCGTGATGCAAAGGGCACGTTTTGGGGCTCACATGGAACAGTAGCACTTGCTGCCTGGTCAGTCTGTGAGCAGAGCAGAGCAGAGCTCTGCAATTCCTCATGCATTGGTGCCACATCTTCACCCCAGCCATGGGGAAAGTCTGTCCACCTGTCCCTGTCCCCGCACATGGCACCACGCATGCTGCCAGCTGCACCCTCCTGCACAAGCAGCACCGTGCAGCTTGGCAGCATGCGATTTCTCGTTCTCAGGGGCTCTGGCCTCACCTTCACCTGTGGGTAAAACCCACCACTTAGTAAAAGCAGCAGATGGGCAATGGCCCCATCTGGTCCCTGAAAAGTGCATCATAGGTGCTATGTCCCTGCTCCCCACACCCCTCGTCTTGCAGAGCCCTGTGCCACCCCGCAGTGCAGCCCTGTGTCACCACCCCACACACCCACACACCTCTCCTGCACCTCTCTGTTGCCTCAAGCACTGCTGTACGTTTCCCCAATCCTCTGGCTCCCAGACGAGCTCTGCAGTGCGTGCTGGAGGCCAACCCAACACCTCAATCCAGAGACTGGGAAGGAGACTGCCACTTCGCAGTTCTGGCGAACGCCCCTCAAATAATTCGATGAATCATCTCAGCCCCGCTCAGTGCCGTTGGCATCCTCCAGAATCAAAGCCTCTCCTGCAATGTCGAAAACCCACGGAGCTGCTGTAGGGGTTCAACCAAGCATGGACCAAAGCAGGAGCCAGTACTCCAGAGGCTGTGCATGGAGTTGGCAAAACATTCCGTCTAAATATCTCTGCAGCCAGCAGTCAGAGACACGAGATGGGTAACAAAGCACACAGGGACTGCTTTGCTTCTCTCACTGTTAGGAGAAGACAATTTTTTTTCCCTTCTGCATTTCTATTTGTCATAATGAAAAAAAAAAAAAAAGAAATGTGCCAAAAGGGTTTTATATTTTCTCTTTGAACAACATTTGGACAGCCTCAAGGACAGCAACCCCAGCAATCATAAAAAAAAAAAAAGCAAAACTTTTCTATGGGTCCTTCCACCCAACCATCTCCCAGCACTTTGCCAGCTTTGGCCCCAGCCCTGCGAGTCCCCACGCACACAGATCACCCCACACAGGCATTTCTCCACGGGGCTCTGTCGCTCACCTCCGTGTGCTCCACGCTGCTGCTCCATCTGCACCTGCACCCAGAGCCCTTTGCTGGGTGTAAGTCTGAGCTCCCGGAGCCAGGGGGTTGTGTTTCCATTTTTCAGAGCTCTTCGTTTCGTCACTGCGATGCCATCCCTATATAAGAACTCTCCAAGCCCAGAAATGAAAGAAAAATAAGATAAACCAAATGTGCTCTCTTTGCAGCGTGGTGGTTTTTCACAGGCTCGGGTCTCTTTGGTGCCATGCTTCAGGATTTCTGTGGTTATTTTCACCAGAAGAGAGCAATTCCAGCACTCCAGCACTCATAACAGAATAAACCCAGCTGATCTCAAACTGCTCCAGGAAACCTATGGCAGGGAGAGGAATGTGCCAAAACCTGCAGCAGCGAAAAGAATAAACCCCAAACATCCTTATTCCCTGTGCCTCTCCCTGCAGGAAGGATCACCGTGGCCATGGCAGAAACCATATCTGTGCCATGGACAACATGGTCCTCATGGCTGAGTGTTTGGTGGGAGTTTGTGCAGTCATTGCTTTCTTGCTAAAGACCAAGTTTTCTTTCTTGCTGCGGTATAGGACAGAAACACCAAGAGCAAGCCCAACCCTGCTGCTCCACATCAGCCAGATTCTGGTGGTACCTAAAGATCCTCTACACGAGGGACTGCACAGCCACCATCACGGAGAGCCTCATCCCCAAAGCCACAGCCCTAATAGACACAGAGTCCAAACGTAGGCTGACAAGGGCTGGTGGATGGGGGTTATTGCTGGGAGATGAGCATCATGGGGCAGCTCAGCCAAGCAAGGATTTGTCCTCCCATGGTGCCCAAATGGCAGCCTGAAGGTGCTTGTGGTGGGGATGTAAGTGAAGCACGTGGAGATCTACAGCTGAGCAGCGTGGCAGCCTGCGGCTAAAATCCTGCCGAATTTCAAGCCACCCTTTAACCTCTCTTACCACTGTACTATCTCCCAGTGAAATGAATATCTCAGTGCTGACTGCCCAGCATCGCTGTCCTGTAGAGCCAGGCACAGCCCTGCCTCCTCTGAACCTTCCTCCAGCACATGGGAAGAGTGCCCTTAGCACTGGAGGGAGCGAGACGCAAAGGAAGAGCATTAGGTGGAGTGAGAGATAGCGAAAGCACAGCCGTATCAGACGTCTCCAGGCAAGATAACACGATAAATAATCAATCAATCCCTACAAAATCCTTAAGTGCTTGATGTATCCTCCCGCAAATTGAATCACTTCTCCTACCAGGAAGTTCTCTCTTGTAAATAAATGAGGGCAGAAATGGCCCATATTGAAAAATAATGTTGTTAAAACCACTGATTAAGTTTTACACAAGCATATGAGAGCAAACTAAAAGGTTTTAGCTTTTTAATTTAAGAAATGAGGAATATGATATAATTTCAATTTGTGATGAGATAAGATGTTCTCGATACTGTGGCTTCAATTGGATTATATCCTAATGTACTTTTATAAAGTGTCAGGCTAGCTGCAGATTAAGGTATGTGTGTAATATTCTTTATTAACAATTTAATGGACTTGCTTTCACTCTATCCATCTTAATCAGTGTTTCCAGTCCACCTGGGAGATCTAGTTAGTGCAGAACCTGAAACTCCAACCTGATGAAAGAGGGAACTCGGTGATCCGTCAGTGTCAAAAACAAGAGGGAAGCACTGATAAAAGACTGCCGAGGATCATCTTTAACCTCCTGTCATCAGCACCACTCCAAAAGCTCTCAACAACCGCTCTTGGAGTCACTCAACGAGACATATGCCCTCCTCAGATCCGCATCCTTCCCCTGCCAGAATATTAAAGGGGCTTTTGGCAACTCGCAGGACTTCCTGCATCACGAAACCCCGTCGCCTGCTCCTGAGGGACCGGCTGCTGTAATCCCGTTTTACACTCAAACGCCGGTGCAAGAGCAGCCTGGCTGTGCAGGCTCTGCAGTGCTTGCCCACAGCTCTTGCCTTGGCGGTTAGAGGCTTCCAGCTCATTGCCCTCCGAAATTTATTCATGACCAGTTTATATCTGCATGTGCTGGTATCAATATTGGCCTTTAGCTTAACCGGCTCTTCTCCCTCGTGCTTATCTGCCTGCGCGATCACATCTCCTCCCAGCCTTCACTTTGTTGGGCTCGATAAGCTGTGCCTGTTCTGTCACCTCCTGTACTGGGACCTTCCAACACCATCCCCACTCTAACAACTCTTATCGCACCTCTCCCCCTGTTCCAGACACACCATCCCTGCACACACCTCCCACCACCTTTGCCACGATTTCTTTAGCAGCCGCTCACCCCCGTGTGCTGCTAAGGAAAGCCACAGCCAGGACAGCCCAGGAGCATCCCCCTTGTTGACAAGAGGACGCAGGACTGCGGCTCCCAGCACAGCCACGAGGAAGGCTCCGATGGCACCCGGCCGTCCCCGCTATTCGGACTGCCCGGTGCAGGCCCCGGCAGTGGCCTGGTGCACGGAACGAGGAGCAGCAGCCTCGTCAATAACGGGCAGTCAGGAACACTGTGCCTACACATCTCATCTCCTTTAATTCCCCAGCAATGTGATGATTCGGCAAGGGCGGGTCGGTCGTAGCTCCAGGTGCTCCCGGACCAGGGAGGAGCACAAAAATGAAGTTGTTTGCGGCTTTTGATTCCATCCCTGGAATTATTTACAGCTGCAGGCAATATTAAACTATGTAGAGCAAGTGTCCTCATTTACATGCTAATTCATTTATACCCTCTGGATTGATTTCTCCAATTCATTTTCAGCCCACTAACTCTTCTGATATGAATTATATTATCACCTCCAGAACGGCAACAGGGAAATGTGACGAAGTCACCCCGGCTCTTCTGATCTCTAATTGCCCTCGCTGCTCGGAGCCGGCGTGCCCAGCTGCAGCACCGCTCCCTGCCCAGGGGCACCCAGGTCCCCTCCACACCTGGGGACAAACCAGCAGCGTGCCTCGGTCCCACCTCCAGGGCTCAGTCCTGTGCTGGGGAGGAGCCCAGCAGGCAGACCTCGGGCTTGCTGTCTTAGAAATCATCCCTTCTTTCTGCCCAGAAGGAGGACCTACCTCATTTCAGACAGCAAAACCAAAGTCTGCGCATGTCCTCCAGCAGAAAGACCTGGAGCTGTGAGGAAATTGAATCCATTCCAGACTTCACAAGGGCCTTTCTGAGGCTTCTCAGCTCTTTATGGCAGCCTCGCACCACAGTGCATGGACACGACACACCCCCAGTTCTCCTCCCTCGGGAGTGAGGTACTCACCGGTGGAAGGACGCAGTGCCCAGGGCATGGAGGAGAGCAGGGCAGTCTGCCCTTGGGAAGCAGCAGCTGGAAGCAGCAGGGCTTCTCTTCCATCACTGTCCCTGATGGACGGATGAGGTTTGGGCATCCTTTTCCAGGTGGCAAATCCAGACAGCTGCACTCATCTTTCTGGGAGACCTGGTTGAGATCTGCCGAGGCAACGGTGAAGAAGGGAACCATCTCCTGCATTGACTCTAAGCAGAAGGGTGGGTCTGCAGGACACCAGCCAGGCACCAAGGAGAGGACAGAAGCCAGCAGCAAATGGAGGAGGAGGCAATCTTCAGCCTCCAAACCCAACCCAACCCATCCTATGACTGTGCAAAGCTGCAGGGCAGGCTTTCCCATCTCCCTTCCCTCCCTGAAGTTAAACCTCAGCTTCTGTATCTGGATGGATTTCATCAGACAAGCGTCCCATTGACTAGCCATGACATCATTCTTCATCCTGGACCAAAACACATGGACCAGATTTTGCTCAGGAAATCCAGTAAAATCCTACTCCCCTGCAAAACAGGTCTCTCACTGTTATTGCTCACGATGCTTGGCCCATGGTTTATTACTGAATGGGAAGAATGTGTTTTGTACACTGGGCACCTTCTGCAACAGGCTTTACTTGTAGTGCTGCCTTGGAGCTAACACATACAGAAAGGTGCCAGCTGAAAGCAGTAAGCTACACGTGGCTTAAAGGCAAAGCGATCATCCCATCTCCTACAAGAGAGGGGAAGGCTGGACCTGAACGTCTTGGTTTCTAGCTCAGAAGCATTCAATGCTCAGAAGCAGGTGACTCAGAGATGAGTGTACATGGCCTACAGACTGCAGGACAGCATCCGTTCACCATCTGATCTCTCATTTTTCAAAAACACCTTTTGTTTACAAACATCTTGACAAAATAAGTAAACATGGGGCTTAATGTAACTGTTCTGGGATTGTTTCTCCCTTTATCAGGAGCACGGGTTGGTGTCCCCTTAGCACAGCACCCTGTGCTCTCCAAAGCAGCGTTTCAGCATTGCCTTCCTTGCTGGTTGTTGGTGAATTCAAAGGAAGGAACTGGTGATGTTCTCATCGTGCAGAGCACTTGCATGTCCTCTTGCCTTGCAGCCACATTTGGGTGCATTAGTTCTGTAGAGGGGGAATCCACCTCCTTTGAGTCTGAGTGAGTTGTGGCCAGATGCTTTGACATATACCCTTCAGAGACCATTTCAATGGGAGATGGTTAACCAGTCTGAAACTGGACTCCAGCACAAGTCAGCAGCTGAGGAACCCATTAAGACCAAAACACCGAGCTGGACAAAGCAGCTGTGTGTGGGCAGCGGAGGGTCAGGCTGGCAGACACCTCCCTCTCAAGTTAGGGGGCAGATACTACACACTGAGGCAGATACAGACAGACACATCCAAACAGGATAAGCACACACAGCATTTGGTATTTTAAAGACTTCTAGCAACCTGCTTTCGACAGCCTGACTCCTTGCCTGCTCTCACATCTCGTATGAGCAGCACGCAGCTCTGCGCTGCAGCTGGGCAGGCATGCCAGAGGGACCCAAACCTAAAGGTCCAGGCTCATTGAAAGTTAAACAGAACCTCTTCTCCTCCAAATTCCACGGCAAAATGAAAGCTGCAGGGAAATTAAGACATTTCTGCTGGCTGGCAGGGAAAGGACAGCTCTTTGTTCCTGATTTACACCATCTGAAACAATTAACTTGTGAAAGGCGAGATACCGTTCCCCTCGGCACCCCCTGTTTGCTATGCCTCAGACTATTTCAAATGAGCACTTGAGAAAGGAGAGAGCCCCTCTGCCTCCCATCACTTGAGGGAGGGGGAAAGTTGTCCTAAGTGGAACAATAGCCTGTCCCTTCTTAATGCCACTTCAAAGCTCCTCGGACAGGAAAATTGATAATTGCGTCAAGCACAGTTTTTCTAAACTTCATCATTTAGCGCTGAAAACTGGGCTATTGAATTCATATAGTTCTTTGATCAAGACCAGTTAATTAAGTTATTCCCTTGATATGACTCTTATCATTTTAGTGCCAGACCTACATCACACTTACGCAATTCCCACACTGGCTTTGATATGCATCGTGTAAGCTTCCCAGCCCATAATCACCGGGCTCCTCTAGGTTCACTCCCACCTTACCAGTTTCACCTAGCTCATGGGGTGGGCTCTTGGAGGTCAGCTTGTGAGCAATTAACAGAGCGATTATGCAGCCCAGAAGGCTCCCGGACAGCCCCTGCCAAGGGAAGCCATCCATGGGCTGAAACCAGAGCAGCAGTTTCTCCCAGAGCTTGCAATTTCCAATTAGCACGTTGGGTTCAAAACTCTCACAGCCTCCCGTCTCCTTTTTGAAAAGTGCCCAGCAATATTGATAAAAAGCATGTAACTAAACATTTATTTTACCCTTCTCAGCAAGACAGTCGAACCTGATCTATCCCTGTAGAACATCACACTTCAAGTAGGAAAAGATGGTAAAGCTGAGCATGAATTCTGAAGCACAGTGAACTCTGCTCAGTACAGCACTCAGTCACAGGCAATCCCTGCTTAAGCAAGGTTCTTGCTGCTCTCACCCACTCCTTGTCCCCACCACCCCGCAGGATGCAGGTGCCCTGCTCCCGAGGACGGCTGGCAATGCAGACTGTCAGTCACACATTTGCACAGGACACTGCCACAGCTGCAGGCCAGCACCTCTGCCCTGGCTGCCCCTCGCCAAGGATCCCCACGGCCTCTCCTTGCCACAGGCAGAGCTTTCTCCACTCAGACTGAGCCCCGTGCGTGTCTCAGTGACTCCCATTGCTTCTTCTCACCCAACACCTCCTAACCCTTCCTCCAGCCTGCCCCATTCCTGACCAACCATTTGGGCCTCTTCCAGCAAACCCTCCTCCTCCACACTCCCGCTTTCCATGAAAAAGTGACAAGCTCCAATTTAGGTCTCCACAGTTTTTCTTGGGCTTATCCCCTTAAACCGGATTAGCGAACGTCTTAATGCCAGTGACACCAGTCACAGCTCACCATCTGATCCTGCCTCTCAGGATTTGCTGCATCTCTGCACTTTCCACTGCTGAACTAGATCCCGTGATCTTCCCTTGCAAGGCCTCAGCTCCTCGTCACCAGCCTCCCACCCTGGCCTGCCAGCTGTGCTCTTCACGTCTCGTAGGGGCCCAAATATCCTCATTTTCTCACCCATCCTTCTCTTTGGACACCCTGAAACCCTTTGTGCTTTCCCTGTTTTGATACCTATGAGATTCTCTTCCTCTTCAAGATGAAGCCCAATGGAAAACTCACAGCCCTCTTCCTTGAGCCTCCTTTTCCTTCAGTTTCAGATACGCAACAGAGGCAGACAACTCAAGGCCTTGTTCCCGTTCATCTGATCCATTCCTGCGACGAATGCACCTGTGGTCTCCATCCCAGCAGTACGACAACACCCTGACACCCCGGGCCCTGCCTTCTCCCCAGCTCAGCTTCCTTCCCCTCCACCCTTCCCACACACACCAGCCCACGTGGTGACTGCCTTCCCTTCTCTCAAACCCCCTCCACAGACACACACCCTCCCAGGCCTGCTGCTCACATGCTCCTCCATTCCCCACCCCTCCCCACCACGACGAGGTGACACCGCTGAGCAGTGTCCATCGAGCAGCTGCAGCAGGAAGCCATCTTCCTCCCACCTCCATCCCTTTGCCATATCCAGCTCATAAACACAATCTGGGATGAAACTGATACTCCACGTTCCTGACGCTCAGCTGGCTCCCTGCTCTCCGGAGGTGAGGAAAAGTAGCCCTGGAAAACAAGTTCTAGGGGCAAGGACCAGCCTGGAGCTCCCAGGGAGGTTCAGTACCTGGCACCCTCTTGCAACATGAAGAGATGTGTCGAGCTGCAGCTTCTCGTTATGGCCCTTCCATGGATGTGATGGAAGAACTCTGAGCAGCATGGGGGAAAAGCAGGCGCTGGTGGGCTCCACTCTGTCTGCTCCCCTCATCCCACCACCAGCTCACCGAGGGATGCAAGTGACATCCTCCTCATCAACCCTCTCCTTCCTCGCACATATTCCCTCTGTCCCCCCCAGAATAAAACCCCAACTGAGAAGAGTCGCCAGCTGGAGTTTAATTTCAGACTCCGAGGCATATCTGGAGCCAATTTGCAACGCGCTCACTCCGAAAATCGCCCTCCCCTGTGACGCGTGACAGCTCCAGACCACAGTCCTGCGCTCGGATCCGAAGGAAAAATGTTTTAATTTGTCACAAACCAATTATAGCGTCTCATCTATCCCTGAATTACTCATCTTGGCTACAGTATAGGACAAAGGGCCCCTCTGAGAGGAGATTAGACATGGATATTAACAAGAGAAAAAGTGTCCACTGTCTCACCTTGCTGGGGACGCGGCTTCCAACGAGACAGGAAAAGGAAACCCCTCCTGACTGACAGCTGGAGGGAGGGCTCCCATCCCACCGCAAATCCCTCGCTTCACGCGGAAGAATAGTCACGACAAACTCTGTCTTACTCTGTATTCAAATAATATTCATGCACGGCAGATAACAGAGTCACGGCTGGCAGAGCTGCCACATGAATATAAATAACCTGTGCTCCGCTGGTTGCTACCAGAGATGCTCTGCCACCGTGCTGGAGTGCGGGTGACCAGACCGTGGGTGCTCACATGGGTGCTTTGGCCTCATCTCAGCTCCACGTGCCATCCCTATAATGAAGCCTCAACCCCTGAGCCCTCCCCCAGAGTCTCCCAACCTCCTCCTCCCCCCACAGGGCATTTGCTCCACTCCCACAGCTGCTCTCCCAGGGCACAGCAGCATTCCTGAATCCATGCCTTGGGCCAAACACAGTTCCCAAGGACCCGCGTCCCTCCATATTGATGCTCCATCCCTCCCTGCCCAACAGTGCTGGCCTCAAGCATTACCCTCCATCCTGAGGCCAAGGACCAGGATGGCACCTTCCAAGCTGACACTCAGCCTTGCAGATGGTTTTCATCACTTTGAACATTGAAAAGCATCACCTAAAGCTCTCATATTCAAAACGCACTTTGCATTTACGGTCCCAACGGTGACAGACCTGGCCACTTGGCTCACAGCGGGGACAAAGCACTGCTGGCAGGGCTGCCCTCTGGCAGCTGGATGAACGGGACTGCTTGCTGCTCTGTCTCAAGTTGATTCAAGGCATCCAGGGGCAGCCTATTCCAGATCATCTTCTTCCTTGGTGAAGAGGGAGCTGATGAAAGCCAATTTCCCTTTGTACTCATGGTGAATAATTTGGAGAATTCCCCTTGTTTACTCAGAACTGTTAATGATGCGTCAGAAATTACCTCTGAGATTGTAATTAAAGAAAACGGCAGAAGAGACACACACACATACACACACAGAGCCTACTCACAGCTTCATCTGCAAGTCATGAAGTGCTGGAGTAGGCAGCTGCCTCCCCTGTAACCGAAGCTCACAGAAGGACCCCCCAAGACCCTCCTAAATGGCAGAGGCTCAGAGGTGCAGCCCCCAGACCCTCTGCAGCCCCCTGTACCTCCATTTCAGCTATGAACAAAGCAGCTGCAGCACTCCGGGTATCCAGGAGCCCCCGAGGCCATGAACTCAAACAGGAAATAAGTGGGAAGTTCAGCCCTCCTAAAATTGTTTTGGAAGTGCAGCAGCAGATCTAGAAGAGCAGTTAAGCTCTCAGTCACCACCAAAATGCAGACACCCACATGCATACAGCAGCAGATCAGTCAGCCCCCTGCCAGCCTGACCTTGGGGCTCAGTGTCTGGTGGGGCTTGAGTGGAGCACAGACAGCCCTCTCCCGTGGAGAAAGGAGGGGAATTTGATTCCTGTTTGATTGCAGGAAGGTGCTCAAATTGCCCAATTACTCAGGAGTGACCACTATGGGGGAGAGGTAGTGAGAACCAATTTCCCAACTCTTCCCCCCCCGCTCAGTCCTGAGTAATGAGTGCCTGTTTCCCGGTAGCAGTTGGCCATCTCACAAAACCAAACCCTAAGAGGTTGTAGGGTTGTGATTTAAACACCTAGTGATGGTGTTCCTATGTGGATCCAGCTCCTGCCTGCCTTCAAGACAGGTGAAGGTTCAGCTGCCCTGCATCTCATGAGAAGGGAGGGCTTGCATAAGTTTGGATGATGCTGCCACCTGCACAAAGTACATTTCTCGAGGCTGAAGAATTTGGGCCTGAAAAAACAAGTGTAGCAATTATGACACTCTAGGTTGACACAGCAACAAGAAAGGAAGAACTTCACAAAAAGCACCACAGTCCCTGTGGTGAGCATGTCCCTCAAGCCCAGCTCATCTTCCTCTCTGGGCAAGCACAGAGCACAGTGACAGTGCTTCACCTGACATGGCAGCTCGGCCAGTCAGGCCACCAGGCAATGCTGGGGTCCTGCAAGGCTTGGGGATGCATGTGATGCTAAAGCAGCAAGGGAGAAAATAAACATACTTATCTATCCAAGAGGCAGGGGGAGCTGAACACACAAAGGATGTCATGGAGGAAGCCCCTGGCTCTGCTGCTCTCCCAGGACCTGCAGGGCAGGTCTCAGGGCAGGAAAGTTATTCCGCTACAGACGTGCAGAGCAGGACCAGGTCTCCCCTAGATCCCCTGCTATCACCCACAGACACCCTCATCCCCAGTGAGGGACTGTCAGTGCTCGCAGCAAGTGGGACAGCCCACACCCAGTAACCCACCTCTAAACTCATGCTGGGACTCTTGAAATGTGCACCAGCAGCTCTTTATTATACAAAAACATAGACAAGCACGGGGTACCCCACCACACATACGCACTGTGGGCAGCAGGAAACCCCTCGGGCACTGGGTACCCTACTGAGCTCACCCCTGCGATGCCCAGGGTGAGCTGCCTCGGACAGAGAGTCCCACTGCCACCTCGTGGGTGAGGGACGCATCGTCTCTGCTTTACCACCGGGCACAGCGGGCAACAAATCCCCTCCCTGCAAAATCCCAGGTCCTGCTGGAGTATGAGAACCTGGTGAAATCTCAAAGTACCTTGGTTTGGAAGGAGAAAGGGAAGCGCAGGGGAGTGCACACTAGAGTTAGAGGCATCATGAATAATTCCCATCTTTCCCTTCCCATCTCTATCCATGCTCCAAAGTTGACTGGGAAAAGGCTGATGCCATGTAGGGCAGCTGTCTGGCTGCAGTCACTCTGGACTGAGAGTGGAGGGGAAAGACTCACTGCCTGCAGCCCAGCACCTGCCCTGCGCTGCTCCTACTGCCCTGGTTCCATCAAGGTGAACCATGACAACCCAGAGGCACTGGCTGTCCAGGGACAGAGACTCAGGAGACGAGTGCTTGTCCCACACAGAAAACTGGTGGGTGAGACAAACCCAGTTATCCCCTCCTGCTTCCAGTTAGCATCGGGCTGTTAAAAGAAAACTATTGCTTGTCTTCAGCATGATGGGCCACAAGCAATGAAAAGCCTGCTTCACTGTGCAGCGAGAGAAAGAAGGAAGTTAAAAATCTTCCCCACAGAGGGAATGAAGCAGTGAGCAGCCCTTCATGGCTCTGAGAAACCAGCCTACAGCAACTCCCACAAGGAGGTCTGGAAACAGAGCATTATTGCTGAAATATCTCTGGGTCTAGGACATCCCACCCTGCAGGTGGTTCTGTTCTCTGCTTCCCCTGGCTCTGAGACAGATTCAAAGAAGAAAAATGGTCCTAAGGTCCATCTTCTGGGAAAGGTGCACCTCACACCAGTGAGAGGGGACTCACACTGTCCCTGTGATCTGCAAACCTGCAGTCTCCATGTCAGAGAGGAGGAGAAGCCTCATCACAGTCCTGTACAACTCCAGGAAAGCAGCAGTAAGGAAAGAACATCGTTTTGACAGCCCTCTCTGCACCACTGGGCAAAGGAACATCACTCTTGAGTTTAACTCTTATTTTTCTGCTTCCGTATTTTGAAAAACTGGAACTTGTTCTTCTTCTTCTCTGGTTCCGGGCTCTCAAGAGATCCATCTACAGGAGAGGGAGCAGATGCAGAAAAGGTTGAGTCTCACAGCCCATGTGCTACCCAGTGCTGCCCCCTTAACAGCAGAAAGGGTCCTCACCCAGCTTCTGAATCATGTCTGCCAACATCTGGTCCTCCTCTTGCTCTCTGTAAAGGAAGAGCATGGCATGAGAAAACTACCCTGTTTCATGACAAGGAGGTAGACACTGCAAAACGTGAAGAATCACTGCTACTGTCATTCCCACAGTCAGAAGTGACCAACTCCCTGAGGGCAGCAAAAAAACCCAGCAGTCCTAGAAAGTCCCAAACATCAGCAAATTACATCTGGCCCCCTTTAAAGCAATGGCCTGTGCGGGGATTTCCAGATCACAGAGGTCCATTGCAGCAGCAAGGCCCTCCTCTAGCTGGCCTACAAATCATCCGAGTTCACTGAGTTGTGAGGCAATACCACACTCTAAGAGATGAAGAAAAGTTGAGACACCAGTAGCCTAGGGTGTTGCAGAGGTGCTCACACCGCAGTCACAAACACCCTGCTATCTCTCCTAGGGCCTGGGCAAGGCCAGAGCCAAAAGTCTGGGCATTACTAGAACCCCGGAGGTAGAGTTGCTGTCTGAAAGCGAGAAATGGAGGCTGTTCTCAGTAACAGGAGGCGCACATTCAACTACTTGACACAGCAGTCTTCCTTTGAACTTGGAGATGATCCAGCTCTCAGCACAATGCTTACGGCTGTTCTTTTGCTTCAGCGGATGAATACACACATAGCTTGATGCTCCCAGAGTCCTCCTGGGGTTCCCAAGCTGCTTCCACCTCCTCATCTTCAGCTTCTCCCTCTCATCTCCCTGCCATAAACATTTTCATGACCCTTGTCCTAAAGCAGTGTTAGCTTGAGAAAGCACTGAATGTGATTGCAGATCTGATCTCAGTTTCTAACAGCTGCCAAGGAAGCAACGGCAGCAGCACTTAAGACACGATGGTTGGTGACAGGTCACCACCCACCTCTCATGGAGCAGAAGTCTGGATTATTGCCATTCAACCACCCCTACAGTTTGGGCAGTGGGGGAAGTACAACACAAACCACTCTGTTGGCTCATCTCCTACCACCTGAGGGTCCTCACCTGAGTCTGTCCTCATCCAGGCACTCCACAATATTATTCCGATCGTTGACTATGTTCAGGTATGACTCCAGCAGCTCCTTCTCACGCTCCTTCTCTCTGCGTGTCTTCAGTTCCTCTGCACAAGACAAGAGAAGCCCATCTCACAGTTAAAGATGGGTACTTCCCCCCTGGGGCTCCTGCCTCCACCCTACAACACACAGTCCCTCTCACAGGCCTGAATCTGATTACCCTCACACTCAGGGGTACATCTTACATCCCTCAGAAAATAAAAGTTGGTTGACTGTTATGGGGAGCCTGCAACTGACAGCTCAGTCAGGAGAGTTCCCCAGGGAAACTGTGATCCCTGGCAGGCAGAGTCATTCAGATCTAAAAGACATCCTGGGGCTAGTGCATAAAGCAGAGCACTCTGCACAGCCAGGGACCAGCAGGACTCTCATTCTCACCTGGCTTGCTCATGAGATGTCGCAGCTCCATCTCAACGTTCCACTGCTGCTCCTCCAGATTCTGCTGCTTCATCCTGGAAGAGTCCACAGAAGTGATGAGTTACTCCCCTCCATGCCACAGGGCTGGATTCTTCTCATGTTGTGCTAGTCTCATCTCTGCATGGCTCACCAAGCGGGCAGGAGTCTGTGGGCTGGGAGGAATTTGTCTCCATCACAATTGTAAGGTTTCCTTCACCACAAGCTCATCACAGACACTGTGGGACTGTCTGTTCATCCCGTGCTCAAAGGCCCATTAGCTAATATCTCAGTATGCTGGCAGTTCTCCTCCAGCCCTCCTCATCCCACCAGTTGGCACATTATTTTGTGGGCTGCCATACTTCCTCTCCTTCACTGCTTACTGCTCACAGGTGAAGTGTGTAGAGGGACAGGTGAATTTTCAGTTCTACTTACTTGTACATCAGCTCTGACTCCTGTCTCAGAAGCAGCTGTTTCTCATGGATCAGTTTGAACCAATCCACCATGAGGGCATCCTCCGACTCATCTGCAAAGATGACAAAGAGTGAAATACTTCCAAAACTGCAACAGTTCAGTTCCTCCTGGCTCAAACACACAATCACTTGAAGGAGAGCCCAGAATAACTTGTATGAGCCACAGGCAACCTCAGGTGAAAACAGCTCGTCTTTGGTACTCTGATATAAGAAGGAAAGGAAGCAGACCACCCCCTGTAGATTCAAGGAAGCTCCTCACAGATATTCTATCATAGGGCACCCAGCTCACTTTCCATGTGGCTGGCTCAGCTCAGCCATTCTGAACGAATCCATTAACCCTCCATGGAACTGGAGCCAACAGTGACAGCCAGTCTGGCTTGGTATTCAAAAACCAGATCAATAGCAGCCTTCCATTCCCAAAACTCCCTGATCCTCAGCCAAATAAACTCAAGATCTTGCTCAAATAATAGGTTAAATAACAGCCCAGAGTAGGTTCAAAATTCCCAGGGCTTTAGCTTAGTATACCAGCTACTTTTGGTAACTTGGTGTCTCACATGTAGCATGAGCTCCTAGAAACAGAGCCAAGAATGCGCAGAGGTAGGACGTGAGCCACACACCTCCCCACTGTAACAGCCCTGGCTCCCTCATTTCCTTTACCTCCCTCACAGCCACGCAGCTGCTTCTCCAGATCCACTCCTTTCAACTCCAGCTCATCCAGCTGCTTCTCGATGTCACGTACCTTCTCCTGGATTTTCTCCTCAGGGAGGTAGTCTGGGTGCAGCTAGGAAAACAAATGTAGAAATGTAGGAATACGTAGGAATGCACTCTAGTATTTCTACACCACATGAAAATAAGACAACTTGAGATGTATCTGGGCAAGTGCATCAGCAGGATATGCAGCAATCCCAGACTGTGCCCATTACACCTGGTTTCCAGCCATACCTTAGTTGGGGACACTGCCTTGATGCTCTGGATGCTTTTTGAAGCAGTGGACTTAACTAGAAAGGAAAAAAAAAAGAAAAGAAACCTCAGATCAAACTTTAAATAATTTAGTGCTGTGGGACAGTGCCTACATCACCTGAGAGCACAATAGGTCCCTTCCACCCAACAGAGGGCACTGAAGATACACTTACGCTGGCAGGCCCTGACTAAGGTGAGAGATACATCCTCAGGAAACATCACAGCCTGATTTATTCCTTGATGCTGGAGTCTCAGATGCTCCCAGATCACAGGACACTCCTTGCTTCCTTAGAGCATAAGAAGTCACCTAACTATGGTGTGGTCTGGAAGCTTGCACCTGAGAAAAATGACTTGTGTTCACTCATTATTCATTCAGGAGGCAAATGGACATGGGGAGTCTCTTTTCAATGGTCTGCGGGGACAGGACGAGGGGAAACGGATTAAAACTGGAGCATAGGAAGTTTCACACCAATACGTGGAAGAATTTCTTCACAGTGCAGCTCACAGAGCACTGGAACAGGCTGCCCAGGGAGGTTGTAGACTCTCCTTCCCTGGAGACATTCAAGACCCATCTGGACGCCCACCTGTGCGACCTGCAGTAGGGAACCTGCTTTGGCAGGGGGGTTGGACTCGATGATCTCTCATCCCTTCCAACGCCTACAATTCTGTGATTCTGTGATTATCTTGTTAAAACAAAGATATTGATCATGGCAAAAAACATCCCTTATTAAATTTCCAAAGGACAGAAAAGAATTGGGTTATCGTCACTAGAAACTACAAGTTATATTTTAAAATGCCCCTCTAGTGCTCCTGTACAAGTAAGTATCAGTAAACACTGATAAAATAAAGATGGTCTAGGGGAACTTAGCCTAAGCACCAGAAAACTAAGGTTCGATTCCTTCCACAAAACACTTCCTAGGTGAGAAGTCCCTTTGGCCCAGTTACACAGCATTATTTAGGCCCTGGACACCTATTAAAATCAATCCTTAAGCAATGTGTGTTTGTTCCACTGTGCCTCAGCTTCCTCTGCCCACCTGTGCTGCGAGGATAACTACAGGAGAGTGTGAGGTATTTGGATACCCAAGGGGCTGGGCTGGATAATTACCACAGAGAGAGAACAGAGGCATAAGTGGATGATGTGATAGGAAAGAAAACTGTAGTATTAAAAGAGCAGAGCTGTAAAAAGGCAGCAGAGGTGCAGCACACACAAGGAGAAACGCAGGACAAACAGGCTAGGGAGCCTCCTGAGAGTCTCTCTCTACTGCGCTGACGAGAAACTCATGGAAGAGCTCAAGGACATCTCTCAGATTGCCCAGTCCTTGTTCTAGCAGGCTTTCTAGAAGACTGCAAAAGGAGGAAAAGATGCTGGGTATTAGATCTGGTAATCAGCTATGTTGTTTCTGCACTGTTGGCCTCCATCAGGTTACTCTTCCCTCTGGATGTAGCTGTTTTGCTGCCCCATATGCTACCTGTGACTAACACTTCTCTTAAAGGCTCCTCCAAGAGGGCCCTGGCCTGGCACAGGCAGCCTGACACTGCCTGAGCAACATCTCCCTCCCCCAGCTCAGCCTTGCATCTCCAGACTCCTGTTGCAGCATCTCCAAGCAAAGCAGAAAGCTGTATCACTGATCATGAGAAGACCAGGTGACTAGGAGGGATCTGCTAGTAAAATAACACTGCTGAGCAACTTAAAGTCAGATATCCCCTGATATCCTCAAGTTCCGTTTCCACAGACACAGGAAGGGTCGGTTGCTTGTCCACAAACTGGAAATAGGATAGTGGGCAAGAAAAATGCTTTTTCAATAGAAAACACTACCTATGTCAAAGAATGATCTACGGAAACATTCATCATCTACTGTCCTGTGAAAGACACACAGGATTAAGGGTAGGAACAGTCACTGACCATTCACAGAGGCTCTCTACTAAGAGATCCATATGGAGGAGCAACAAGGCTGTCCTTAATCCATAGGCTGCCAAGAGACAGCAGCAACAGAGCAGCCTTTCAGATAGCAGATTCACACACATGAAAACTGGGGGAAAAATGCCAGGAAAGTCACCCACAGGAGACACTCCCCAACAGCAATCACTAAGCTTTAGAAAGAGGTTTAAAAACAGCCTCCATTATCTTAACAGCTCACTTCCTGGGAAAAGAAGTAATGCTGAGCCTTGTGACTGAGTCTGAGCAAAAATGCCATGGAAAGTTTTAACAAAATGATGGCAGTGGGGGCATTCTGAACTTCTAAAACAGAAAACACAATTGGCATTCCAATGCATCTCAGCTGTCAGAGGCGAAGGCTGAAGACAGTGCTGGAACCAGCTAACAAATACTACAGCATGAAACCACCAAGACATGGAGACTCATCTTGTTTGCTCTAAGACAAACATTAGTCAGAGCTGGGCCCTGCTCTGAGGATCTTCTAGTCCAAATAGATAAGACAGAGACAGACAGGGTAAGGAAAGAAGAAAATAAACAAGCTGTGCACACAGAACAGCAGCAAACATCACACAGAATGTTAGTTCCATGAGATTTCACTTGTGTTATGGTGAGATGTGTAAGAGGGAAAGCAGCATGGACAACAGGGTAAAGGTATACAGCAACACTGAGGTAGAACAGACAAGAGTGAGAAACCGGATTAAGAGTAGGGACAAACTGGTCAGAACTGGTTGGGACATCTTTGAACGTCCAAGAAGCAGCAGCCTTGACAACCGCTACAGCGAGTCCCGCCAGCTGGAGCCTCTTGCTGACAGTTCTCTACATTCCTTTCATTTTGCAAAGCCACTCATTTGGAGAGGAAAAGCGACACCAACTAGATCCTAGTTACTCAATTCAGGAGCTAGTCCTCTTCATAGCTCGAGTCTGAAGAATGATAGGGCAGTGACCCTGAAAAATCCTTATTTTATTTTCTTCCCTTCCCACTGAATTCCTTGGCCTGCCTGATTCCCCGTTAGCCAAAGATGGTTAATAAAAAAATTAATGACAAATTTTTCCCCCATGACAACAGCTGCAGGCTTGGCCTTAGAAAACTCTGGGACATGCTTCCCACACCGACCACTCAGGCTGTCCCCTGACAGGGCAGAGCAGAGAATGGCTTTAAGCAGGTAGAAGAGATCTTACATGTGACAGTGTTTTGGCTCAATTGGTGGTTGCCCCCTTCCTCCTTCTTGGCAGAACTTCTAGGGTCTTCCCAGCCTTCCTTCTGACAGCTCCTGATAAGATCTGAGCTGGGCATCAACTTCTTCTTAATGATTCCACCAGATGAAGCTGAATTAAGAAGCACAGATGGGTCTTGGGTAAGAAATTTCAACTCCCATCTCACAAAAATCCCTATATTGCCCACAGTCTCTGGCATTTACCACTAGCTGCCCTCATTTCTAGTCATATCCCTCCTCTCTTGACAACGCTGAGAAGCACAAGTCTGAAGAAAACCAATCACAAGGCCACAGTATGAGAGAAAGTTGGAGGAGAAGAATGAAACGCAAGGAACTATCATCAAGATTTCTCATCATTACATATTTATGCAAGAGAGAATAAGTGAAAACTTGCTAGCTGCCTTGAAGAAGAGGGGTACACTGTGAAGACAAAGTCCCTCTCCTGGGGAAGGACAGTTCTCCAAATAAAGGCAATGCATGGCCAAAGCAGGTGCAGACAGCAAGAATCCCTGAAACCAAGGCACTGTCTGAACCAGCATATTCCTTACTCCCTCTGTGCCTTACAGGGCTAATACCTGTCTCCTGCCTCACCAGCAAAATGAAGGCAAAGCTTATGTCCTTCATACCAGAGTCCTGCTTTGCTGATGGCACAACTAATGGACTTGGCTTTCTCTCCTTCTGTGTTGGGCTCCCTTTTCCCATCTGGGAGTTATCAGTAGGCTTCTTAGAGCCACCTTGGTCTCTGCAAAGAAGAAAGACAAAAGTAGGAAACGGTGCCTCTAGCAGACTTGTCCACAATAAGAGCTCTGGATATCCTGGGCTGGGATCTCCAGACAGGATGGTCACACTCTTCTAACCAGAGTCCAGCAATTGGAAATGTGCTCTCCCTTCACAGAAATGAAAGCTTCTGACTTTTCCTTCAAACAGTTGAAAATTGAAGCATTAGAACAGAAGAGCTCTTCCCTCCTACATACACACAGACCTGCAGCAACAAACACAGCTGCAGATACGGATCCCCATTCACTTGTCATAGAGACTCACTGGCTTGAAGACACTCCCTTGTTGGCCACGGGCTTCAAACGAGATCTCCAGTCTTCTGGGCTCTCAGACTTGTCTTCACCAACCTTTACAGTTCCTAAAGAAAGAGACATAGTGAGATAGATCAGATTCAATAGGAAAGATACAAGCCAGATCTGTGCCTCAGGAGGATCTTAGGAGAAAGAGATAAGCCATACACAGAGGTAGATGCTATGATGTCCCAGCAGCAAACCAGCACCAGTTCAAGAAATTTAACATGGATAGATCCACTGCAGTAGGTAGTAAATAACCTTGGTGTCATTTTGCCCCTTTCAACTCAAATGCTCCAAAACCTATGCAGTTACAGAAACAAAGTTACAGTGCAAATGAAGACATTTTTGACAGCAACACAACAAAACCAGCTCAGACCTTAGAGAGCAATGGATGGGGGAGGAGAGGGGAGGCAAAAAAAAACCAACCAAACAAAAGCCACAAACTCACAGCAAACTCCACACAGATAGTGCTCACATTCCCCCCCAAAACAGGCCATAAGGAAGTGGCTGAGACTCTGCTCCCAGAACATCATCCCTCTGCCTACTGATCAGTCATCACAGTGGAAGATTGGGTCAAAATAGACAAGGAGGCTGGAAAAACCACAGCTGCAGCCATCCTCACCTTTGAGACCTTTTGACTCTGGCTTGTGCACCGATTCAACAGATTTGTTGGTAGTTTGACTCTTGGGTAGAGGCTCTGTGATCTTCTCCTGTTTTGGTGCTGTGTACCCTGTTTTGCTGGTCTGTGCTTTCAGAGCTGGACTCTGCCACTGAGAACTAGAAGAAAAGCTGCTGCTGCAAAAAAAAAACAATCTAATGAGTTTTGAAAGTCTGTTCTTTTTGAAAGGACAGACCTTTTTTTACTGAATGCTGTTCCAAATACTTGGATGAGACATTCTATTTGTCTTTAAATTCCATCCAAAAAAGCAGTCAGGGAAAAGGAAGAAACATACAGAAATTTCTCCAAGTTATCCCAAAGTAATCTTGGGAATAAAGAGAGAAAGGGAAATAGTACCTACCTACTGGATGCAGAAGAGCCAGTGGAACTGAGTCCTCCTGGCCTGCTTGGGGAGGTGTTTGATCCAGCCAGAGCCTGTATAATATGGTTACGTGCCTGATCCTTCCCAGTATTCACGAGAGTGACCTCAGCAGAAGTTCTGCCAGAGGCAATTTTACCAGGGCTGTGAGAAGGGACATGGATTTTAGTGTCAGAGGTTTTATTGCTGGAGGACTCTGACGACTGAAAAAAATTTTCTCGGGCCTGCTGTGTTTTTGTTTTGGAGGTTGTCCAAAGAGGCCCTGATGAGGTACCTTCACGATGATCTGTTTTATTTCCCAGTGGGGTACCTTTGCAGTCATCTGATTTATTTACAGCTGAAGAAGACCATGGAGTATTTAGACTTCTGAAGCCAGAGCTTCCAGAAAATGAAACAGATGGCTTGGTTGAATTAGCAAGGCCTTCCTGGCTGGGTTTCTTCAACACCTGCTCCTGTTTCTTGGGTTCTGCTGCTTTCTGGAATGCCCTGGCAGTGGTAGGGGCTGGGGTGCTCTCAGGTTTGTTCCCGGTGCTGTGGAGCCCAGAGATCTGGACGTTGTCTGGCTGCTGGTGGCTGGTACAGATGAACATACCGGGCTCCGGCCCAGCTTTGTAGCTTCCAGGAAGAAGCACGTTCCAACACTGCCTGCACCTGTGGGTAAGAAAGTCTCAGAATATATCCTCCAGAGCATGAGCAGGCCATTGACACAGCTGAGAGTGCAGGCAAAATTCCACTGCCAGTACAGGGAGGGCAAAGTTACTACACTGGCAGTGAGCAGACACTGCATGTATGTTTGTTAGGCAACAAAACAGGAGCTGCTAACAGGATGGCCCAAAGTAGGAAAGGTGAGGTTGAAAACAACTGTGCAAAGAGTTCCCCTATGCACAGGTCAAGACAAGGCCCAGGCTGCCTTTGCTCTGACAAAAATGTCCTCCAACACCTCAAATGCCTCATACCTCTCCCTCCAGTCCTTCCTCCAGAGGAACAGGACCGCCCCGCTGAGACCCACAGGTCCGTGTCTCCACTCTGAAGAGCCATACCTGAAGCAGTTCCTGTGATAGAGCTTCCCATCAACCAAGTGGCGCTGCACCAGGTGGACATGGTTCCCGCAGATACCACAGTCACTGCTACGGATATTTCCACTGTCTGTCAGGACCCCTTTCTGTGGGAGGAAGCAGTGGTGAGCAGGCAGCACTGTGGCCCACGTACAGCTGAGAATCTCCCAGATAATCAAGTGTTTGACATGCACAGCCAGTTACTAGGACAGAGAAGGGATACAAATGAAATCCTTGCTCTGGCTAACCCCTATTTTATACAACATGGAATAAGATAGTGGGAGGGAGACTTGCTCCCACAAGGCCAGAGGACCAGCGTGTTTTGCTTGCGTATGGGAAACTGAAGTTCAAAGGTCTCTGAATTGAACTGGCTGGAAAACATCTTCACCCTAGTGACAGAGGAGGAGCTTCCCTTTTTCCACCCTGTTTTCTAGCAAAAAAATCTAAAACTCTTCTGTTAGAAATCCCCATCCCCAAGATCTACTGGCTAGGAACAACATAACCATGTCCTAAGACACCCATGTTCTATTCACCACTAGATGAATCACAGCTGGCTGATGTCTTTCCAATGACTCCCATCTTAACATGTGCAGTAAGCAGACCTCTGGATTAAATCCTCCATAATGAGCAGAAAGTTTAGAGACTGAGTACTTGCCACTAGCAGCCTTGCTATACAATACTCTCTAGCTCACCGAACAGATTAAAGATATAAAGAACATCCCAAAACCCATTTCTTACTGTGGTGACCGGGGAGGTTTCTTTTGGCTTAGCTTTGGCTGGTGGGTGTGCAAGAGGCAGTTTTGGAGACACTGGCTTAGGAGGTTCTGGAATAGCTTTCTTCCCAGCAGGCTGCTCCTGAAGTTCAGAGGAAGAACGCTTGACTCCAGCCAGGCCTCCAACTAGAAGAAAGGAAAAAGAAAGATTTTAAAGGAACGTAAAGAAAATCCATGGACTTAAAGAGTTATTTACAATATAAGAAGATCCAGAGGTGCCTGATGGGTAGCCTGCAAAGCATACAAGCCTGTGCCTAACAGGCTTCTTTCACAAGCAGTTCTGCAGTGGAACAAGAGACAAGAGGCAAAAAGTGAGTTTTATCAATATATACAGAAATAATCTGATAGATGAAACTGCTATTTTTTTTTTCCTTCTGAGAGAAATTTCATGGAAGGGAATGAAAAAGTGGAAAAATATAAAACATCATCCCTTGACGGTGTGAACAAGACCTGTTCGTTTCTGGGTTTGTACCTAGGTTACAGTTTGATTGCAGTTGATCACCACCAAAGCAGGCCCTGCCGTTACATATCACAGCTAAAAGTACAAAGGATTTGTTTCGTTCAGATTGCTGCACTCCAGACTTCTCACACAGACCCAGCCTTCACTGCTGTGAGCGTCCACCTCACACGCCAGCTGTGGCACTCATTGAACAGACAGCCTTGTCAAATGCAAAAGTGACCTCTAAATACGGGTAATTCTGTAACAACAGAGACTTGGAGGTGTCATGGCGGTTTTAATGCAGAAACCAACAAGATTTGCCACAAAAAGCCTGAAACTGCCCAATCCTCCCTTCACTGCTCATTAAAAAGAATCCCTCTAAATTCACAACAAGCTGAGAAAAAAGAATCACCAACACACTTCAGTTACGAGCCCAGCAGGAATGCCCCATGCCATGGAAAATGCAGGTAGACTTCCCGGGGAAATAAGGCTTTATGCACAACTCAGACAGACAAGACTCCTCATTTGTCTCACAGAGATGTTATTTTTGTGCCACTTGCTATCCTGAATGTCTCTGCATTCCTGTGGAAACTCAGCAGTTATCTGAGCCATAGCTTTGCTTTAAGAGCAACCAACTAAATGACCACCCATCTGAAAAGAGATTACACCCTTCCAAGTAAATACAAGGGGATTCTGGGCCGGCTGTAGGGAACAGAGAGGAAGACCAGTTCCCAGCAGACTTCTCTCATGAAAGCCAGCTATCCAAATCAACATCCAGACTCCTCTACCACAGAGACAAGAGGAATGGTGAAACCAGACCCAGTAAACACTTTAGACACAGTCCATGCCCTTGCTGCCTGTTTGTTCCACATATCGAGCTCCCAAAGCCTGGCACAAAGAAGAGCGGCTTCGGCTCTGCTCTTCTGTAAATGCCTGACCTCAATAAAATATTGGCTGTTCACCCTCTCTGGCCTTCTGTGTCCTGCCTATTTCATGGTCCTGCTGGAACCCCTTCGAAGGGCACAGCTATAGCATTAGGAGTCTGTTTGGTGTCAGAGGGCACATTCCTGGCTGGGCTCATATTCAGACACACACATTCACCCCAGCAACAGGAATGCAACCAGGGTATTTTGTGGGACACTAGAGAGTATAAAAATGTGCTGTGCTTGATGACGTGGTAGGCAAGATGCTGGGGGGAGGGAGTAAAGACCCCAAACTGACCCAGATTCCCACCACTTGGCACAAACATGATGGAATTTGTTGCAGCATGGTTTTAAAACAAAATAAAAAAATGAAGAGGGGGAGGGAAGAGGTTGTGGAGGGAGAGAGAAAGTCTGCTTAAATGTGTGAAGAGGTGGAGGAGGGGGAAGAGTTTACATATTAAAGGCAGAATCAGAAGATCGAATCATGCTTTCTTTCCCAGATGTAAGATGTTTCTAACATATATCTCTCTTCTCCATCTAGATTCACCCTAACCAGTTAAGTCATTCATGTCCCACTTTCTAAAGTTTCCTCTAGAGGAACCTGTGAAATTGGTTTATTGCTTTATTTCTTTTTTTAAGCTCATGCTTAAAGCCAAATATAAACCAAGTCTACAGCAACACTCCTGTGAGCCCAGATAAACTCTCCAGTACATGGATATAATGCTTTGGCAGCCCTGTGGCCTGTTTTATGTTTGAAAGAACTGCTACCACAATTATGTCAGTTAAGGGAATCATTTTTTTCTGCCTCCTATACCAGCCTGCTCTGCCCCACCATGGATGCTGTTTTGTTGGCAGAGACTCACAGACAGGCTCAGCATTGTCATACTCCATGCTCTCACCAGCTTTCTGGTGTGGCAAGGGCTGAAGCAGGGATGGAGGTGCTCAAGAAAGGAAAGCTGTGGCGTGGACCATGGAAGTGAACGTTCCGTGCTGTACCATAAGAAATTTTAGATCATATTTTAAATTTTGAGCCACTAGTATTAAAGACAAGGCACAACCCTGTGCCCTTCCAATAGCACTGTGCTACTCTAGTGAGTAAAGAGGTCAGATCCCCTGTTGAAACAGTTCTGCTAGCAAAAGACCTCTGAACAGTCTATTTTGCCTTTCAAAGCTTGTTAGGAGGCAAGGAAAAGCACAAAATTAAGCCCCAATCCTGCCCACCCATACAGGGAATATGCTACTTACTAGGAGACCGTCCATGAAAGTAGTTATAATACTGGGAAACGTAGGTAATGATGCTCAACCTGTCTGGTACCCGCAGAGCAACCATATCCTCTGCATCCAGCAAGGCTGGGATCCCCAGCTCCTCCGCTGCCACTCGAAATGCCTAGGGAAGGAAGAAAACAAAGAAGTGGGGGGGTCTTGTCCAGCCCAGGCAGCAGAGCTGCTCCTCATCAGGAAAAACTTCACCACAAACAGCCCCACTCAAATAATAACTCTACTGGGGAACAGCTGCACCAGTTTAACTCCTACATTGTACAGCCGTTACGGGAACCAACGGAGTCATGGCTTCCAGCCACCGCATTGAGAAATTCAGGCAGGGAGCCAAAAATCTGGCTTGGCAAGCTGGTCGTAGCTCACTGCACAGGAACTCACCTGGGCTTCCCCTGCTCTTCCTCCAGCCTGCCTCTATCTGGATGCGCACAGCTGCAGCGAGCGAGGCCTGGCAGAAGGGGCTGTGTCAGTCCAGGCTGGCAGGCAGGCATCCAGGCTTCCAGCCCAGCCTGGAGTGCTCCCAATTAACGGTGCGCTGGTAGGCTGGAAGGTGTTTGCAGGCAGCTTTCTATCTCTGAGTGCTGTGCAAATGTTAACGCTTCCTGCCCACTGCCTGCTCTTCCCTATTTGAAAATAGGGAAATCTTTTTCGAGAAGGAAACCATCTTCCAGACTGGAGAGTGGAAGAGAGGAAGAATAGAGAAGAATTCCTGATAGCTAGCTCCCTTCCAGCTTAACCATTTCCATGTTGACATAGCATGTACTGGGTCAAATACTCTTCTCTGTGGTGCCCTCTGCTCTGAAACTGCAGGATCAAAGTCAGACAAAGGACAGAAAAGCTGCTTTGTTTTGCCACTCTAGGAGAGTCTTAAAAAAGCAACATCCCTACAGCAACTGTGCCTGTGCTCAATTCACCATGGGGCTTTTGCTAGGGACGTTCTCCAGCCCTCTTCCTTCCTGGCTTATGAAAAAAAATCCTTTCCCTCCCCCTTTGGAACATTCCCTTCGAAATGCCAACAGAGCAAAGGAGGACAGCACCTGCAGGAGCAGAGACGCAAGGAAGGCTACTGCTGAAACCCGCAGTGAAATGGTTAAAGAAAGACTTGAACATATTAAAACCCTCTGCATCTGACCTCTGGCACAGACACACAACAGTTGGTGTGCAAGCCAACAATTCCTGCTTAGAAGAAACAAACAGTCACTATTATTTAGCAAGATAATTATCATTTGTTTCCATTGGGTATCCCAGTAAAAATGTAACTGGGCTGACATTAAGCACGCTTTCAGCCAGTTACCTCCGGCTGCATCATCCCTGCTGCCAGCCCAGCCTGGCACTTGCCTGTCTTGTAACCTGGTACTTAATACATTCTTGGGAGTGCTCCCCTTCGTCCTGGCTGCACAACGGGTCTGACCAGTGGGGTTTTCCAGTTCCTGGGAACTGCTCTTGCCCAGAGACCTAACATGCCTTCCACCCAGCATGGCCCAGTTGCGTTGCTCTACTTGTTGTCCCAGGCTGGACTCTAAAGAAGCAACAACATTTTTCACCAGTGCAGCTCCAAGGCTTTACAAAGGAGGCAAGCACCACTGCTCCCATTTCGCAAAGGTTACAAGGAGCCATAGAGGAGGCAAAGTGATACACTGGAGGCCACCTGAGCAGGTCAGGCACAGCTTTTCTCTGCTACATGCATTATACCATGCCACCATCCACTGGCACTGAAAAAATTGGATGCCAAGTGTCTAGAAGCCTTTCTCATATTTACATATATTTTGAAATCTGTAGCAAATAAAAGCCACCAACAGCAATTTCTTTTTTTTCTTTTTTTTTTTCTTTTTTTTTTTTCCCCAGCACTTGAGGAGTGACACATTCTTTCTTGGCAAAAGACCTCACATGGCAAGTTGCAGCCTGGACAAGATTTTTTTTGTGAGTAATACGGCCCCTGAAAAGAAGTTACTGAACAGTGAGGCATGAAGGAGGGTCTAAACAATAGCAGAGGAAAAGTGCTGGGAGAAATGAGACCATTCATACCCCAAGGGCAGCTGGAGGAAGAAAGCCTGTGGTGGAAAGAGGTATGAAGAGGGAAGCCAGCCCAGGAACCCAGTGCCACAGGGAAGTGGAGGGGAAATCCTGCTCACAGCAGGCCAGGCAGTGAAAGGGCAACATGAACAAGTCATCCTACAGCAGATGAAAAAAGGGAGAGAAAGCAAAATAAAGGATATAAAGTAAGGAATGGAGGAAAGAGAGGGAGGGAAACATAGGCTGACACAAGAGTTTAGCAACTTTTTTTTATGAGAGGCACAAAGAAGCTTTTTATTAGGAAAAGCAGTTAAGGTCAGTTGTACAGCTCATTTCCCAGAGAAAAGCAAAGTGGCCAGCAGAACAGACACCATCAGCCAAGCACGGGGAAGGAGCAGCACCCAGGGCTCACGGCGCTCTGGCCAGGACGAAGAGGCCCTTGTGCCTCCCATGCACCAAACTTTACAGGCAAAAACAGTCTGAACCTCCCCTAGAAGAGAGAAACATGCAGAGCTGAACCCCAGAGTGTGAGCAACTGCTCAGATATGGCAGCCTCTGCCCAGGGACATGGGGGTCTGCCCCAGGAGCTGAGAACATGACCAGGGCTGAAGGGAAGAAGAAGCTAAGGAGTGCATGGAGGTGTGTGACACACACAGGATCACTGCTTTTTGCTTTCCTGGAAGTAAAGACCACCTCAGACAGCTCACTGTGTCAGGAGATGTCATTGCTCCAGTCCAGACAAGAGCAAGCTGCAGAGGTTCATTCACCGCCCGAGCTCCAGCCAAGCAGCCACGAAGCTGTGTGGAGCGATGCCAAGGGAAGCGAAGCATTTTCATCGGCTGCCTCTCTTTTTGCAAGGCAGAGAGGGAGAGAAAAAATCCTTCCTTGGAGCACTAAGCCCATGCTTGAATTCAGTGCAGGAGTGGCTGGCCTGTCCAGCTTCTACTTTCTTTGTAAAAAGAACAAGAGAAACTGAAATCCCATCCTGGAGTAACACAGCCAGGCAAGATAAGGTTTTAGGATTTCTCCACCTTCCAGCAGCAATCTCCTGAGCTAAAAGTGGGGAAACACCTTACACTTCCTCTCTTGCACCATCTCCTGCTCTATCCCTCAGAAGCATCACGTACACAACACGTCCATGCCTGCATCCTGACCTCCAGCATCTGCTGCTGCCTCCAGCTAGGCAGAGGGGTGGGAGAGACCAAGCTCACTGCCTGGGGACAGCTTCTCCTTCTCCTTATCGACTGCAATTCTTTCAACCTCATTTCCCAACTTCCTCAGTTATCAAAACTACCTTCCCTTCCTGTGCCATTCCCACGACAGAGGTCCGGTCAAGCTGGTGTATGACAGCATCAATCACGCTGCCAGAAGTAAAACATTAAGAGTCACTTACCAACTTGTTGTTCTCGTACACATTTTCTTTACTGAGGGAATTGAAGTTTCTGAAACACAGAAAGAAAAATCTCAGGCTGGTGATGTAGAGCAAGCTGCTTCGCTTCCAGCTTCCCAAACCTCTCTGAGCCCCACTGGTTTGGGGGACAGAGCACCTCCCACCCTCCCTGCCTTTCCACAGACGCTGCGGAGGGAGCAGTGTGGCAGATCCCATCTAAGCCTGCAGACCTGAGCCACAGACCTGCTGCACCTCCTGGGACAGGCGTGGGCAGGAGACCCAGCAGGCACAGCCATCTGCCCACAGGCAGCACAACACATTTTTGGCACATCTTCCCTTGCAGAAGGGCCGACTTCCGCAGCCTCCTGCAGACAGGACATGCCGATGCCAAAACATCCCATGCAGATTCAGGGGGGTTGCTGAGACAGCCAGGAGCAAATTCTAACTCATGGTTTTGGGTTTTGTTTTGTTTCTTTTTTCTTTTTTTTTTCTTTTCCTGTAGAAAGCCTTGCTTCTGTTCCACTCAAAAAGATAAATCTACATCTGCCAGCCAGACTTGCAACACTCTTTCCCCAGAAATACTTTCCAAGCAGTCACATCCATGTTCTGCACCCTTCCTCCAAGTTATCTCCCCACAGAGAGACTTCTCAACTTGGAGAAGGGAAGGGAACCTCCAACACTGAATGTATCTTGCACTTCCTCAATGCACCCATGTTCTCTGATCTCAGATGTGCTGGTTCCACCAGTATACAGGTTCTGGTATAGCTTTACAAAACCATGACCAAGAGTCTGCATGAGAAATACCTTTGCCCACAACACAGCCCTGCAACTGGTAACACCAAAGTTGCCTGTTAAAATCTAGTTTTCCTTCCCCTGGGGCTGTCACCTTTGATTTGTAATCATAACCAATAATCGGAAAGGAAGAGATGATTACTGTTTGCATTTACAAGCCAAAGTCAACAATCCTCCTTCCTTTCTCTCGCCCTGGACATCAGCTCCCTCTTCCCCTCTTCTGCTCTCCAAACTGCCTAGGCAAGTGCACAGGGTCGATTCCTTTCTGATAATCCAGTTTTGCTTTACAGTCTTTGCACTTGTTGTCACAAAGCGTAAGGCTTTTATCAGCAAGGAAACTCTCACTGACAAACAAGTGCTACACCACCAACTTTGCATTTTTGTACACAATACCTCTGTAAGCGATGCAGCTTCACCCCTGCTGCCCTCACCTCTGCAGGAGCAGGGGCAGCACTGCGAGAGCCAGGGCAAAGCCGGCTCACAGCATCTATTCATGAGACAAACACATGATCCGCACCGCAGCGGGGGAACTTTTTCCATGACTGGTAACAGGAAGGAGCAATCCAGGTCCTTTATCTACTTCGTACAGAAAGTGGAGCATTACATTATAAATAAGGCACCTAAAAAAGCTCGTGCACAGCCCAGGACATCTCCCGTTTCCCACACTGGGGGCTGCTATGCTGTATTAAGGAGAGAATGAACAGGAAGAGGTAGAACAGAGCTGGAGGTCAAACTCCCCCAAGAAGCACATAAAGACATAGCTCATCCCAGCTTTAAATCATGTACTCTTTCCTGTGCAAAATCAAAGGGACTTGCAGAGGTTTTTCTCTGAGCAGTGATCCTGCCAAAAGACTTCCCCTGCCTGAGACAATAGATTAAAAAGAGGGATGAAAATAACTACGAGACAAAAAGTTTAATTGAAAGAACAGATATGATCACCCTGTTTTGGGTCAGGCAAGAAAATCAGCTTTTCTAAGAGCCAGCTGAAGGAAGTGACTGCAGCCCTCTGCCTCTGGTTCCGCTCCCGAGTGAAGCCTCTGTGGCACGAATCCTGAGCACAGGAAAACACCTGCAGGAGAGCAAGGAGCTGCAGCTTCCCCAGCCACACAGAGGTGTAACACAGCACCACAGGGAGGAGGGAGCAGCAGGAGGGGAACCTGCATGCACAGCAAAGGGCTGGAAACACAATGCCACAACAAGTGCTCGCCCTGCTCTGCATCAGCATGCCAAAATGCAGATGAGGGACAGGCCTGAAGGAGATCTGTGCCAGCCTCAGTGACACAGGAGCGACCTGCTTATTGTCAGCCAGAGGCTCTCCCACCTTTGCTGCATGCTGGCTGCAGTAGGATCATTTGCTCACCTTCCCGCTTGTGTGGCATGAAACAGGGACCTGAAAACCTGAATCTTTGATGGTGAACATCTGAAATCCCCTTCTGTTCTCCACGGAGAGGGCAAACAACCAGATCACTTGGCCATTTCAAAAGCTTCACACCCTCTCAGCTGCACTGCTTCCCTAGCCAGTAGGGTGAACAGTTTACGTACAGTATTTCTTCTGGAAGCTGATCTTGCTGGTGCGTCTCCTGTCTTGGAATATCAAAGCTCTCTGGACCAATGTAATGCTAAGAAAGCAAAGCTAATCCAAATGGAGGAGCAGGAGTTCTCCACTGAGGAAACACAGGCAACTGAATTACTTGGAAGAGGTGAGAACCTGACCCCAGAGAGTGCTTCCAATGCTGGAAACAAATCAGAGTGGAGTTCACTAGCAAAGGAATAAAGTGAAGTTTTTAGCTCTCTGGAAAGTCCTTCTCTTAGCAAAAAGCAGGCAAGCATTTCCCATGCCCAGAAATCTCCATGACCACCCACTGCTCCAGCTGCACAGACCCAGCGCTCGCAAAGCCACAGCCCTCTGCAAGCATGTGTGCTCCCCCCCCTCCAGCTGCTGCTGCAAGCACTAACGCACTTGGAACCTTCACCACGGAGCAGACTGAGCAAAAAAAGTCCAGAGGCTATCAACTCCCTGTCCATATTGGCAGCTCACGGCCTCATCCTGCCTGGTTGAGCTGACAGCGACCCAGAAAACGCTGCTGGAGGAACGGGGTGCATGCAGCTGCTCTGCTCTGGCCACCAAACATGCCTGTCCCAGCACACAGCCGCCAAAGGGGATTTCACAACCGGCCCCTTCCCAGAACACTGAGCTAAACAGCCGCCAGCACTCTGGGAAAGAGCAGGATCCAGGATGAAGAGAAGGAGCTTAATCAAAACCTTTCCTCGACATCTGGCATCGGTATCAGAGTGAGCGTGTACGACTCCCCTGCTGCTTCTAACTCACTTATCGGACTGGGGCCAGGACAACCTCTGGCCAGAGCTCAGCCAGTGCCATGGCAGCCAGCAGCCACAGAGCAGGGCTGGGAGCACACCGCTGCGAGGCTGCACGTCCTCTGATGGGAGGAACTTCAATGCTCTGCTGTCATCCCAGAAAACGGGCTCGGGCCCAGCCCTGGCTGGGGCTGGGTACTGCACACACTTCAGCTGGGATGAAAGAGAAACGGATTTCCATGGTAATTCAGCGTTGTGCCTCCACTCCTCCACAGCCCGTTCTGTCTGCGCATCCTCGGGTGAGTGGGAAGTGAATTGGAAATGGGTTTCTAATTTTACACAGCCTGCCCTGCTCACTGATATCATACAGGCACTGGCCAAGTCTGAGAGGAATTATCACATTGTCCACATGTTTCCTGGCAAGAGAACAAGAAGCAGGATGAGCCCTGCACCAACCTGTCCTCTGACCCAAGTAACCCACAAGAGAAGCACATGATTATTACCACATTTTCTAATTGCTTCAAGTTTTCCTGTGAATTTCTCAGGCTCCTCCAAGGAGAAATCCTCTCTCCATATCATGCACTCTTCAGCTCAAGAATGTAAACTAAGATGGAAAAGACACTGTTGCAAAACTCTGACTGAGTTGTGTCCTGATTTAGACAGAAGAGCTGCCGCAAACACACAGGGCTCTCCAAACACCAGTTATCCAGTTCCAGTTTTCAGTACGATGCTTTTAATCATCAACTAGGATCCTTGCTAGGAGCAGAGGAAGGAGCTCAGGATAAAGCACTTTAAGCCCCGGGGAAGCAGGAGCCAAAGCCACGCGTGCACCCAGTCACGCCGTGGCTCCTGAACTGCCAAAGGGCTTTTATAGACTCAAAGGGAGCTGCACAGGTATTCAGCCCCAGGAGCTGAGGTGCACGTGACAGCTGGCAGCCTGAAACATCAGCCATCTGAAAGTATAATTTATTTCCAGCAGGACTTTGCCCGGCCAAGGATACACCTGGTGCTTTCCTGCATTGCACCACTGACACTGAGAAGGGAGGTCACGGATAAAAGCTTCTCTTACTTTAACCTTCAAGCAGCCTTGCTGAGCTGGTCCAAGTCAGGAAGGGTTTCTGTGAGGTCCTGCAGGATTTCCATTATAAGAGGAATTCAGCAGGCACAGAGATGCCGCAAGGATCACTTTCCCCCTCCAGCACAGAAGCATTTACTTAAGACATGTCTATCCACAACCCTCGGTGCACAGTTCAAGGATTATAACACACTAAACTGGTCAACTTGATCATTCCAGTTCCTGAGCTGCTGAGCTCCTGCTCATACCCGTGCTCAGGATGGCTGCAGAGTTGGCCAGGAAGCGGTCCCAGGCTCTCCATGAGCACCTCCTGTCATGTCAGCCTTTCTGTGCTGGCATTTCGTACCTTTGGGATTGTGAATGAAAGGAAGGAAGGGAAATATCTGGAGTCACGTGGATGTGACAGCGTGTCAGGAAGCCACCCACAGCAGCACCACGGTGACTGCCCAAACACCAGCAAGGAGGGGACAGCTGACTGGGCACGCCTGAAACTCCCGTGCAGCCTCCTGCTCCCTGCGCTGCTTCGGCTCCTTCAGAGGTTCAAACCAACAGAGAGAAGCCAGGGCCAAAGGACAGCTTCTCAGGCTTCCACCAGCAGTGAGCTACCTGTAAGAGATCTCCACACACAGATACAGGTGGCAGGCTGTACTGGGAGACCCAGGAAGAGGCAGAGCTCAAGCAACACGTGGAAAACCCCAGTACAGAAAACACACCCCGGTCCTCCTGCAGTCAGCCACGTCTGACTGGAAGTGTGACCTAATGCTTACAACAGCACTCGTGGGCAATCTGTGCTGCTCCCTTGCCTCCTCAACCCCCCACCTCAAAGTATAAGGAGCCCAGAAGTTTTAAAAAAAGAAAGAAACTACGAAGCCTCCTAGTTTGTGGGTTTTTTCACAGTTTTCTGTGACAACTTGCATACCCAGACGTTACATTCCAGCAGAGGCAGGTCAAAACCCAAAGGACAACAGCAAAGAAGCCAGCAAGGACTCTGAAAGGAGTGGAAACACTCCGCCTCCCACGGACAGAGCTCTGGATGGGAAAACAAGCAGTCTGTAAGGAATGGATCCACAAAGGGCCTCTCTGTGGAGAGGGCATCACCCTGCAAGTGGGCTGGGGAAGATGTGCCCTCTTCTGCACAGCTCCATTAGGTACCCAGCAGAGCAGCCTGCCTGGAAACTCCTTGGGTTTCTATTGTATTTTGTCTAAATAGTGCTGGCCTCCCAGCTAGCCGCCGATGGAATTGCTTCTTGGCCGAGTCAGAACAGCCAAGCCTAAACAAACACAAACAGCGAAGAAGGAAACATTTCCCAAAACGGTGCCTGAACTTGTTTTGCAACAAAAAGGCCATTTTTTACAGGTTTCTCTCGCAGCCACCTCTCCTCGAAGAAGGAGGAAAAGAGGAAAAAGCATTGAGAGCGGAGCTCTTTGCTCGGAGGCTCTCGGTGCTGGTGCCTGCAGAGCTCGCACAAGGACCGCCCGAGCGCTGCATCTTGAGGAGATGGGACATGGCCCATTTTGTGGCACAATGCAACACAAGAGCCCGATGACAAACGAAGGGCTCAGGGCCACCTGTGGCAAATGGAGAGCTGCCAGGGGCAATGGCGGGCCCCAGCCTTGCCAGGCCATGTGCCGGCCTCGACGCCGGGGGTACTCACATGAGGTCGGGGCGGTGGCGGTGCAGGATGGCGCAGAAGGCCAGGCCGTCGCGGAAGGAGGTGGTCATGTTGGTGATGCTGACATCGCGGTAGCCCTCGCACTGCTGCTTGCACCACAGCTGCAGGTTCTGGATGGCCGCCATGGCGCGGCCCTAGTGGGCGGGGGGGAGATGGCGGCGGCGGGCCCCACGGCCGGGGCGGCNCGGCCGCCCTCCGCCGGGCCCGCCTCGACCGCGGTGTGCGTGCGGGGCCAGTGGCCCCAGGGGTTGTGTTCTCCATGGGACTGAATCGCGCACACTGGGGCTGCCGCAGCCGTGTGGGAGTAGAGGGCTGCTGGCAGCTGAGGGGAGCGGGTGCCCCGTGCCCCTCGCGCTGCCCCAGGGGTGTGTAAAGGCAGCACGAGGGCAGTGGGGACACAAGGACAAGGAGAGCTTCCTCCACACACGCACACAGCAAGTTTCCCTCTTGTCATCGAGGAGCAGACACTTTCTTTCTTCAGCCTTTCTGCAGGGGAGGACCTGCACTCCAGGCCCCCGCTCCCCATCTTCGCACCTCAGCATGGAGGCCCCAGGCACGAGGCCCAGCTGTGTGAAGCGGCCACAGGTGCTGGGACACGGGGCTGCAGCTCGCAAGGACCAGGATCCCGGCAGCCAAAACACACGTGGAGACAGCAGAGCAACCACCACTCCTCACACGCAGCCCCTGGCCAGGGAAGAGCAAAATCCAACCCAGTGTGGATGGATTTAGGCTGCAGAGAGGTAGGAGCAGGGTGGGGGGCCGGACACAGCTGTGGGTCTGTCCCAGGTGGTCTCACCACAGCTGGGGAAGGCACAGCAATGGCTGATTTACACTATCACACATCCAAAATATAACTCACCAGATACGCTGTCACACGGCTGCGGAAGAGACAAGGTAGCACTTCAGGAGCTGCCTATAAATGAGGTAAAAATAATTAATAATACATATAATATAATATATTAATGGTATTTCTATGACATGATATGGATAATATACATTAATATATAAATACCTTACAAATAATTCAGTGTGTTTCCGTTTCATCAACAGTCACTGGCCAATGTATTTACTTTATGGTAAGGATTATACATTTCATTATAAATGGCTTGCTGGGCATGTCAGCAACTTTTACATCTCCATTCACTTTATTATTAATGGTTTCCTGAACAGTAACGGCATAATAATGCACACAATGCAGCATGAATATTTGATGTGGCATCTATAGTCTCCCATTTATCATTTATAACAGGCTACAAAAACATTATAAAACATTTATTACAAATTTATAGATCACTTTATACTAAAACAAAGTTGTGTTATAAATACATTATTAATCCTTTATGCCATTTATAGGAATCCCTTGTAATAAGGCCTTAGCATATGTTGCTGCACAAGCGTAACAATAACAGAACAGGGTGGCAAGTAGGAAATACGGCACAGTAAGTCTGCTCTCAAGTGCTGGGTGTATTCTGTGAAGGAAGGGATAAACATCTGCACTCAAAATTAATCAGACTACCAAGGGACCAATCAAAAGAAAAGCTGGATTCACTCAAAGTTGTTTCTTTTTCTTCCCCATCAGAAAAGACGCTTGCTTTCTTGCAAGGTGGAAACAACTGTGCTAGAACCCTGAATGCCGAGCTGTCCTGGTTTGTTTCCACACCACCTTTTCATTAGATTGATGAAACCTGCAGAATTTATGAAAAGCAAACTGGCTAACAATGGGCAGATGTCATCTGTCACCTATCCTCTGTCATCAGGTCACTTAGGGAAGGGGTCTTGTGAGAAATAAAAAGGATGTGATAGGTTTGGGAAATGCATTTGGAGGGGGGGGGTTCTCTCTCTCTCTCTCTTTTTTTTTTTTTAAAAGTCCCAAAGGCTTTTTTGTTTAGCAGTATGCATCCCCCTGCTGTGCTTGCAATCTAAATAGTGCAGCACTGGGAAATGAGGAGACAAAAATGATGTTTGAAAATGGAGTTGTTGCCAATCAGTAGTGGAAATCAGCTTCTGAGCCTAGCTTTGACACAGCTGTAGTTACCCCTTTCAGATTTAATGGCCCAGATGGGACACAGCACAGGGAATGATATTTAGTTTTTTAAAAATATATTTGTTTAACATGACAATCTGTCTTCTAACAAACCCAGCTTAATGAGTCGATGTGGTTAGTGCCTTCTCATTACCTTGCACTTTGGGAAGGGGCAGCTGGGGCTGGGTGGCAGGGGACACAGATCCACAGAGCAGAAAGCCAGGCTGGACTGTGCGAGCAGCTGCTATTTTCTGTATATCACAGGCCACTACATTTCACCTCTTTCCTCCTCGTACTGAGCCCGGTCATCTGTGTTTGACCGAAGTGATCCTATCAGGAAAGCATCCAGGCTTGCAGACACCAGAAGAAGAATCCGTTAATCATTGGCTTCAAGCTGTGCATCCCAAGAGAAAGGTTGGAGACACAGCCCTTGGTATACCAAAAGAAACAGGACCACATTATACACTAAGGTGATTAAAATGACATCGCTGAACAAGTTAGCTAATGCAGTAATAGTATTACTACTGCCCCAATAATGGCTTTTCAAAATACAGACATCAGCGACTTGTGTGGTGTTCTTAGCTGGTGATTAAGGAGAGCTCTGCAGGAGTTTATAGCTATGATGAGTCTTTAATGCACCAACAGGTAAACTAACGACCACCAGAGAGAGGATCTGGGAGGACAGGAGCAGCACTGTCTGCACAGCTGCTTACCCATTACCAACGACTGCTGTTCTCACAGGACGTTCCTCATGGAATGAAGCTTACAAACCTTTACTCTGGATTATGTTGTTCCCTTTTACATCTTTTCCTGGGAGGAGCCCTATATGTCCTTATCCCTATTTTGTGCAACTTTCTTTCATGCTTCACGTTCAGAAGCTTGTTGGAGCACAGTAGGCCACAGACATGGACTGAGTTCTTTTTCTGTACTTATAAACACTTTTTCTTTTCTTCCCTTTCAGTCCTTTTCAGTTCTCTTCCTAGATAACAACCTACAACAGAGAAATGTTGAGTGCTTTCTGACAGTTGCTATGGTTAGTGGGGATCACTCTCTGACATCACCTCTTAAATTCATCCAGGTTCCCATATGCAGCACCCTGCGTTTTACCTTTAGTAGAGAAAAAGTTTAATATATGCCAACAACCCTAAAGCCCAGTGAAGAAGCAGCCAACATTTGTTACTTCGAGGACTTGAGGAAGAAAGAAAGGGTCGATTCCTTGTATCAGACAGCGTGGGGCTTCTTGAAGCTGAGAATCAACTACCACACTTTTTTTTGATAAGAGTGCACACAGACTGAAAAAATCACATCTTTTAACTATTGTGGGAAATCAGTAGATCAAATTGAGCTACTTCATAATTTTGCTGCAGGCTGTACATGGGGCTGTTCACTCCCAACAATAGGAAGTGTGTGCTGTAGCCAAGAGCTCTCATACATTCCCCTGCCAATGGCTTATATTAAATTGAGGGATTCAAAACAAGAAGGAAAAAGTACACGTCTCATCAGTAACATGCCTCATCAGCTCTCTCTTCCCAGAAGGCAGCCAGGCTGACTCCACAGAGACAGAAAGGCCCAAACCAGAGAAAAGAAAGCCCCAACAATTTCACAGCTATGCACACAGAAATACATCTGCATGATACTGCCTCTCCTTGGAATCTGGCTAGTTTGACCTGTAAAGTAGCACAAGAAAGTTATTAAAAAATTCAGGTCTGTACACAAATTTCCACTGAAAGAAGATGAAAGTGAAACGTGAAGTTACAAAGAAGGGCACTTTGGTAAATCTCTCCACAATACATGCTGCTGAGAAGCTCACGAATGGTAAATCTGTTATCCTAAAACCTCAAAGCACCAAAACCAGAGCATCAAGGCAAAGTGTGTCCTGTCACCCAGGTGTAGCACAGTGCCTGACTGAAAAAAAGCCACCTCTCTGCCCCTTATTGTCCCTCCTGCCTGCTGGCAAGGTGGTCTGTTGGCTTTCCTGTCCCCAGAACAGTGAGATGAGGGACAGGCAAGAGATCAGTGTCAGAAAGTCATTTCCAAGCAGCAAGGGTAGGAGACTGCTCGCATGCTGCATCCTACGCCCCAGGTGAGAAGGAAAAATGAAGAGATAGAAACAGCTGCTTTGTGGGGCACCAGAGAAGCTCAGGAAGCTAAAAGCAGCAAGCTGGGGGAAACGGGGATGGTGCTTGCCAGAAGGTGACCTTCCCTCCTCTCTCGAGAGAGCTGAAATGGGCCAGTGGTGACCTCTGATCCTTACATGGCCATGACAAAGTGCAATTCTCCAAGAGCCACAAACTTCACTGCTCTTATCGGAAAGAGAAAGTGAAGGTATGTTTTGCTGATCAAAACCTCTTCGGATCCTGAGATTAGGTGAGGTGAACCATATCTGTCATGGCATCACCATGGGAGCAGGACCCGCCCTGGAGCGGGAGCTGGCTTGGCTGCTTTGTAATGCAGTGTCTTATCAGCAGAGCAGAATTTAAAGCCCGGATATACGATAATATTTGTTAGTGATTAACAGCGTTAACACTCTTAGCAAAGAAGCCCTTTGCCTCTTCCAGGCTCCTTGTGGATATGAGTGAATGAAGCCTCCATTTCATGGTAGTGTGGGCAAACAAGGCGTTATGCTTGTTTCACTGGAACACAAAGCCACATTTTCAGCGTTCAGCTTAGAGCTGAACTTTGAAATCCATCTGGTTCCTTACCAGGAAGAGAGGCCAGCTCTTACCTTCAGTTACTAGCTGGAGATAAAATCCTTGAAATAAAATAACTTTAAAGGCCAAGACTTTCCACTTCTGCTCTTAAGTGATGTGAAAAACTACCATCTGCCTTGTTTCCATCCAGACCAAACCTGAAGCCCCACGCTTTGTGTGGGGGAGAACAGGTGGCACAAAGCCAGACATGCCGTAGGAAGCCTGTGATAACGCAAAATTCAGACTCTATGCAGTCCTGCTTTAGCTCTGTGACCACCATGCACCTACGTGTCCCCAGGCTGCTGCCTGGGTGCCTGTGGTGGGTGCAGAGCAGGGGACACAGCCTGGTGTGGTGGCACTACGAGCCACACAAGTCTGGCAGTAGATGTGGTTCAGGATGTCCTACTCACCCCCTTCCAAGTGCCATTAGAAGCCTCACTCCTCTCCAAAGGCATTCCCAATAAACCCTGGAGAGAGCAAAACCATAAGCATCACTTTAGTGTCTAAATCTCATTATTGATTTAAAAAAAAAAAAAAAAAGGAAGGTAATTTTAGTACTTCTATGGTATGTTTTCCATTGTTTGCATAATTGTTTAATGCTAATAAGACAATTAGCAATTCTTACAGCTTAATAATTACCCCGTGATGACTGGCCTATTGTAGTTTAACGAATTTTTTAATTGTTGCTGGGGGTCTTGACGTTCTTTTGCCCAATATCTTCTTTAGTTAGAGACGCTGATCACGCAAACAGGGCAAGGCCAAAGGCAAGGCAATACCAGCTACACAGGGCAGGCAGAAATGCTATTATTAAGATCTCTTGAATTTAAAAGAAGAAAATGTCAGCTCTGTTTTCTGCTGCTTTAGGGCCAAATTATCTAAATATACAGAGAGGCAATGCAGAAGGTTAAACGTCAATCCCCCTTAGGCAAATACTACCTCTACAGAAGCCAGGCTACTTAGCTGGGGAGGGGCTGGCCTTGGCATCCCCAAAGCTAACAGAAGTCTTAACATTTTTAGCTTTTAGTGAATAACTCCTTGACTTAAGTGTGAATCATACTGTCCTGAACTGCCGTACGGCCAGAGGAAAGTTAATTGAGGTCAGGCAGGGCCAGAATCATAGTTGCCACTGACCGGGGTCACAGATGAAATTGGCTGAAGAGGATGGCAAGGCCCCGGGGAGCAGTTGCTGGACAGACTCCCTGGCCCACATTTATACGTACACGGTAAGTATACATACAAGGTAAGGTAAGTAAGATACTATTTACCTTACATGGTAAGTAGTGGAGGTAGANCTTTCCTTCCTCTTTTCTAACAGCTGGCAAAATGTTGATACCTCTGTCCATGAAAGCCTGTTTGCTAGCAGTTACCTGGAGAGCCTCTGCCTCTCCCTGCCTTTCTGTTGCACAGTGAGGTCAGTGCTGGGTCTCTTCCAGTTCCCCAGTATAATGCATTCCCCAGAGGAAGCTGCCCCTGAGTCAGGAACAGGCAGGCACCTCCCCAGTTAGTCATGTCCTGCTCACAGCCGTACCAGCACTGCTGCCCCTGCCCTGGAGCACTAGCATACAGGGGACCACACTGCCCCCAGGCCAGCCTCCACCCAGCTCAACCACCAAGAAATTCCTGCCAGCCACCACGTGCCCTGATGGCCACACTCGCTTATGCAAGCACGGGACGTGCTGTCTGGCACTGAGTACATGTGGCGAGGCCTCACATTGGGTCAGAGCAAGGACTTGAGATGAGAGGCACCACCTCCATCCCCTTCCCAGAGATGGCTCTATCCCGCATCTGTTGGAGTATTGGCAGTGGCATTTGTTGTCCAAGCAGAAAATGGAGACTGGGAAGGGCACTGCCAGGCTGAAACAGACCCTCACATTACCCTGACAGCCACTTGCTGTTTCTGCAGCAGATAGAACACCCTCCTCCAAAGAACTATCCCAAAGGCAAAGCAAAAATCTCATAGGCACAGGAGAACTAAGCAAAAGCCACAGCAGGTCCAGCTCTACAGGAAAGGGAATGAGCTGGTCCTGAACCCTGACCCTGGGCAGCCTCAGCATGCTTGGAGCCCATGCTGGAAGGATCATCATTAAACCACCCATGGTGTTCCTTCCACAGCCACAGGATGCAGAACAAGCCTGCAGGCGGTGTTTCCTTCCCCTAGAGCTGGATGAGATTCCCAGGATGTCCTAGGAGAGCAGCGCTGGCTTGGGGGTAGGCTTTTGAACACATTCCCCTGCTCCAGGTGGACACACCAGACACCAGCCCTGGCAGCCCATGACTCCCCTAGGAAGCTGTCAGCTGCAGCAGCTTGGGGCAGAGGAACATCCAAATGATCTTGCACCACTCTGGGATATGTCCTCCAGCAGACTGACAGCAGCAGCAATTTCCACTGAATGAGTCCATGGACTCAGCCAGGAACAATACTGCACACCTCCTCCTCGCTCCTTTTCTGAGTCAACAGCTCTCAAAGACACAGGACACGGCCCCAGCCCCCAGGAGGAGCCCAGCAGACCTGCTAAGGATAATGTTGTCAGCTCAGCAGGGATGGGAAGAGAGAAGGTGCTCAGCCAGGCAGAGATGAAAGTTACAGAGCAGTGATTAAAAGGCGGGCAAGTGTCAGGGCATCTGTAATGCTGTCGCTAACCATTTCATAGCTGTCACAGCTGCTAGGAACGGGCTCCCACAGCACTCCTGCTCTGAGCTGTCTCCTCACATCCAGGCACCCCTCAGCAGTTCCCTTTTCAGCCATGATCTGGTTACATGGCACGCTCCAAGCCAAGGCAGCCTGCTCAGCTCCACTGCATTCAAACAGAAGATGGTAGCAGAGCAAATGCATAGCAGGAACTTTCACTTTAGCACAAAGCAGATGGAAACAAACCGTAGATGATGCTTTTTCTGTTGGGAGATCAGTAGAAATACTCTGCTCTACAGCACAGCTTCCATCCTCTCTCTACTTTTGAATTTGTTTCCTGATCTCCCAAAAGATGGTTGCTGTTGATGATAAAGATGCTGTTTCTGCCTTCTCCAGCACACCTCTTTTCCTACAGCTCTGCAAAGCCTGGCTATCCTGCAGTGAGTGGTGGTTAAGTAGTTCTGCCACCATTCATGCATCCTCTGCTGCTCTGAACCAGGCCTTCTGGAGCTGGTCTGTTCTGAGGAGGTAACTCCAGGCAGATATCACAGAAATGGGGTCAACCACACAATTCCTTTTTACCCATAGATGTTTGTAGTTGCAGCCCTGGAGTGGGATTTCTGGAAAGCCCCATCCACAGAGAGGCTCTTCAGCAAAGGACCAATACTTTGCCTCTGTCTTTACTGTGAAAACACTCCTATGACATTTTTAGTTCTCCCTGGTTCAAAGTCCTGTGAGAAGTCCTTTCCCAGCTGGTCCCCCAAGTTCCCAGTAGCTCTGGACACACAGCAGCACCAACAGAAAAAGCTCCCTGCTCTGACAAACTGAGCAGTGTTTTAATGATGTCTGATAAGGGACTACAGCGAGAGGAGCAGTAATCTCACTGGGAACCCTTTAGACAGGCGTTAATCCTGCTGTCACTGAGCCCCTCAGGAAAACCATTTCACTGACTTGATCTTCTTCAGCTGTTCCTCCACATAATTTATATCTAGCTAATTGCCACAGTAGTGGCTCTGGATACGAAGCAGATGCTGCTGAGGAAGAAAGCATGTTGCATCCTTAAGCAATAGCTCTAATCTCTTTAAATAAAGGCGAGGCTACTTACAGTAGTTGGGAACTTCATCTCTCTCCCTTTTCTCCTCCAGCTCTCTGCAAAGCAAGCAATTCATTGATGTTTTGACACATCAGCAAGTGTTCAGTCGTAGCATTTCTTGTTTGCAAGAATGGTCAATATTTCTCCATCTGGCCACCCACGAGGTTACAACTGTCCCTGCCACCAGCAAGGATATAGACTTATTTATAGCTGTCCATTAAATTCCTCCAGGGTCTTTGTCTTAGTATACTAGAAAGAATCTCTACTAACAAGTGGAACGTGAGAGGAGAAGAGACAAGTGACGTGAAAGCAAACCAGTGAATACAATGAACTAAGACTGTAGAACGAGCAGCGATGTCTCTGCAGCAGACAGATGGAAGTCACCTCCTTTTCTGTCCTCCTGTAACAGCTGGGAAGTGAACCATCACACCTATCAGCAACAGCCAGGAGAGGAATCACAGGGAGAAACTGGCAGACCCCAGAGGAAATCCAGCTGCTTGTTCAAATCCAGCTGCTGTGACAGTGGCCAGCTACTGGGATGTTTGCAGATGTACCAAGAAGTTTAATTGTTTTTAACGAGCAGTTTTCTAAGAAATCTCTTAAAAGATCTTGTCAGCAGCTGGTACTACCAAGACCCAATCATCACATTCCACTGACCCTACCAAACCTCCTTCAGCATGAACTGTAAAGGCCAAGAGGGCTCAGTGCACATTTGGCTGCAGACGCAGGTCTTCTAGAGAAGCTGTGTCTAGAATAACAAGAGGATGAAGAGCAGGGAAAGAAGGACGTCAAGCTACATCAAAAGCAGCATGAAGTAGAAAAAGGCACAATGGAAACAAAAAAAAAATAATTTTAATTGGAAAAAAAAGAAACAACACTCCCCTCCAAAAAAACCCCACAGAACGGTCTCTTTCCCTGCACATATCCACATTTCCTCCAACATAGAGTGCAGAGACTTCATGTGAAAGAGCCAATGCTTCCTTCTGCTCTCCCAGCAGCTCTGCCCCCTTGGAGAGAAAAACTAAGTGACACTGCCTTAAGACTCCATGACAAAACTGGTCCCTGTTTGGCACAATATTCAGGAGATTTTTCTCCCACAGTAATGGCAACTTAGCCAGACAGATCTGTGCTTTGCCCCTTTCTGATCTTCAGTCAGAACACTCTCCTCTTCCAGCACAGTCTGGCCTGCTGCACCATCTCTTTGATCCTCCAGCACATCAGTTGAAATACAGTGCCTTCTTACAGGGCCTCAGTACAGCTTTTGAGTCCAGTTAAACTCCTCTGGAAGTGGAGCTCCCAGAACCACGTGTTCATATTGTGGCTTCCATGTGCAGAACCTTCAAGGCCTCTGAAATTTGAGAGCTGGTGTCGATCTGGCCGTACATCCCCACCAGGAAGGCCCTGTGCAGTAACACTGCAGCGTGCTCTGTGAAAGGGAAAAACACCATGAGGACTGGCCCAAGAGCAGCAATCTGCTGGTGAACACCTGGATGAACATCCATAGCTCTGTGAGGAATTCCTCCTTCTGTAAGGACAGGGCATAATTCACCCTCTAATAGCCCTGTGGGTATGTGAGGGAATCATAACTCAGAAGAAAATCATAAAGGAGCAAATCTGTTTGAAGGAAGCCTCCCTTATCTCTATGGCAAACCTCCCCTGTGATGCTCAGACCAAATCTGCTCTGATACAGATGACCTGCATGTTTGATAGACTAGTCTAGGCAACACTAACTCTTAGTACCTTCCCAGGGAGGCTGCTTCCATAACAGGATCTCAGTTTTGACCTCTGCAAGGCCACCAAGCATCTACCAGATAAGGTAGATACCAACTTACCTTGGCAAAGGAGAGTGTATTCAGGCAGGTTCCTCAATGCTGTCTGCACCACCTCAAAGTCTCGGCTGCCAAGGCAGTACATGAAGGTAGGAAGGAAGTCTGCAGCAATGCTGGGAAGAAAACATCATAATGTCAGTACAGCCTGGATCACCCATCAACAGGCATGCCAGGTGGTCAGTGCCCATCAGCGACTCACAACAGCCCGAGTCCCCACAGTGCTCACCTGGGGTTGTTCTGAATGGAGCGCAGCGCCAGGCTAAAGGCCAGATTTCGGCAGGACTCCTCTGATGAGCTCATCAGCTTCTGTAGGTTTGTCTGAAAGAAGATGCACAAATAAGGATCACAGGGCCAGATAAAGATCAAAATTGTGCAGGCTTGCATTACTACTCTTCCAGCATCAATCCAGCAGGTACTGGCTGAGACAGGAAATCCCTCTGTAATAAGGATTATCCTGTTTTGAATGCTTTAAAGCACCCTTCTGTAATCTTACAGCATTTGGGCCAGCTGATTTGTGCCTGCGTTCCTGTGTTCTTTTTTTTAAATGGAGCTGTTCTGCTCTCTCCTTGCCCCATTACTGGAAAAGGGACAGAAAGTTATTTCTTCCTCTGATATAAAGAGAAGTCAAAGTTGATGATGGACCCAGTATGCAATGGAGAGAAGACAGCAGGGAAGTATCCATTGTCTGCTGTCAGAAAACCTAACTGAAAGTGCAGTATCTTAGGGGCAATTTAATACCCTGCCCTCCCTCCCAAAAGCTGATGAAGACCACTTAAGCAGGCTGTGCAACATACTCTAGTGAAGAGAATTTTCTACTTCTGGTGGCAGTTTAAGACACCATACTCACAGCAAAAAAGGAAAGAATTTCTGGCCTCCGTCTGGACATCTCATCAATGTCTGTCAGCACCTCCAAGATGTCTGGTGGAAGATACACATTAAAAGGAATGACTGAAATTCACTGATCCAAAGGACCCACAAACCCAATCTCCCAACCACTCAAGTCTTCCTACTCACATACAGAGCTACAGTAATAAAGGCAGTTCTCCAAAAAGAATGCTGCACTAAGTGACGATAGCATCATAGCAAACCTCTGTCACAGAATACAGAAGATTATGGACAAGTTCATCCAAGACAAAACCACATCCTAACTGCTGGAGACTACCAAACAAGACAAACAGGAAACTGGCCTGTAGCTGACACCTCGGTGCATTTGCCCTCTGTTCTTTTGCAGCTCTGCAGGTCCTCACTTACCCTCAACTGTTTGGCCTCGAGAGAGCCTCTTCATATATGGGGCCATGTCAGCTGGTGTGAGGGGAGTGAAGAGAGACACGCTGACAAGGGGGAGCGAGCCAGCTGCTCCTTCATCTGGGACAGAGAAAGGATAAGTCACTTTTGACAGTCTGCATAGTTTTAAGAGGGAGACAAGTCCAGTGTTCCCTACCAGCAATCAGCTAAGCAGCAATATTTCTTGGCTTTCACAGCCTCTTGCCTCACTGTACCTTCTGGTACCCCTCAGCTGATGCAAAGAAAACGAACCTTCCCGACCTGTTTTAATACTAAATAGTTTTGCCATGCAAGCTGTAAAGAGAAGAGCAGAGAAGAGACTGTACCCTTAGGATCTCCTGACAGGTTGATCCTGAAGTGAGGCTTTGGAAGGTAAAATCCACAATAATGAAAATTGCCCTAAGAGCTGTTCTTCTGCACCAGCAGCAGTACCACTGACAAGAAAACAAACCCATTCCAGATACCGATTTCAAACTGCTGAGTATACAAGTGCCATTCTCCATTCTAAATACCTTTACACTGCACTGTTATTAGGAGTAGGATAAACTCTGCATATTGCACACAAAACCATCTGCACTCCAAAAAGCACTGCAGGTTCACCAGCTAGAATTTCTCTTCCACCCCATTCAGACTCACCATCCTTCTCTTCTTCAGAGCCTCTGTCCAAGATGCCACTTTTACTAGGGAGACTCAGCCCAGCCAGGAGAGACTTCAACATTGCTAGGTCACTGTTGTCTGATGAGAGGTCACTAGCAGAACAGATGGCATGGTTAAATAGCAGTAAGGGTGTGAAGACAACTAACAGCACATAAATTAAACATGGTAGAAACAAACACTTCCTCAGAAGCAGAAACAAGATTTTTCCATTCAGCGTAACTACAAGGGCTGCTCTGAAAGTAATGTCCCCTATTTTATTATATTGGCCCATATATTGAAGTATGTATGAAGCAAAGGTGTGCAATTGAATTCCTCCATGCGAAAAAAAAACCAAAAAGCAGCACCCATTGACATTCATCAGTGCTTGCTGAACATTTATGGAGACCAAAGAGTGGATGTGAGCACAGGGAGATGGTGAGTGGTGTGTTTCAGCAGTGGTGACAGCAAAAGACAAGCCACATTCTGGACAGCCGTGCACAGCTGTCACCTCCGCTGGTACAGACCTTCTACAAGCGTGGTATGCAGGCTCTTGTTCATCACTGGTGAAAATGCATAGCTAGAGCGGTCGTGACTATGGTGAAAAATCGTGTTTTGTGTCTGAGAATTTACTCTATCAAATAGTGTTATTGTGCTCTTTGTATCTGTTGCATTTTCCATGGAAATAAACAGGAGGCATTACTTTCAGGGTGATGTATTAGAACTCAGATACATTTGTCCCTACATCTGCAGCTGTGATCCTGCAGTCACTGCTCAAAGTAAAGACTGTCCTGCTGGCTCTCTGGAAATGACTGCAGGGCACTACAACGCCTTATCAGGGCACTGAAGTCATTATGCGAGTTCCAGAGTTCCAATTACCACCTGACTTCCTTGGGCTCAGTTTTCACCTATAAAAAGGGAGATGCTACTCATCTCAATAGACATTTAAGGAAAGCAATGGTGAATAAGTGCTTCACTGACAGCTATTGTCACGTTATCTTGCTTTCCCCTGTCTGATTACCTCACGGCACCCTGCCCAAGCAAGCTCTCCATGGGCTAACTGGAGTAAGAAAGCTTACTGGAGTGGATCTGAGTGCTTCTGCAAGAAGGAGACAGCTGCTTGTGCATTGCATGTGATGTACTTCTGGATAAACTGGACAAATTTGCTGATGAAGGCAGCCAGGTGTCGTGAAGATTTCCTGTAGTTCTGAAAAAGGGTAGGGATGATGCAAGTTAACAAAACACCTCTGGGGACCAGGAATTAGATTCCCAATCTCTGGACTCCCCTTTAAGCTCTCCAAGGTACTTTATATGTCTTTTGGCTCTTAAGTTATACGAAGATTCTCCCTTCATGCGGGAGAGCATAGCGCTGGCCGTGCTACATTAACTTCCCCCTCTAGCGGCTGGCAGCCCACACACGGATGTGGAGCAGGGATTTTGCCTACCAGCAGCAGACGGATGAAGGAGAGCAGACAGTCCCATAGCGCCGCCTGGTGCTCGTTCTGGAACACCTGTGGCTGAAGCAGCTCCAGGATCCCCAGGACGTGTATGAAGAAGGTCAAGTGGTTCTGTTGCCTGAACTCCTGGAAATTGAGGTGAACACGGCCGTGCAGCAGAGCTGCAATCATTGGCAAGTGCCTGAAACACCAAACAGGAAGAACATCCAGCTCTAGCCTCTTCCTAGACACAGTTACATGTTATTACACCACAATTGCTTTAAGTGTCCCTCATCTTCTCTCAGGGTTCTGGGTTTGATTCCAGTATCCATGAAATCAGCAATCACCATTTTCCACTCATTTTCTGTTCTCTAGGCTGCAATTCCATGAGGATTGTTTCCTGACAAACAAGGAACCAAACACAGTGCTGCCTCCTTATAAAGATAAGCCTTCATTGCCCTTTCTCTTAACTTTCATACATGAACGTAGATTCTGCTCAATCTACGTAACTGCTCCAAGCTTGCCCCCCTTTTAGGGCAAAGGTTGATGATTTTCAGTGAACTCAGTCATATAGATGGTGAAAGAAGAAGAGTAGTACCTAAGAAGTAGGATAGGATGAGCCACAGCTAGCTTCCTGCAGGCCATGTTGGCATCCCACACACGGCTTTCTGATGACTTGGAGTCACTGGTGTCTGCAAGGAGGTTAATGAACCTGTGAACCAGGGCATCAAGCTAGAAAGAAAAGCAGTGAGTAAACAGTTAAGTTTAAAGCACAAGCAAGTCTATGGCTCTTCAGCAGTGTTTCCCAAGTACTTTCTAACTATGGGTGAGGTTAACAGAAATTATTTCCAGGTAGAACCTGCAAGCAGATGCAGCATTCCAGCTGGCACAGGATCTGAAGTCCACAGTCCCTATAGACATCAAAGCAGGGTCAGTCGCCTGCACACTTGTGCTTTGCAGAAGCCTTTGGTACACAGAAATTTATTTAAACAGAGTTTTAAGTATTTTGTAGTGGGACAATGCAAAATAAATCACACCTATTTCTGCTTAAGAGTTCAGGCAGGGAAGGGACAACTGAAGAGCAAGGTTAAGAAACCAAAATGACAACATTCTCAAGTTCTTTCCTTTTAGTCTGAGCATCCACTGTGGGTGCACAACTGAAAAGGGGCTTTCCTGTGCTTCTATACGTACCTTACAAGTGCTGCTGTCTCTGGCTCCTTCACTGGTGAGAAGCATCTCATACAAAGGCACAAGTTGTTCAGGTAGTTGCAGGTATATCTGAAGCAGAAGGTCCTGGCAGCATTTTCCCACAGAGCTGACGGAAAAAGGGAGAGGTCAGCCTCTGTTTACTGCTTTAGTTCAACCAGCAAACATTACAGACCTACCACATTAGGAACAGCCTTCCTACATATGACAAATAGCTTCCATAAGAAGGCAGCCATCACTAGTCTGAATCAGTGTTTTTTCAGTCTGTGTTTCTTTTGAATTACTCTGAAATCATACATAGTTCACAGGGATCTGTGCAGGATCTACAGAGATCCACAGGGACCTACCATTAGGCTATTTCCAATGCTGGAGCTAGAAAATTGCAGTTACCTCTGGATATAGAAAAGAAAGCTCTGCTTCCAACTCCAGCAAGCAGAATTCCTGTAGGTAGTACTCATGGTCAACAACATCTCAAATGGAAAAACAGTCAAAGTGTAACTACTCAGACTAGCAAGCCTGTTCACACTTGGCACACCTGCCCTCCATACATCTCTGACAGTCTGTACCAAGATGCATTACCATGCAATAGCAACTGAGATTACTAAGCATCTTTTCTGTCAAAATAAATGAAGTTAGAATTAGGTCAGTTTGCTTTACTGACACAAAGACACCATTTTCTGTTCTCCCCACAGTGCTAACACAGCTGTTACAAAACAATCATAATGATCAGCACAGGGTGCATTATAAGCAATTATTCAAGGGATGAGTAGACAAGAAATCCCACATTAGGAACCGGTAATTAAAAACAACAACTGACTTAGAGAAAAAGAGTCACGTAGAGCATTTCATCCTAAAATTCCTGAAAGAAAACGTGCCCTGCAATTTCACTTTTAAGGTCACCTTCCCCGTTCCAATAACACTCTGAGTGACATCATCTTCCCCTAAAACTTCTGGCAAGAAAATGTACGGTAACCACTTGTTACATGGGCTCTAGAACACTATTATTAATGAAGACATGCTGTCGAGTCTCATCATTACCTGTGCCCAATTAACTACAATTAGAGAGTGCTCTCCATTTGCAACCCCCACCTGCTTCCCCATTGCTGGATGCAGTTGGTCAAATACTCTGTTACTTTCTTCATGCTCTCAATGTCTCCATGGGAACAACTGAGCAACAGAGGCAGTCGAGACTGGATGAGCGTGCAGGACGCCTCTTCTGTGTTCTGGTATCTGGTTTCTGCTTCAGCCAGGATCAATTCCACCATGCTGATCAACTCTGATGCCTTTAGGTGGAGCACAAATTCCTCACGGCGTTTCTGTAAGGCAGAAAAACACAAAATTAATCTCAACTGAATCTCTAGATCCTTAGTTCTAGTTATGCTTCCCCCAAATCAATGGAACATCTCTTAGGATGAGACTAAAGTAATACAGAAAATGGAAAAGAGATGCAACTCCATTTTCATGGCAAAGTAGGAATTACCCCACGCTGGGTTTTAGCTTGCTCACTGCTGTAGCCTTTTGACTAGATCTTTAATTGATATTGTGGCAACTCCACAGGAGCTGCAGAGGAAATGTCAAGCGGGCAGACTTATGTGTGCTCACATGAGCTTTTTGGACCCAAAATTGCCATCACAATACTTAACATAGCAGAGCAGCTAAGTAATCAGCTGAGGAACAGGCAGCAAATTTAGCACGTGGCACTTGTATCACTCCAGTCACCTCTTGGCCACGGAAAGTCATGCAATGTGGAAGTGTCACCTCTCACTCCATCCAGACAGGAAACTTGGAAGAACTGAACAACTACCTGCGGAGTTCTTTGGTCCCTTCCCTGCCAGATCCGAGGGATATGGATACAAGCCCACAAGAAATCCAAGGATGCAGTTGGATCAAACCTGCCAGAAGACAAAAGAAGATAGATTTGCAATTAGAGTCAACACAGCCCTCAGGCAGCACACAAACACACGATACTGTCTCTAAACATCACAAGTACTGTGAAGAAAAACATCTGCAAATGTAAAAATAGGATCCATTAAGTCCCAAGAAGGGGCTTGGTTCTGTTCCCAGAGTATGACTAAATATTTGTTGCAGTAAGCACATCACAGCGTAAGGAGCCCAACGAATGGCATTCAGCAGGAGTATGGTGGCTGCACGGTCTTGCACCACAAAGCCAGAAGTCTGTCATAAACCTAAACAGTTGACACAAGCAGACCAGTGACCTTAATGTCCCAGCATGCAGAACATCTTGCCTGTTATCCTGGATTGCAGAAATTAAGTTGTTAGTGAGCAAATCAGTAATGAAATAGCAAGAAACAAATACTATCAGCTTTAGAAATGCTGCTAGTTTAATCATGTCCTGACTTACTGCTTTAGGTGTTAGTAGGGTCCTGGTCCATAGGTGTAAGAAATGTAAGCAAGATACTTCTACTACAGCAGAATTTCAGTATTTGAGAGCAACATGTAGGAGCTGAGAACTCCAAAGATCAGAACTGGAAGCCTGATGCCAGAGAGGGGGATAGTGAAAGATTGGTAATGGAGTACAAGCAAAAGATTCAGCAGAGCCTGCCCAGGTACAGAGTTTGCTATCCAAGCCATCTTTCAATCCCCATGTTCGTAAAGATTATCAACAAGGGCAAAGCTGGATAGATTACCCAAGTGATTAGCACTTCCTGTTTAAAACACAGCCAAATCTTTATGTGCTCCCTCCATCAAACAGCAGGTAATATTTATATCAAGGTACACAAATCAGCATGACTGAAATCAGCATCTTTCTCATAAAGCCTGCTTTTGGCTGGGCTACATCTCTTGGCACAAGCACCGCGGAACTCAGCAGCTCTTATTCTCAGCTTCTGATTGTTCTCTCTCAGACACAGCAAATTGCCCAACTCAGAACTCCATGCTAGGCTCAAAAAAAGAAGAGTCACCTCTGTTCCCGGTTTCTGCAAAGCAGAAGCCTGATGCACTGGTGCAGCGTGGTCCAGCTGGACTGGTGAGTGAGAAGAGCCAAGAGATATGGACGGAAGGAGGGCACCTGGGATCCTGCCTGAAAGGACCAAAGGGAGAAATAAATAAACATATTCTTGCTGTGAGGTGAGACTAGGAGATACCATGTATGTTACATAAGGATGGCAATCCAAGCAAGCAGACAGCACTGAATGACAACATGTGGGTTAAGGATTTGAACTGCATTACTGCCTAAAATAACATGGCAGAAGTCATGAAATTCAGTTTTAGTCATAGCTTTGGTATAGCGCTTCTGAGCGGGTCGTTTATGTGTCTGCAAAAATACCAATGAAAACACAGATGGCTAGGCTATTATGGGACAACATAGTGTCTGTAATGCTCTTTCAAGTCCTGTAAAGAACAGGTCTGAAGAAATACAAAGATCAGATGAAACATGTCTTGTACTGAGAAGTACGTGCCAGAATCCACCTCTTGGTCAGCCTGTACTGCTCTAGAATTGGCATAATAACGTGGCAAAACAAATCCTCCCCCCTTGCTCTGTTTCTGGGTGCAGGTGAGCACCCCAGAAAGGTGGTTTCAGCACAGTAGTCCCTCTACTCAACTCTTACTTTGTTCCAAGAGAACAGTAGCTTCTGCTGGAGATCAGGGCAGCTGTTTATCACCTCTGGGTCCAACATCTCCAGCCAGTCATTCAAAAGGCCAGAGGATGGCCCCAGCCAAGCAGCTTTGGTACTAAAGAGAAAACAAAACCAGCATCAGTGGTGATGCCATGAAACCAAACCTACCAGTGAGCTCCCGTCATTGCCTAGGCTCACCTGCAACTGTCCAGCTCTTTCTTCACTGTTGTCTCTTCTTTATCCTGAAGCAACAAGGAGCTCACCACAGCAATTGGTTTCATGGCAGGAAGTCTGGCAGTGGTCTCAACAGTAGCTGAGAAGAGGACTGTGAGGAGTTCCTCCAAGTACGGAGAGTGAGTTTCAATCAGACCCTGAAGGACTAGCAGAGGTAAAAATATGTCACTAACCTCAATGTGTGGTGAAAGCTGTGGAACCTTTCAAGCGTATCATGAATCAGTCCAGAATTCCCCAGAGCATGGCTCAGTAATGACAAGGAAAGCCACTTCTGTCTGGATGAGCAGACTATTTCTCGTGAGGTTAGTGGAAATCAGTGGTTTGCTTATGTCTTAATCCCAGGCCCAGGTCACAGTTTATAGATCCAAATACCATTGCAGCAAAGTGATACAAGATAGGGCCAAATTTAGATCAGCATGCCTTTTCTGATCCAGGAAGAAGGCAGCTTCCCACTGCCTACATATGAGGCACTCCCTCGAGGGCTGTGCTGGAATTTCAACCTGCTACTGCAACAGGGGAGGAGAGCAGGAGGACAGCCATACCTTTGCTGATGAGCTCTGGCTCCACGTTACACTTCTCTCCCGATTTCAGGGTTGCAATGATGGCACGCACCGCGGAGCTGATCAAGTCAGAGTCATGACGGAAAGTCAGAGCTTCCGTGAGGCGCAAGAAGCCACTTCGAACTGCAAAGAAATTACAGCACTGGCATCACAGGGACAAGCAACACCAGTCTGCTCTTCTACAGATACACCAAGTGGTTGCAGGGCATGAGTACTCAAATATATGCACCCAGCAACACTCTACTGCCATCTTACTCCCACTGCAGCCCTTCTGCATGTTACAGGGACAACTAAGAGAATACTCTATAACCACAAACACATTTCCACGATGAAGCTCTTGGTTACAGTCTCCTCCCAACAGATGACAATAACTCTACCCATCATGATGTGACCTTGTTCCACAAGCATTCTTGCATGCTCACCTTTCAAGACTACAGCTAGCACGGAGTTCCTTGCCTGAGCAATTGGAAGTTTGCCCTGAGAGATCTGCTCTGCTTACTGAGATGCTAACAAGTGTCTAGTGCAAACCTCTGGAGTCTAAGTTTGTTTGCATCCTCATGGAGTTTATATAGCACAGTACAAAGATGAGTTTTCCCTCTCTTCACTAGTAAACACACTGCTATAAAAGGCAGCCCACCCTACTTTCTGCTCTGGGTGTAGTTCTGTTTCTGTCCCTTTCTTAACCCACTTGGTGCACTCAGAATCCCACAAGCTGCACAACGCCAGTACCATCACTCATCCTGTGCCTTGAGGAGTACTGCACAGCAAAAGCCTTTAGCTGAGCACGCAGAGGACCATCTTCCACTGCGGGGTTCTCCAACCACTGCCGCATCTGCATGAGGACTTTGAAGAAGAGCGAGGAGAAGGCAGCGTCTTGTGGCATACAGCGCTAGGGAGAGCAGCAAGAGACCTGCTTATACACACGTCAAGAATACAGCAAAGATAGCAGGAGGTGCAGACAGTGGCACATACTGTCAAGAACAGAGTACACCTACTCTGTTGGACCATACCTCACTGAGATCAAGGCAAGGCAGAAATCTCAGTCACAAACAAAATACCTCTCCAAGCATAATTAAGGGTAACTTTGTGCCTTCTTCCATCATGATGAAAGGAATGAGATGTTTTATTGAATAACTCTAAGCCTGCTCTTAAAGATCTCTTCAAGGAGTTATAGACTTCCACTCTCAAATCGTCTGCAAATGCTCTAGCTTGCAAGACATGTCCACGCTGCGAAACAGCACAGACTGGAGATTCTAAAATCAAAAGATTCACAGCTGCAAACACACAGTGCCACAGAGTTACCAGATTGACTAGGCTACACCTGACTCTACATGTAAGCCCCAACTCTCAGCAGTGCCAGGCTAATGTGGCCAGCGTGCATCCAGTGTCTATATCCAGACAACTTGAGTCCCTTCATATCATGCTCCCCAGGCTGTATTTCTGCATTATACAGGAATCACAGGAAGAAGGTCTGCACACAACAGAGTGGATACACTGCAGATTTTCTGTTTCCTCCCCACCCCTCTTTGCTCAATGCTACAGAGATCTTTGTCCTACACCACTCACCTGATACTGGTACAGCTGGCGCATCAGCGGGCAGGAGATGAAGTGGTGACGATGCATAGCCATCACCAACGCACCGCTATGGGGTGAGTTCATCAGCGCAGCCACTGCCTGAAGAAGTCGTGCTGTGATCCCAGTCACTTGTGTGTTTCCCTGGCGGATGTGAGCCAGCTCCTGCCCCAGGGCGTGCTGCAGTGCCAGGGCAAGTGGGCGCAGGTTGGAAATCTGCCACCGTGGGTCTGGATTTAGTGGGAAAAGCTAGTAGGATACAGAAGAGAATATGTCTATGAGAAAGCAAATGAAAGGACTTGCTATGCCATAAACAACCCTGAGGCAGAGGATTGATTTACTCTGTACAATCATACTGTGGACTAACTAGAACCTTGATATAGCTTTTTCAATTTTCTAGTGCCTGGTACAGGAACAGCATCTATGCAATGCCAACATGACAGTCAACATTGACACCATAGGGGATCACCACGCTGCCCAAATACAGGCAACCAACTTGTCCAATTAATTCCCTGTAGGTTTATTTTGAAGTCGATGGGAGAGAGGGAGGCTCTGCTAGCAGACATGCCAGAGCACAAAAGCTGTTTACATACAGCTTTGTTGCCAAGGCCCTGTGAGCATTTCACAAATCCTCCATGCACTGCTGAGACAAAAGGCACTATACACAGAACAAACAAGGTGCAGAGATGGTAAGAGGCTAGTAGGCACTGACAATATTGGCCATGATCAAAAGCCACCTTGTGTGGCTGTAAGAAAAAAAAAAATTCATCCAATATCCACTCCACTAGGCTGTAATAGTGCAGCCTTACTTTATGCAGCCTTATTTTATTTAGGCTTTCTTACTCGTTGCCTACAAACAGTGCAGAAAGAATGGGGCAAAAGATGCAAATAACAGATAGGGATTTTGCAAAGGTGCTGCAGGAAAGCAGTTCATGAACAATCAGCTTGAGGTTACACTAGTACCTGAAGAAAGATGCCTGCAAGATCATCTTCTGGGCCCAGAACCCGAACCTGGCTTAGGGCCCGGATCCGGCTTTGGCCTTGATTATTCTCAGGGCTAGATTTTGACCTGGCAGCCTCAGCGCTGTCTGCAATAAAAGAAAAATACCGTTAAGTAGCATCTGGAGTCCCAACACGGGATCACCTTCAGCTTTACAGTCTCTATCTACTGAGAAATCCAGTAGCTTTTCTCTCAAGGCAAAAAGACAGACATACTTTTCCATACCACTCAGAATAAATTATAGAAAAACTCCAATAATACTGGAATTTCTCACTTGAACACTCACTCAAAGGGGTGAAAAACTCTAGCAAGGACTAGGGTCTAACCATAGGCTGATAGCATATTGCAACAGAACACTTCTGAAAAGAGTTTTTCTTGGTCCTCTCAACAGCAGTGGAGAAAAGACATTTGAAAAAAGACTCTGACATTCAGAAGTTTCAGCTACCCTGGACAGTACCTCGGCGGGCTGGTAAGGAAGCTGTGAGCAGGGAGTGGAAAGTCTGGCCTCCTGTTGCTCCTCTTTCATGCTGAACCTCCACGAGGTGAGCCATATAGTCTGAAAAAGGACAAGATATGAATACATCATCTCACCCTCTTCAGTAAAGCTCTACAGACTTGGTTGCTCTTTGTATAGCTACCACAGCAAAGAGATTTTGCTGTTACTAAGGACTTTGTGAGCATGATGCAAATGAGCCCTGTTTCTGTGACAGGTTAGCCTCCAGAACACTTCCAGACTCTGTACAATCCAATCCAGAAAAATCCATCTCTACTTCAGGAGTCACAGTCAAGGGAGATCCGGACAAGCACTAGGGAGGTCTCTGCAGAGACAACAAGCTGCTGAAGCAGCTGGTACAGAGTCCAGTGAACCAGTTTCGATTTTTTGCAAGGAGGTCACAGGATGTACTCACAATGACTGTTTAAGACAAAGTGAAATGCTTAATAGATCTCATATGGAGCTCTTACTCTTGTCCATAATGTTCTGCTCCAGTGTCTGTGGGTCATGAGATACTGCCTGATCCAGGTACTGCAGAAGTTTGCTCATGCTGGAAACTGGGATTCCAAAGGACTGAACAAAGAGAAGAAGCTGCTGTGGTTCCAGGTCCTGAAGGGCTGAAATATAAAAATACTGAGTTTCAGACCACCAAACTGCTTATAGAGGGTCATCTTTATTACCTGGTATTTGTGCTTTTGGCTGTACCAAGCAACACGTTAATGACAGGGGCTGCAGAAAGCCTAAAGCCAGAAGTCTGACAGCTGCCTACCCTGCTCTGCAAATCACTGCCTTCTTATTGCATCTTTCAGTTAATTCACTCACTGACTAATTTGATCTTCTGTTTAATTTGATCAAAACCTCAGGAACCCAATCATCCATATTAAAAAAAATAACTTCCACCCTATCTGTCGATGGCTGCAGGCAGGAATTATTGAATAATTCAATCACTGGCTATAGAGAGCTGCCATTTAATTAGTAAGAAAGGGACAAAGCTCTGAACACCAGGAAGAAAGACAGTGTTGATAAGCTGTGCAAGGATAAAAGTAACTACAGATATAGCTTCCATTCTTCAGCCGCTGCTCTCCACATTGCAAGCACACCACGTCCTATGGAAGCAGTGCTGTGCCTGTTGTCTGGTGATCGTGTAGCTTAATTCAATTTGAACTGTTGTAACATAGCATTCAATTCATAGTCCCGTTTCCTTTAAATACACAGAAAACACAGTAGTCATACAGACCCTTCCCTACTGTAATAGTCACTGTCTATAGAAGCCACCACTCAACTGCGTACAGAAGCAGATCGCTCAGCTGCACGGTCTGCAGTGACTGCTGGCCCCAACAAAAGTATCCAGGTAGGATGGCTGGGCACACAGAGGACTTGAGCAGGGAAGACTGCCTTTCCTACAGGAGTCTGAAAGACCAGCAAACATCCCACAAGCTCACCTGCATCCACAAGACGCGGGACCTCGGAGCGGATCATGCGCAGCTTTAGCCAGTCAGGGAGCAGCAAAGCCTCCTCTGAGGTGTCCACCAGAAAAGCAGTAGGAAGGGGCTTTTTCTCCGGGAACCAAATATCCAATAATGTGTAAAAATCACCATCTCCTGCTTAAAAGCAGACCAAAAAAAAAAAAAACCACTTTCTTATGTTCATAAGGACCTAGAATATTCTACCCTTCTCTGTACAAATCAATCTACCAGAACACTTTCTTGTTCAAAAGCTAGAAACAACTTAGGAATAAATGCTATCAAATGGAAATGTAATCTACGTGTCTGAGTGCCCAGTTCTCATCCTACAATAATCCTCTGAATCCTTGTTTAGTGGGTAGGAACACACCATTTTAATATTTCCTACTGTCTGCAGAAGGCAGCAAATAAGCCTGCAAATCCTTCACTTCGTGCAGCAATATTCTAATAGATATTACAGCTACTAACAAATGTTGCAAGGGACAAGTCCGAACAGAAGCATCAGCACCAACCTAACCTGCTACGTAGATAAAGGCTCTCTGTACTGTACACACCCCCTCAAACAAATTTCAGCATCCTTCACTAACCTTGAGGTGGCCCTAGTGTCAGGAGAATAACCATGGCATGAACCACAAGGATGTGCATCGTGGCTGTTTCACCACTAGTCCAACGAAGGAATACCTGATCCTGGGACTCTGACTGGAAAAAGGGAAAAAAAAAAAAAAACAACAGGTGAGCAATGGTGGGGAAAGAACAGAAAATGAGACCTGTGAGAAGCAGATGAAATGAGAACACAAGATGGACATGTTTAGTCAGACCACAGTTCAGCCTAGCCTCAGTATCTCCAACAGTGACAACAGAAAATATAGAAGGAAAAGAAACTGCTTTTTATGTATACACATACTTAGCTCTAGTACTATCCCAACCTCCAGTTATTTTCAGATCAGGGAATTCTTGAACCCGACATGGTTTCTACATTCTGAGTGATCCACAACAAGTGTCTCGTGTTAACTCATCATTTCTTCTTCTACCTGCCTCAGAAAGGCAGGGGGCACTCACCCAGCTGTACACCTCCTCGCCTTCCTTACTCTGGCGCATGCGTTTGATGTAGCGAGAAAAGATGGAGAGAAGAGCAACAAGCACTGCATCTGACTCAGCAGAGTATGAGAGCTTGGAGAAGAGGTGAGACATGATGGTGGAGCGCTCCACTATCAGCCGGGCCACATCCTGCAAGGGAAAAAGGTCCATGAGGTCTTTACAAAGCAACATAGATAGGTCCTCCTGCCTTATTGTGACACATCCTCCAGTTTCCATCATCAGCCCAGTTAACATGACTCTGGAGATCAGCATGTAGAGTCAAGGGCAGAACCATCAAATCAGGAACTCAAGTGCTTTGCATGCATCTTGCAAAACCTTACAGTGTCCCAAATTGTAGCACAGCTGCTCTCTAATGCATCCCATTAAAAAGGGAGCATTTACCAGTATTTATGTAGTAAGAACTGTGTTTCTATGAATATTTAGCAACCCCCACATGTTAAAGCAGATCTCTGCAAGCATAAAGAGCCTGTGAATCTCTAGATCCATGCAACTGAATCTCCAGAAGACTGTTACAAAGGATGTACAAAGGATCCCACACCAAGGTTCCTGACTTCCCATTCTTACTCCAGACACGTGATTGCAGGTTTAGCACCTGCTTACTTGAGAAACACTACCAGATGGTGAGATGTCCTTCAAACCACCATCTGCTCTTGCATTCCCTGTACTATCTGAGATGGGCTGCTGGACATGACTGATTTTGTTTGAATATGAAACTAAACACATAGGTTGCCTTCTGACACATACCCAGAAGCACAACTATGCAGTTATCAATTTTGCACGCTCCCCAAAACCCCATCCAGCTAGTACAGCAAGCCACACGCCTACCACTGCCCTGGGCAAGGAGTTCAACATGCCAGGTCTCCCCCGTGTAAACCCTCTGTCCATACAACCCAGTGTCTCACCAGAGCAAGGTCATTGTGCTGTCCCTGCTCCTCCACTGGGGCATGCTGGGAGAGGTACACCAGGTAAGCACTGATGGTCTGGGGATCTGTCTCCATGTGGATTGCCTGGAATGACAGTTCCTCTCATTAGCCATCAGGAAGTGATGAAAACAAGCACCAGCATAAGGCTTATATTCCTTCAGAACAATATGCATGTTGATACCACAGCCAGACACAGTTTGCTCAGATCTGTTTTGGCATGAGTAGGACAAAGAATAATTTTCCCAAGAACTTATCCCTTCCAGGTAACACCTACCTGTTGCAAGGCAAGAGCTGTTGTTGCTCTAACGCTGTCAAACAGTGGCAGCCTTGGGAGGTCTCTCAGTAGCCACTGATACCCCTGCAGCAGTTCAGAATCACCAGAGTCTTCTTCCATGGGGTGATCTTTCTCTTCTCCATCACGCAGTCCCCCTTCTGACAGCACCAAAGACAGACCCTGCAGAAATCACACAGACCGTGTGTCTGAAGGCACAGCTGGGCCACCAGCTTCATACTTGTGAATAGAAACAAGCTTCAAACATCAATGGAATGATCCAAATGCTGCACACACAACCTACAACAGGTTTCATACCATAAAACTTGTTTGCTTGACAGCTACCCTGCTTAAAGCTTCAGTCCCCTGTAAGCATAATCTTTCAAACTCTGCAGTTCTGCCTGCCTCAACTATGCTCTAGAGCACCAGGCATTTACTAATGTACATTCCCCATGGAAAACAGCTGCTGCCAACTACGCCTTGTAATTTGTGATCTGCTGAGTCTACACCTGAACTTCACAGGAAACAGCAAAATCCAGCTCTATCTTAAGAAAGTACTACTTGGCTGTTGAACAGGGAAGGCTTCTGAGCAGCAGGAAGCAGAAGTGCATTCGGTAGAGCTTGGAGACTGAGATGGGTTACCAGAGGACGACATGAAACACTGCACTCAACCCCCAGCTTCTGATAAGCCCTACTCAAGGAGATTTTTGTTTTGCTCACCTTCATGGCCAAAACCCGTGAGGCCACCTGGGAGGAACTCAGGCGTCGCAGGAAATAGTCAAGCACCTCACAGGTTGTCTGTTCATCTGCTTTGGGACCCAAAAGCAAGTCTTGCAACCGTCCAAGCAACTGCCTTTGTTTCTGTTGCCTCTGTGGAGCGAGAAGTTGACCTTCTCAGTGAAATCAAATTCAGGATGCACAGAAAGTAGGTAACAGAACTGATCCCTAAGAGACTGCTCACCTGGCGTTTCTTGGCACGCTGCTCTTTACTCTCACCCTCCTCCTCTTCTTCACCTGAGGTTGACTCATCAGCAGCATCATGAAGCAAGAATTCACAGAGGCACTGCACAGGCAGGACATCCAAGGAGCCCTCACTGGACTGAACCAGATCTGCCAGCCATGGCATTGATTGTGACGAGGCCTAGAAAGCAGGAGAACAACAATGCAGGATCAGCACAACAGAGATGCAGCACACACCACCTTCCCCTGTATCTTACTCAGCTGCTTTCTGCCTCTCACTCTGCTCAAGTTTTAGTGATCTTAACTTTGCCAAATCCATCAGGGGAGCATACCTGTCTTTGAATGATGTTGAGAAGAAAGTCAGGATGACGACTTCGGCACAGGAGGTGGCCCAAGCGGAGTGACTGGTTCAGGCTTTTCACCTGCTCGAGGACATGCGGTGGAGGCCTGCGTGGAGGGCCCCTGCCAGAGAAACAAGAAGTTATCAACAGACAAAGCACACTTTCACTCTGGTGTTCATTAGGTTCAACCAGTTCAGCAGTGCATGAAGGCCACATGCAGGTCGCAACACATATCCTACAAGCTACCAAATCTCAGGGCTCTTCTTGCCCACACCAACCTCCTTATCAGCAGTAGGATTTCCTGACTAGCATTAAATGGGATTTCCTGATAGCAACAGACTGCAGAAAGCTACTTACTGAGGGTCCAGACTTGTCAGCTGGGATAGCAAGAGGCTGCTGCTCTCTGTGATGGTTTGTTTTGTGGATGCAGCAGCCAGATGACCCTCAAATGCAAGAATCTCCTGCTTTTCTCTCTGAGAGATTTGAAGTTCACGATTAATCATCTCTGTGCGTGTCTCCTCATCGGTCAAGGTACATTGAGGATAGGAGTAATTACTGAGAAAACAAGTAAAACACAATTATCTCATCCCATTTAAAATTTATGAAAGTCATAAAGTCTCCAGGAGGGAACATGGAAAAAACAAGCCAGCTTCCCAACAGGGCCAGGGAGACAGAGAACTTTTCAGCAAATTACACCACAGTCACCCCTTGCTCTCGGAACTTTATTCCCCCACTGATAATATTTCTGTTGGGGGAAGGCTCATTCCCACTCAAACTTCAGCATTGCTGCCAGCCTCCTTGTTTTACATCAGTTCCACTAAAAAGGAAGGAGCCAATAGGCACCAGCTTCATGCAGAAATACACAGTTGCTGGCCTTATTTGAGTTATGGAGGGATCTTGACATACTAACTTCGTCATGACCATTTCCATGAGCATCTTTAGAGAGGGGTACTCCTCCCAGGCAGCCAGACCTGCAGCATAGAACAGAAAGGTAGTCAGGAATTTAGGAAAAAGTCAGTGTTTTTATAGAGATACTATCACAATCCAAGTTATGGAGACACAAGCTTACTTTGGAACATCTGACCACATTCGGGGCACAGACACTGATGCCAGCCACATGGCAGTCCCAACTCCCACTCTGTGTATTTCTGCACACACACAGGGAATATGCATCACAGAACAGCTTGCTAGCACCTCACCAAATTTTTGCAGCAGAACTGGTACCCTGAGAAATGTCCCCACTCACCAATGTTTTCAGGATTGAACGCAGCCACTACAAGCAGGAGAGGCCATGCCTTCCAGTACAGGGTAGAAATAGCTAGATTTGGAGGCTGGTACCTGCAAAAGCCAACCAAAGAGACAAGTGATGATTTGGTTACTGGAAGTCATTATGAGACTGCTCTTCTTAATCATGCACTGTTTGGATTCAGCCACATCAGTTCAGCGGTTTTCAGGAAAAAAAAAAAAAAAGTCTCTCACAGGTGGGACAGCAGAGTGGAGCTGAAGATTTCTAGAGCAGAAAGGCTAGTGTTTTTGCAGAGAAAAGCCTATTCTGTGACTCGGGACTTTCTTGCCCTGGAGAAATTCCCACCAGAATGCAATATTGAAAAGATTTTCCTGTGATTTCATTACAAAAAATTGTAACTGGGAAAAGCATCTTAGTTTGTGAGCTAGTCATAAGGTGAAAATGAGCTACCTCACACTGAGATTGTCTATGTGATAAGCCTTACCCTGGGGGTAGCTGAATATTCTCTGGATGGTGGTAAGTGCACAGATTCAAGACAGCATCGATCAGCTGGATTCTCTCTACCCTCAGGACCTCAACATCTGGAGAAGGAAAGACCAAGCAAGTTATCGACCAGCCCACAAAAAAAACCACACCGCCACTTAAAAAGCAGCAACACTTAAAACAACACAAGTCATAAGGATATTGAGCTTTTCAGCTGCAATTTGGTTTAAATTCTTCATAAGGTACTTCACCCCCCCCCAAAAATCCAGCGTGGTATCTCTATCTTTTTCAGAACTCAAACGCGTTCCTTCAGAGAAGCAGGGAGTCTGCTCAGAACTTCTGGGGCTCAGAGAAACTAAAAATGCATTTCAACTTCATTGCAAGTTTTCTGACTCACTGTAACTTCACTGAGCCTTCCAGAATTTAAAATGGTGCAGCACTTCGAACACCACACTGAGAAACTGGACACATTTTCATAGGATATTCAATAGCAAAGGCTAGTTCATTCCACCTGCAGTGTCCAATCTGAAATGGGCTTGGCTATGAACAGCCAGCACTAAAAGCATGTAAGGTGTTAGAATCAAACTGACAACTCCCTCAACTCTCACACAAACACATACAGCTCAGCTGAACAGATGTACTCTTCAAGGTTACAGGAGCTCAGGACAAACGCTGAATTAGTTCATAAGATGTTACAGCTCATTTGTAACTGCTATACTGTAATAACATTTGAATAACGTAAATGAGAGGACCACAGAATATCCAGGTAAATTTCTTTAACTTCCAACGCTTTCGTATCTGAATGGCCTAAAAATTTCTATTGATTTTATTGTCCGTATAAAGGATTGAATTGAATTTAGAAATGGCAGCTCAAATCTTTGGGTGGCTAATCACAGCCACTCATCCTCAACAAAACCAGCAGTTTCCTGAACACTCCATTCACAGATAATTAGTAATATGGAAGAACAGTGGGAGAAAATAAGAATCTTCTCCAGTGAGAAAGCAACAGCAATGCATGTCTGGCTCTGAGCCAAACGCTTAGCCATCAAGATTAAAACATGCTCTGAGTGATGCAAAGGTTCTCTGGAACATGGTAGGAGCTGCCTCAGCCCTGGGTGTTGCTAAGTAGACACAGACAGAAGGAACCACTTGTTGGCTGAAGCTTTGTACAGCCTCACCATCTGCTTGCACAGCTGCTGCACGCTTCACCAAGTGGTCAGCAAGCTCCATGGCATCCGCAGGGCCAAGGGGAAGGTCCCGAGACAAACCAATCACAAGGATCCGCATCAGGGTGTCTTCAAGGATGGGCACCTCGGAGCAGAGCCGAAGGAAGAAGCTGCATGGGACAACAGACATCAATCATGCTTCTCATGACGGCAGCAGGAGGATTGCCGAAACCCTCCACAGACCCTACAGCCCATCTGAGCAGAAAATAAAGCACATTTTAGCTTGCAACCATTTTCCTGGTCTACAGCTCCAAACGTAACTATCTGAAACAAATTGCTTGTATTGCTTTGTACCTCTGCGCTTCAGCCTGCTTGAGTATGAGCTCCCCACTATTACACCAGTACAAGCCAGACAGTGCAGGGCTGCTGAACAACTTGGCACAGGAACAGGACTCAAGGAAGAGGAACAGGCAGAGACTGGAGTAACACTGACCGATTTTAAGGCAGCCTAACAGATGATGAAAATTGAGCACAGTTCCAAGCCTCTCCAACACAGAGCTACATAAAGAAGCACCAGAAAACATCGATTCCTTTGCCTCCCCAGCTACAGCAATTCTGTCTCTGTACCCAGCTACAGGTGGAGCACACACTCACTTGCGGTCACTCTCAGGGGGCCAGTTGTCCCATTTGTAGTAGGTCTCTGGCTGTTCTGTGAAGAGCACCTTGTGGAGGCTGTCAAGACAAAGAGGACAGTAAACATCACCTGTGTGAGTCTCAGGAACATGTTCAACAGTTCACTTTCCCCAAACTCTTTCTAATGCTATTCATGCTACACGTGAAAGAGCCTCCTTAGATAATCTAGTCCAGTAACAATAACCGTTAATTGTGGCTGAGAGGACTACACAGTGTGTTGGGTCTTCATACTTTCCAGCAAACACATCTCAGATACTATTAATTCTGGCTTTACCTGCCACAGTAATGCCTTGAACCAGACCCCAGAATGCAACATGACCTCCAGAGGCAGGTAGAAAAAAACAACTATGGAGCTCTCAGCTATATGGCCTGAAAAAGGACATCCGGCAGAAGGATAACAAGGGGTCCAGGAATAACTTGTGATCAGATAAATGGAAATTCTTTATGGAACCAAAAAGGCACATGCAAGGGTCTTCACAACATGCCATACACTGTTGGGAAAATAAGTGGATATGCACAGTAGATTCCCAAGCTGACTCTCTTACCAGTGCACATAGTCCTTTGGAGCCAGCTTGCTGATAGAGGGAACAACTGTATGAAGCCACCAGACAGCATCGCGTTGGATAGCAGCAATTTGGTTCTGGAAAGAGCGCAGCACTTCCAAGTCTGAAAGACAGTCAGGTTACAAATGACGTGCAAGAACCCCACCTAGAGTAAAGCAGGAGATGGCAGTCATTTCAAGACCAGGTAGTAACCAGGCCTCTAAGCACTAAGTGAGCTGGGGAGAAGTCAGACAGTCTTTAGCACTGACAGCACACAAGGATCACCTCCTGATGCATGAGGCAACAAAATCTCAAGATGTCTTCTGACAATCCTAATTTGTCTTTTCTACATCTGGGCAGTCACTTCACTGCCACCCCAAAGTTCTGCCCTCTCAGGAATAAGTACTTGGTAATCCTGACAGCTGCCCCTTCAGACATGACCCTGATCCTGAGTTCCCACTCCCCCCTTTCTTGCCCATGGTTTCCACAGATTGAAAAAGTGCGTGTCTCTTCAGCCAGCATGCAAATGCCATATCTCTGTGCAACTCTGTTGGTCTCAGGATAACAGCAAGCAACCCCATGCTTCTGTTCTGAATGGTGGCACACACTCCTTCTGAATTCTAGCTGCGAAGTTCACCCAATCCCAACATTGCCAGGAGATATCTAACAAGCTACCCATCTTCAGAGGGAACCTAGGTTTTTCTGCTTACTCTTTTTCTCTCCTTTGTCCCAGGCAATTCCAGCCTCTTTCACCTGGGCTGTGATACCAAGCATCATGGAGACAGCCAGAAGATCAGTTATGTGGATGACAAATCGCTCCTAAAAACAAAAGTGAATCAAATCACAGCCATCATCTAGAAAAGTGTTTCATCATAAAAGAAGGAATGGTCATGGCTATCTGGAAATGGAATGTACAATATCTGCTATGAATTGCAAGACACAAATTACTGAGCCACCCAGATAACAAAGGAAAAAAGAACTGTCAGAAAAAAAAAGAAAAAATTGAAGAAATTACAGAAAAGCCCAGTACACCACCGGTACCATTCAGCAATACATGGGTCAAACAAAGTGCTACCTTGAATTCCATTTCTGCATACTGGGCCTCCTTTCTCTCCTGCATAAGGCCCAGGCAGAAGGCCTGGAAGTTGATTTCATGTTTTGTTTGTTTGATGATCTCTCGCAGAAGTGCCCGCGAAGCCCGCAGGTAATCATCCTTAGTAGTCAAAAGATCCTGAAACACCATTGCTAGGTACTGGCACAAAACAGGAAGAAAAACTTTTGTAAAACATTTGCATTCACAGAATGAAAAGACACAGAGAAACAACGCTGGTAATGTGCTTGCCATTCAGACCCCAGGGAGCTATAATACACGTTTCTCTTGAAATTTAAATTACCACAAGGTTGGTCACTCTGAATGTGGGAGTTAGAAAACGCCCATACACATTTACTCCTAACAAGTTAAACAATATAAATTCAAAACAGTATGATACAGATTGCACAGCTGTCTGTGGGAAGATTTCATTTGAGCCTCAGTTCAGCTAAAACTCTCAGGCAGGGGTCTGAGCCCACCAGCAGTCACACACGACACTACACCTACCTTTGGAGCTTGCTCTGAGCTGTGCTGAAGAACAGTATACAAGATTTGCATGTTGTTGGGATTTCTTGCATTTGAAAGCTCATTGAAAATCACAAATTTAATTGTAGTTCCCAGGTTATCCCTGTGTGCATTCAGCAGCTCTCTGCAAGGGAGGACCAGAGGTATTAGAGTTGACATTTCAACTAGATCCACTGTTATGATTTATCTTTGAAGTATTTAACACACGGAAGTAAAGGTGGGGCAGCACCTATGTTCAGCAATGCCAAAGGATTACTGAAAGACTTCCTGACCAGTGAAATTCCTTTAAACATGATGCACAAACCCCCATGGCAAAGCTGTCATTTAAGAAGCCTGTGCAGAGACAAGGCACTGGGCACATCTTCCAGAGTGCTCTCTCTTCCCATCACAGACCCAGTCACCCACCTGACACACAGCATGTAGTGGTTGAGAAGGACCTTTGGCTTGAGACGAATTTTGATCAAGTTGGAGATAACTTCCATGTCCTCTGAGCTGTGGGTGTTGCAGTTCATACAGACTGACATCAGCAAGTCCTGAGCTGGCTTGGTCAACTGCAGAGGAAGAACAGGAAGACTGCAGCCACCGGCCAACACAGATCAGAAATGTAACTGGCCTTCCTGGCTGAATTTCAGACCAGGTTCAGAAAAATCATGCTCCAGCAGTCTCCATCCTTACCTTTGGATTCTGCAGCCACATCTCCAGCCTTTGCACAGCCATCTGTCGCACCTCTTTGTAGCCACAGGTTGCTGTCAGCAGACGGAGGAGGTTCCTGGAGACATTATCCATGGGCTGGCGCCGGTTGAGTTGGTCCCGCAGCATGTCTAGGACATACTCCTCCACACTCTCTGCAAGGTCGTCATACCTGGACCACAAAAACTGTTATTTTATTCACTTCCTCAAAAGCCAGCCTTGTCATGCTTCGCTGTGTCCAGAGATCAGCATTTTTTCTTGTTCACGATAAAGACTACAAAAACAAGTCAACTCATTTCTCCTGATGTTCAACATTCTCTAGCCATGGGACAGCTAGTGCAGATGGAGCTCTCTGCCACAGCACTGCAAGAGTGGGTAAGCACAGACCGACCTTCCACACGGCTACAACTGGAAAAGGAAAGCACTTTACCTGGGCATGAGCTGGCCCTCCTGCTCTGGGCTCATTTTCTCCTCTGCGATCAGCAGCTCACTCTGGCTGTCTTCCTCCTCTGTCATGGAAGGGTGTGGGCTACTCCCTGTGAGAGATCAACACACAGCACGCTTCACGAGACAACTCTTCAACTCCTCTTTCCATCAATTGATCACTCACACTCTGACACCTCCTCACACATCACATACAAGCACATCATTCAGATCTTTCACTGCTTGCCCTTAAAATGAAGTAACACTGAAGAGGGGAAAAGCAATGCTGGAAACTCAAACCCTCCTCTACAAGACTCCATCCAGTAACACACTGTTCACATCTGTTCATGAACCTCTGCTCCCATTTCCTCAACATCTGCTTACCAGCACTAAGGTCCCCACCACTACGTCCAACTTCCCCATGCAGGAGCATGCTCTTAGGGGGCATTTTTGTGTTAAAAGCTGTTTGGATGTTATCCACAAATGTCTTGCAGTGAGGGCTGTCCACCCAGATGCGTTCCCCAAGGGAGTCCTCGATGTAAACCTACAGGAAAGAAAGCAGCAGAGAACACAAACCATGCTCAAGGTGTTTTGTATGAGTTAATTACTGCAGTATTTGTGACTTTTCCACATTATTTCATCATATAGCTGTGAAGTAGAAAACTAGCATAATCACTGTATGGATGAAAAACTGAGACCAGATGACCACAGGCAAGTCACATAACAAGAGAGCAAACTGTCACATCTCAAGCTCTATGGGTGTTAACTCCCTCCAGCAAGGAAGATGATTAAGCTCTAACAAAAAAAAATTATGACAGTTTCTACCTCCAAGATACAGAAGCTTGTCTTTCAAAAACTTATTTTCAGATCAGCAAGTTAAACATTAATTCTTACAAATTAGAGGGGAAGAAGACTCTTAGACACTTGTGTTATCAAATATTGTCAACAGCATCTCAAGAAAGAGCAAAGATAGGCAAAGAAGGCCACAGCACTTTGACAGGCTATGGAGGTTTTCTTGGTAAAAACACAGACTTTTTCTTCCCTTTTCAATGCAGCACTTGCCCAGTCTCCATTTACTGCTTCCTCCAGCTGCCCCCATGCTAACTGACAGGTCACTGGACATCTGCTTTCATTATGGCAGGAACAAATCCTCTGCCTTTATCTAGGCACAAGCACACTTCCCAACCCTGTCTGGAGCCCACCAGTGCCTCAGCCCAGCAGAGGCACCATTTGTTCAACAACCTTGACAAAGATCTCCGGCCAGTTCTCATCCTCTTCATAAGCTGCCATGAGAAGGTTGCATGCCAAGACAGACACAAGGCTGTTCCCTTTAGCTTTGAAATTGATAGAGGCATCTCTTCGGAGCAGGCTGCACAGTGCCTGGAACATTACATAAAAAAAAAAAGAAAAAAATCAAGAAAAAAATTAAGCCATTTAGCCAGAAAGCATATAGAAAACTTTTAGAAAAAGAACTACAGATCTCAGTAACCTTCCTCAGAACTGTGGTATTTAAAAACACATGCTAGTTATGGTCTAGCTGGACAGCAACTGCAACTATACTCAGGAGGTGGCAGGAAGCTCAGAAATATACTTCAGAAATGCACAGAAAGACACTTAGGGAAGCTCAGGAGTCCCCACGTGACGCAGCCCTCACCTCAATAACCCCTTCAGTGGCAAATATGTTTGGTTTGATTTTTGCCAGGTACATCAGGCTCAGGTACAGCGTGGTATCAGGTTTGGCTCGGTTCATTTTCAGCTGCTTCGCTGCTCCACACAGCACCCCCTCAATGCGGTCATCGTTGCCTTCTGATTCTGCTGCCTCAATTTCATCCAGCAGCACCGTGGGGACAACTGCAATAACCAACACACAGGCACCAGGTTTTACCCTCAAGCCAAACAACTTGCCTTGAGATGCTGTCAGGATCAGTCCCCAGGACAGCAAAGCAAGGATCCACGCACTTTTAGTCCCTGCAATGTTTTTTTCCCTATCCAAACCCTGTTAAAAGCTCTATTTCATGCCTCACAACACCCATGCAGCCCAGAAGACCAACAGTATCCTGGGCTGCATCAGAACAAGGGTGGCAGCAGGGAGAGGGAAGGGATTGTTCCTCCCTACTCTGCCTTTGTAAGGTCCCAGCTGGAGTACTGTGTCCAGGCCTGGGGGTCCCAGCACAGGAAGGATGTGGAGCTGTTGGGGAGGGTTCAGAGGAGGCAATGAAGACGATCAGAAGGCTGGAGCACCTCCCCTATGAGGACAGGCTGAGGGAGCTGGGCTTGTTCAAAAGGCTCTGAGGAGACCTCACTGCAGCCTTTCAGTACTGGAATGGAGCTTACAAGGAGGAGGGGGTCCAACTTTTTACACAGTCTGATAGCAACAGGACATGAGGGAGTGGCTTTAAACTGAAAGAGGGGAAATTTAGGTTAGATGTCAGGAAGAAATTCCTTACTCAGAGGGCAGTGAGGCCCTGGCACAGCTGTCCAGAGAGCTGTGGGTGCCCCATCCCTGGAGGTGTTTAAGGCCAGGGTGGATGGGGCCCTGGGCAGCCTGAGCTGGGAGGAGGGGGGTGACCCTGCCAGTGGCAGAGGGTGGGACTGGGTGGGCTTTAAGGTCCCTCCCAACCTAAGCTGTTCCATGACAAGAAAAGGAGACAGAGCTGTGACTGTGGCCCCTGCTCAGTGGGGGAAGGCGTTAAGGGATAGCACATAAGTGGAACTGCCCAGGCTCCCAGGAAGGCTCCCAGGATGCAGAACGCTGAGCCACGGCCGCAGCCCCCCACCAGCCCCTGGCTGCCACAGCACAGGGAGCCCGAGGCCTTTACCTTCGATGGGGATGACGGACGGCTCCTTGATGGACGGCGAGATGGCTCTCTTCTCTGCCACGGCCGCCTCCGCCAGGCGGCCCAGGGCGCTGAGGGGCGGCGTTGCGGACAGCTTGGGCCGCTTGCTCAGCCCGCCCAGCCCCGAGGGGCCCGACAGCGCGGCGGCCGCGTCCCGTTTGCGCTCGGAGGGCAGCCCGGTGGGCGCCGGCTTCAGCAGGGTGACGGCGGCCTTCCCGTCGCCGCTCTGCCCCTTGGAGCCCAGCGCGATGAAGTCCCCCGGCGGCGGGTGAGCTGCGAGGGACGACAACCGCGATGGTGAGCGCGATGGGAAACGTGACGACCCCCGCCCCGGCCTCCCGGGAGAGGCCTCGCACTCACCGGAGGGTTTGGGCGCGGCGCTAGGCCGCCGCACGGCCGCCGCTTTCGGCCGGTTCATGGCGCTGCCCTGCACGGACCCCCACGGGCCCTCTGCCGCCGCCGCGCCCCGGATGCGGAAGTCTCCCTTCAGGCCCGGCCTTCGAGGCGGAAGCGAGGCGCGCTCTCCCCCTTCCGGGGGGGTATCAGCGAGAGGAACATCCCACCCCGCCCCAGAGCGAAAGCGCCGCCTGGTGGCGGGAGGTGGCGCAGCGGGGTGTAGGGATGTGGTGCGCCTCCCTGCGGGCTGGAGTGGAACTTCAGTTCTGGGGGACATGGAGCGGGGACAGCGAGGGGCGGCCTGAGGAGATGGGGGGGAACGGGAGGGTATGGGGGCATTCGCGGCATAGAGGAGAAATGCTGGAAGTGGGGGAAACCAGGGGC